>CAIIXF020000002.1:9670649-10270649 GCA_903813345.2 Owenia fusiformis | reverse complement strand
CTGTTGTGTGTTTGGGTGATACCAGTTGACCGATTTGATTCTATAGGCTTATGCCTTATGGGTGTAGGATTTTTCAATATGACCTCTGCTGAACAAGAGATTTTCAAGGTGGCCACGATGGCCATCATTTCTCATAAAAAATGTTATCTTTGATAACTCAATACCAATGGATGGATTTGGTTCAAATATATGCATATAGAGATAAAGGAGCTCTGTTCACAAAGAAATATTTAAGATGGCCACTATTTATCATAATGGCTCCCATTTGTCATTAAAGCCATTAAAATTGTAATCTTTGATCACCCAAATATCAGTTGACAGATATGGCACAAATTTTAAATGGTGATTCCTAGGGAAAAAGGTGCTCCGCTCAAGAATGTTTCAAGACTACCACTGAATTTCAAAGTAGCCACAATTTTTTGTAAAAAAATATAATCTTTGATAACTCAGATATCAGTGGATGGAATTGGTATGTGCCAATACCTAAGGACGAGCAAGCTCTGGTCAAGAGGAAATTTTCAAGATTGCCATTATTTATTGAATCATGTGTTGTTCGGTGGGATTTGATCACATAGTAGTGTAGTGTCATATGAACATCCAGAATTGATCACTTGTTATATTGATGCATACATTGGTGCCAACAATTAAATCATGTATCGTACAAGTTCAATTTGTCCAGTATATCCAAATCTGACAGTAATTTGTTCATTATTCTCGCACATTTAGCAAACTCAAAAGTTGGGATTCCTTCATTTATGTGGATGGGTTTATCAATCTCCAATGTGCTTTTGTGAACAAAGGGAGATTTTAAATAATATCCACTTCTATCTGGTCTGAATTTTTTAAACTGCACCAACAAAAATCGCTCAATTATTGCCAGGCTTAAAATTACAGAAGAAGGAGGTCCATTTCATAAATATCCTTTATTCACCTTAATAAAGACTGATTCTACATAATAATAATAACATACAACACATGTTGCTTTAGGATTAAATCCACATATACCAAAATCAGCCACTTCATTCTTACTAAAATGATCTAGCCATTTATAATTCAAACATAGAAGAGAGAAAATTAAATAAAATTTGAATAATCTGGATAAGTACTTTGTACAGCATGTTGTCACATATTATACACGACAAGAATGTGCATCTGGATCAATACACATATAACAGCCTACAGTACACATATAGAATCAAACAGTACATAGAACCTTGCACAATACACATAGAGCATCAGTACAGATAGTTTTATACAGTACACCTAGGGAAATCAGGGTGTGTCATAAGACATACCGGTACTTTATATCAACAAGTCTTGCATCAAGCCAATGGTCACCCCCTGTTTATTTTCTGACCCTGATGGCATGTTCCAAAACAAGTCCATGGCAAAAGTGGTCACTGACCAACAAACCAAAGCTCATGACACATCCTGAACGTTAACTTGCTTTTATATGGATATATATACAAAGCTCAAACTAATCTAACCCAATATGTTGAACAAAAATTCCAGGATAAATAAGTTCATAAAGCATAATGCTGACTATAAGACTACTTTATCCTAGACTCTAGGCTTATCTTGGTTTCAAAATCTGCGAAGACTTGCAGATTAAATTATGACTAAATTTTTTAACCTACCCCAATAGCAGGTCTCATTAAGGTAGTTCCACATGGTGAAAAATTAACATTTTCAAAATTTACATGGATATCTACAACACATATTACAGTTGAAAAAATTCCATTGAAATGACATCTTCCAATTTTTTCAGTTTATTCTGAAATGCAGAACTACCTTAAACATCATATGAATTACATTGAGATTTCAAACTGAAGGCCAAGCTAATTTATTGTGTGATTCCTGGTTAATTCTCAAAAAGCTACATACATAGAAACCACAAGAATATTTTGTCTTGGCCTCATAGGTGATGACTGATTCTATTTACAAACATGTATTTGATGATAACTTAGATATCTACAATTGACATTTCCTCCTTATGTACAATATATTGCGAAAAATAAATATTATATGAAACTGACTCAACCAAGGGGTGAGGTCAAAGTTCAGCACAATAGTTCAGTTTTGCACACATTCACATAATTCTGAATAATTGGCTGTACATGTTATCGTACATGTGTGCAGAACTCTACTATATTTTACATCATCACTTCTCAAATAAAGTCTCCAGAAAATCTTTAATTCAGAGCTTATATTTATTTGAGCTCATCAGCTATTCTCTAGGCTTCTTCGAAGACTAAATTGGATCGTTTACAAAAGCACTGCATTAATAGCAAAAATTCAATGAAAACTATACAAAGAGAACCATGAAATAATCTACATGTCCCAAATGGACTTGACACATTTATATCTAATGCATGCATGCAAATAATAATGTATACATTAATCACTGTACAAGTATTTTTGACAGGTTATTCATATACAGTTCAATACACAGCAACAAGAAGTGTCTTAATTTAAATAAGGTCAATTTTCCTAGTTGGACACATTAACATGTGACTGTGCATTATACTGTATCCAAGAATTTAATCAATGAAAACCAACAACCAACTATAATCTACATTCTGAAAGTTATATTTTACAATAATGGTTTTAATATTATAGTGACTTGTCTAGATTATATTTGTGTTATATGTTCAGGTTTTTCTCCATGTTCATATTTCTCCCACATACTTCTGTAAAGTTTCTCCAGGTGGGAAGCGTAAAGCTTTGTGTTAAATAGTGGAGATTCAGTTCTCTGTTTGAACACCTTCGCTCGGATATCTTTCAAGCTGAAATAGAAATCAATTCAGTGAACTTAAATTTGGGAAATTAAAACAGTTTTAAGCATAAACTAGAATAGTCAATTAGTTTTCTACATATGTTTGTCATTTGCATTTTTTCTAACGAACTGTTGGGTCTTCCCACAGAAGTTGCCTTTCTTGATATCAAAATATTCAATGGATGCAAGTGAATGTTAAACTGGCTTAAACATAAACTATAATAGTCAATTAGTTTTCTACACATGTTTGTCATTTGCATTTAACAAACTGTTGGGTCTTCCCACAGAAGTTGCCTTTCTTGATATCAAAATATTCAATGGATGCAAGTGAATGTTAAACTGGCTGCAACAATAGGCTCAAATAATCAACTGTGCTCAACTCAGCTAAGTGGAAAATACACTTATCAGGGAAAAAAATTTGTCATAAAACTCTGTAAAATATTTCTCGGTCATATTTCTAAAATAACACACGGAAATAGATACATGTATATTTAAAGCAAACTTACTAATGTGGATCTGTTCCCAGCTTGATGGCGATTCTCTCGTAATCCTGCCGTGAGGTGGCTACAAGTTCAGGACACCCAAGAGTGGTCAGTTGTGACGCAGCGACACGAGATGCTAG
Organism: Owenia fusiformis; assembly: GCA_903813345.2. Taxonomy (NCBI): domain Eukaryota; kingdom Metazoa; phylum Annelida; class Polychaeta; order Sabellida; family Oweniidae; genus Owenia; species Owenia fusiformis. The sequence continues at coordinate 10,267,251 of CAIIXF020000002.1, read as the reverse complement.
AGTTTCAGCTGGAAGGGTCACCATGGGAGTACCTGCCCATAGGACGTCCATTCCTGTTGTGTGTCCATTGCAGAGTGGCGTATCAAGACACACATCAGCTAATTGACCTCGACGTACATGCTCTTCCTGAAATGATATACAACATTTTAAGCACATGCTCTTCCTGAAATAGTACATATCATTTTAAGCACATGCTCTTCTTAAAATAGAATAACATCCTCTTCACAGAATAACAAAATAGATCCTTCCTGAAGTCACTTGTGTTTTAATTTTCAATTCTCTACAAGTGACAAATAAATCCATCACCAAAAGTGCCCAGAAAAAAAAAAATCAACAGCGAGTAAATACTAAAATAAAATGACATTTATTCCCCCCGGATTCCTTGTTTTCAACATTTTTGTGAAAGTTCAACTGCCTTAACAGTTTCTGTAGCAAATGAACAAGGTAAACACAAACCAGACCATCTTACCTTTGGAGCAACAGGTGAGAAAACAATCTGAGATGGCTCAATGCCATGTTCTTTAGCAGCTGCAATGACATTCGTCTCCCCAACTGCAGGGAACTTGAGCACCCAAAGGACGCTATTGGGCACTGCCCGCAGGATGTTCGTCCACATACGCAGAGTGTCTGGGTCGATCTTATATAGCTGGTTGAAGTTACAGTAAACTATTGCGCCCTCTGGGAGGTTATATTGTTGACGTGTTGTAATGAGAGGGAGTTGTGGGATCTCCTCACCAGTGGCTGCCTTGTTGTTAGTCTACAATATACAAGTACACAATAGAAACATGTATACAAGTACACAATAGAATGTATACAATTGAGTACACAATAGAAACAAATGTATACAAGTACAGAGGTGTTCAAGTACTATATACAATATGTTAAAATTACACAATAGAAACAGATGTGTATAAGTACACAATAGAAACATATGTGCACAAGTACACAATAGAAACATCCGTGTACAAGTACATACGTATAAGAACACAATAGCACTATCTGTATACATATTTAATGTAAGCTTGAGCACATGAACCACTACATACCTGATTAGTAGTCAGACCATTCTGTACAACAATGCCATTCAGTGATGTCACAGGCTGTCCCTTAGAGATCATCTGTTCTACTGCTGTTGTTGTTGGCAACTCTATCACCTGGGTAACCATCTCTGTTTTCTTTGGACTTTCAACCACACCATTTGGTATTCCATTACTAGCTGTGCTCACAACGACAGGATGTTTAATCTCAGACATTTCCATATTATCCTTGATAGACTGGAGATTAGTTGTGTTCAGCACGGAAACATTATCAGCCTTATTGCCGTCTGGTGTATCGATTACAACTCGCTCCATCATATGTGGGAACATGTTTTGGTGGTCACCAATGAAGAAAGTGTTCGGCATATAGGCCAGTTTTTCACTATAGTGTTCCGATAGTTCTAGAGGAGATGTGATACGATCTGTTATGATATAGTCCATAAAGGAGGCGCCACTAGTACCAGGGTAGCCGAGCCACATCACCTACAGATTAATAAAATAAACATCGATTAGCTATTTTATACAGAAACAAATGATGAATAAAATTGTTTCTTAACCAATATTTACAAATTGAAAATAAGGAATTCATATTATGACAGTTCAAAATCAACTGCAAGTTGGTTGGTTGCAATCAAAACGTAACTATTTGTAACAGATGCTTAAAATAGGTCACACAAAAAATGATAGCTACTTAACAATATATCACAACCAGGAGACATCACATCTGCGATAAATTCTGTTAAATCTTTAAAACAATTACAAAATTTAATTTACATAAATCATACAATCAACAAGTGTCCGATTCCATTGGTTTGCCAAGTCTGCAAAAAATAGTGCCAAGTCAGCTAAAAATAGTACCTGTATTGCAGCTGGTCTGAGAGCAAATAGTTCATTCCTAGCACCTTTAGTGTAACCATTCATGTTAACTAAAATATGGATCCCATCTGCGTTAATTCGGTCAGCCGCCTTCCCATTACATGGTATCTTGGACAGGTCAATAAAGTGTTCTGCCTCTCTGCCAATTTTAGCTCTGAATGCAGTGCCATCATCAGGACTGAGTGAGTAACAGAAAATCTAAAAAACAATTCAAATTTTTTATTTTGTTCTGTGATAATATGTTGATTTCTATTTTATCTTCAACCAAACACCATCGAGTAAATTATGTTTTAAAGCTGATAAAGCCAACGTGAGGCTCAGATTGGTGTGTTTTGTGAACTGAATATATGTATTATAAAAAAATTCAAAATTAGTCATAAGAATAAAATGGTTAAAATCCATAACAATCACCAGGAAAAGAAATGTCTTCTACATTTTAAAGCTGATGAAGCCAATGTGGGGCTCTGTGTATTTTGTGAACTGAATATATGTATTATAAAAAAATTCAAAATTAGTCATAAGAATAAAATGGTTAAAATCCATAACAATCACCAGGAAAAGAAATGTCTTCTACATTTTAAAGCTGATGAAGCCAATGTGGGGCTCTGTGTATTTTGTGAACTGAATATATGTATTATAAAAAAATTCAAAATTAGTCATAAGAATAAAATGGTTAAAATCCATAACAATCACCAGGAAAAGAAATGTCTTCTACATTTTAAAGCTGATGAAGCCAATGTGGGGCTCTGTGTATTTTGTGAACTGAATATATGTATTTTAAAAAAATTCAAAATAAGTCATAATAATAAAATGGTTAAAATGCATACCTCTACATTGTCTCTGTTATGGTGTCCAGGGATACTCTGCATAAGGTGGGAGGTAGGGTGGTTGCCAAAGTCTGAGCTAACATAGCCAATCCTCAACCTACCACTGCTAGCATTCAAGTCTTTAATGTGTTCATAAGGTGGCTTGTGTAGAACATTGATCTGTTGAGAAAATGAAAATTATGATTGATTTAATGGCATATGTAGGCACAATCTGGTGAACATGTGTTTTTTACTCTAAATAAAAAACACATGTTCTAGTAAACCTGAACTTGTCATGCATACAAGCAGAGATGGAAATTGATCAATAAAGCAGCTCAGTAACAAGATTCACAACATCCTATTGTTTTTTTCTGGATTGAATGCACTGGACTGGAATTTATTGATTAAATTTTGAGCGGTTTTTATTTCCCAATCGGCATTAATGTTTGCCATATACTATTGAATTGCTTTATAAACATAACAACTGTATTTGTAATTGTAAAACAATGTAAATTTACTTACTTTTTCTAAACAGAGATTGGCATGTCTTGCCGCAATGGCTTTCCGCATGTCATGTGTAAGTGGGTACAACATGCTATGGTGAGGGTGCACGGATGGGAGACGATTCTTCTCCAACTGTTCGCCAACAATCTGGACCAGTTTCTTCATCCTTTCTTCATAGTCTGACCAGTCACACACAATCTAAATTACAATAATTTAATGTTGCTATTTAATGTATATATTTTTCTAAAAGAAGTATAATTGACCTAGCAATGTATTCCCTACGACCTCAGAAGATCTGTGATATGTTATAAATGTGTGGAGCTTTTTTAGACTGAGACAAAGTACAAATTTTTTGATTACAAACCTGCAAACAATGTGCCAGATTACAGTAAGCATCTGGAAAATCGGGTTTCAACTTCAGCGCTGTACGATAGGATGCAATGGATTCTGGGATACTTCCAGAGTCCTTATAGACAGATGCCAGGTTGCTGTGAGCATCTGCAAATGCTGGATTGATCTGTATGGCACGCGTGTAGCACTGCATTGCTCCCTGGTTGTCCTGCATCTCCTTAAGGAGATTGCCCATGTTGGAGTAAGCATCAGCAAACGTGGGAGCTATCCTGAACACAAAACATTCACAGTTAGTACATAACAGGCATAGTAGATTTCAATACTAATTTTTTACAAAAGACTGAAAAATTCATATATTTGTATCCAATGGTTCATTATAAAAATTGCTAATGTTAAAAATACTTTTATTTCTAGTTAAGTTTCAGTTGGTAAGTTCAGTTATATTTCTAGTTGGTAAGTTTCACAATGAAAGTTAATATATTATCCAAAAATTAAGAATATTTCAACATACTCGATTTGTGACTAGTTCAATACACACTATATTACAGTCTAAATACTAACTGAATATTCATATGACATCAAAATACAAGACGACAGGCTAAAAACAACATGCTATAAATAGAACAGAAGATGACTAGCTGCCGTTGACATTTTGTGATACGTGCAACTCCATCATTTCCATTCAACCAGCTCATATTATCGACTATCAACAAAATAGAACACAAATCAACAAATATCACAACAAATATGAAAATAAACACATTTGAATGTACATTCATATCACAAAATCAACAAAACACGACACCATGCCTAACAAAATCCAGTATACAAATAAATAAATCTAATATAAACCTAGCTAGAACATTCATCAAACGGAAAATGTAATATGTTTTAGCACTGATTTGTTTTATAGGAGCTACATCAATGGTTTTGTTCATAGCAAGGAAACTGTCTTAAATGAGATTTTTTTATAACTTTGACTAACGTGCCAAAGGGGTAAACAAAGGGTAATTGGAATATAAGAGACTTATTTCTAAAGTAAGTTTTTGATATCAGAGAGGTATACCAAAAAATAATTTGAAATAACAATCTTAATTCCAGAATAGAATAAATCAAAGTTTCACATCTGCATATAATAGCAAAGATCAAACTAAATAAATCACATGAACAACAAAGAATGAAAATATGATTTTGTTTTATGGAAATAAAACTCAAAAACGACAGATTTTCTGGGCCTAGTTTTATGAAGCATGACTGAATCGACAACAACCACACTAAGCTGGTACTGAACATGCAGCCCATCCTCCCACACAATATACATGTTCATGGCCAAGCTGGTAGGGCTTCAGTCATGAATATGTATTCCTTCACTAAAATGCATTGAAAATACATGTCATAGCCTAGGCTTTACTAATCTGGCCCCGACTATCAGATCGTGTTGAATCCAATTTTCATCTTACTAGAATTTTGACATAATCTAATTTCGGTGGCTACTGTGCCATGTAAGCCAAAAATGTCAAAGGCCAGAGACAGTGATAAACTGCCTGGCTGAAAATTTTTCAACTTCTCCATTCTTAGAGTCAGCAGCTGATGAGATTGAAATGCTTACATGCCTTCAGATCATTCATGTTTAGCACAAAAGCAGGACCATCACATTAAATATGCATTCATAGTGAATCTCATTAATTGCCGGTTGTTTGGGGAACTTCAACACTTTCCATGTTATCTAGTGTTTTGCCAGTTGTTAGTGCGTGGCCCAAGTGAGCAAATTACCAAAATTGCAACATAAACGTGATGTGGTCCTACTTAAATGTAAACTTTCAATCCCATATGATAATGATAATGATCAGTTTCACCTATTGAATGGTCACCATTTTGACACTCCCTTGCAAATATTTCTTTTTCACTTTTTGTTTTTCAAAACATGTCATATTTATTTCATTCATAATTAATTCTCTATTTTGCAATTATTTGAATGTAAAAGCATAAATATTAGAAAGGATTGGACAAAAGGCAATTTGCATGTAAAAGTTAAGTCTTGAATCATGTCCCTGGAACTCCAATTATATTTCACCTTATTGGGTAATGGTATGGACAGGGGAATGTGCAAGACTAAGTTAACACGCTGTATGAGCGTGTATATGATTGAGAAAATTTTTGAAAAACAAAGTGAGGAAACAAATGCAACGGACATGCAATATAAAAACTATTGTGTGTGTGGGAGGGGGTCTTGCCCCCAGGGTGGGGCTCATTGCCCAGGGGTACCTTATCGCCTCCTGATAGTGAGCTAGGGCCTCGCTAAGTTTACCCTGATACTGCAGAACACTCGCCAGGTTAGAGTGAGCCGCCGCAAATTCTGGGAATACCTAAGACAAACCACCTCTTAAATAAAAATCTGAACACCCTGTATTTTCAAAACACTGTGACGTGTTTAAACCAGTGGTGTAGTGTAACACTCTGTAGTGAATACACGAGGGAATGAAAACTACAAAAGTAACCATCTTGCGTTGCTAAAATAGAACAGCTCATGTGAGTAGCCTGCAAAATGAGCACTAAGTAAACCCTTGTGTACACACTGTTGTGTTTCTGGAGACAAGGTCACTGAGGATGATGCAAATACTTGTTACATACCCTAAGTGACCATTCTGTAACATGGCCGTGGACAGCCAACAATCACATCAGATGTAAGGCAGTCATTTCACAGGATCACTTTTCAAAGTTGATGCAATTTTATATATTCTGAGAATATCCTATATGACAAGTTTTAACCCTTTTCTCCCATATGTCACAATTTCCAATAAATATCGATTTAATTATAACTTTGAAATAATTTGAAGGACAAACAAGAAGCATATTCCATTTTAGTTATATTCTGTGAAATGCCTGTGTTGAATGCATTACTGTGATGTGTGCTGTATGACTGTAAATGAGCCCACGTACAGACCTTCACCCCGTTGTGTATAGTGACCAATAGGCAGTCATACAACTTCCAAATGTACAACTGCCTACTAGCATCTCACTTCTATGACATTGGCCAACCTGTGAATTTTCAAACTCAGTGGTCTATGAACATTGTATTTAAATGCATCACACTAATTTGTCTTCCTACATTGGAGAGTAATCATTGAAATTTCTTATTTCTGGCAGCATTAGAAGCATTTCTTACTAAATTGACATGATTTTGAGTTTTGAAACCTGCCTTTGCGCAACATGGTTAGACCTGTGAGATTTTGCAAAACCCATAGATTGACCCATGTACCCTGTAGGAATATAATATAACATTAGACATAGTATGATACCTTATAGCTTCTTTATAATGTAGGAGGGCATCATGAAGTTTCCCTTGTTGTTGTAAAACACTGGCTAGGTTAGAATGGGCCACAGCGAACTCAGGGTACACCTAAAATTAACATTCACACTTCACAACAACTACACATGCATTCTAACACTGATAAATGGTTTATAGGGATTGAATTTGTTTTAACAAATGCTGCCCCTTGTGATTGATAATAAAACAGAATAATCCAAGAAATGGCATGTTCTATTCAGTACTTTGCGATGCTCTCATAAGAAAATTATTTGCTGAAAATTATTTGCTCTAGAATTCCCACTTAGTCAAATTAAGTGACATTGCCACTTGTAGACAACATTTCCACAGAAATTAAACCTACTCCAAGTGAAACATTGCATTCTCGTGTTATTTTCATATGAATGGAAATCCCATATATAAACCAATTGGAAATTTCAAAGCAAATAATGACTTCTATGTCTGAAACACAACAAGATCAACAAGAAAGCTAAGAGCTATGAGGTAATTAAGCCGCAATAAGTGAAAGTGAGCTCGTGATAACTGCAGAGCACAACAATATAAAATAAAACAACGAGACTCCTCCTTTTCCTGTAGTTCTGGGCTAAAATCACTTACAATATCCAAACACTAACTAATTAAAAAATTTAACATTTTTGCCAAAATATAAACATTTTACTTTTCAAGCAACAATATAAAGTGACAGTTACTTATTTTTAAATTTTCAAATAACTGCTAACTGGATGATATAGAAACTATAACAACAGGGAAAATATTCAAAATTCTCAAATTACTGCTATAGAACGACTACATAGGAACTATTATCAGGGAAAATATTCAAGAATCTTTTTTAATTAAAACAAACGATTTGAAATATATTTTTGACACTTGATGCTAACTTACCTCCAGAGCTTTTCTGTACAGTGCAACAGCATCTTCAGTATTACTTTGTTCACGTTTGATATTTGCCAAGTTATTTAGTGAATCTGCGTGTGTGGGACAGAGCCGCAGGGCTGTGTTGTAACACTCTTCAGCCTCCGCTACCTTCAATGCAAATGGACACATTTTAACATTTGCTGAATCTATATTACCATGTTATATCGTAGCTTGAAAACAATAGCAGGTTTCTATTTATTTATTCGTAAGATGGGATGTCAGTTCAAATACACAAACTTTAAGCTTGTACTTGTCCAATATTTTGTCCAACTCATGCTGAATTTCTCTATATTGCACGGACTATCATTATTCATTCCTCAGGAAAACAGCCACCAGTATCTATATCTTTAAATTGTTAATTGCTTGCAGATGCTCAAATTCCCCCACCACCAATGAAAGAACAGTGTATTCTTACCTTTCCCTTCTCTTTCAGGGCATTGGCCAGGTTGCAGTAAGCATCTGGGAAGTTTGGCTGGAGCTCTATAGCTCGTCTGTATGTATCTATAGCCAAGTCTATGAGGCCTTGCTCATAATAGACGCATGCCAGGTTACCATGTACAACAGCATGGTTGGGACTCAGGTTCAGTGCACGAAGGTATGCTGCCACTGCCCTGAAAAGTAATATAACACATTTATAACACTAGAAAATGATGATTCCTGACAAAATGCAATTTTGATCATCAACAATATAGAGTAAAAGAGGCAAAATTATATGTGTAGTGATTGGGTTTTATGACATTATTCTAGTAGTTCTCAATAACGTTTCCTCGTGTAGATATCAATTTATAGTCCAGTTTTCAACAAAAATTTCACCCAATTCACTGACGTTTCATTTTCTCTGACTTGTAAAACTCTCTTAATATTTTATTCTATTGAGGTAGAATGGCAATGGATTTTAGATGCCAGCCAGTAGAGATCTATTCCTTAAAGCAACAAACCTGTCAAATATTCTGGCCTCCTTCAGTACATTTCCAAGGTTGATATAAGCATCTAAGAAATTGGGGTCCAACGCCACTGCTTTCTCAAAGTGATGTATGGCCAACCAGATCTCCCCCTGACTGTTGAACACACATCCCAGGTTGCTCCATGCTACAGCAAAGTTTGGCTGAGTCTCTATGGCCTTCAGATAGCATGCCTATTGGGGGTACCATCCAGGGCAGCACATAAAATAAAGAAGGGGGCGGGGGAGGGGGAAGGGGAGAAATTATGAATTAGTAAAGGTTTGGTAAATATGGTCGCTGCGCTTGAACTACAAAACAAATTGTAATCTAAAGGAACCTCGATAATATGGGCCGAAATTTTTTAGATGATGATGATCGTCGTTTGATCGATTTATTTGAGATTTCTATAGACTACTTATTTGATACATTAGCTGCTGCTTGCTAGCACGCGCACACTTGTAAGGCATGATGCCTTTTAGCTATCGCAAGTTAAAAATTCAACACCGAGTGCGTCCATGGCTTCTTTTACTTGCCGTTTCAATGCACATTAATGTAAATTTTCAACTGAGTAAGTCACCCTTGAGATGCTACATTCAAAGGACGCTATCTCAATTTATTTACATTTACATTCAAATAAGTCAAACAAGTGATCAATAAAGAACAAAAAATTATAGTTTGAAATTTTGCGAAATTATTCATGAAAATATGGATGTAGCACTGTCTCAAGGATTGACTATTTAAAACAAACCTGAACGAATTGCAATTCATCCTGAAAAAATGATAATTTTCAAATATCCTCTCATATCCTAAGAAGACTGGAACAAAATATATACAGAGAATGCAGTTTATCTAAAAATAAAATACAGACTTAAGCGCAGTTTTGCCAAATTGCATTTTTCAAGAAGAATGTACAATTTGGATTCAGGTTAGCTTTAGCGCATCATGCAAATTGGTGAAAGCTTGTCTTCTCATATGTAATATAGAACCAGTATATAAATGAACTCCATTATTAAGTATGGAAAGCAAATATTGAATGTCCTGCAAAAATACATGTAGGAGTTGTCATTTTAATTTTAATGGAAAACATTCACTGTATGATAGATTTAGAGAAGAGCAAACTGGGGAATATGTCAAAAGGCGTGTGTCTAACTACATAGAAAAGAGAAGCCTCCACTTAATAACGCTGCAGCGCACACGCGTGCGCCTCGCTTGCGCAGTTCTATTACAGTATATCTTTGCTGAAACTTTAGACACGAGGATAATAAAATACAAATACAGATATAGTCTCCATCATGAAAAAGATAACATGGATTATTACGTACATTTAAACGTTCATGAACCACCAGGCCAAAGTTATAGGCCCTTGGTTACATGATCGCAAACCATTCTGTATACTTTACCAATGGCGAAACAATGTTGTGTATGATTTACAAACCGTAGTATATCGCATACCCCTAGTTTTAACGAGGCACCAGGATTCCACAGCGTCTCTTGGCAGCTCTACGTGACCACAATAATGACTAGTGTTCAAATAAAATAAAGCAGAAAGATTAGTAATATGTGAAGTTCTACATAAGAAAATATGGTGTACATTCAATAATGATTCTTAGGTTCCCTGCCATGTTCCTCCCATAAATCCTGAAATTGTTCACAAAACCTGCCCCTGTTTTTAAATTGTAAACCCCCAATTTTTTAGCCTCATTCTGATTGTTATAGTATCAAGACTATCGTAAGGTACTATTGAATGCACACCAATATGATACAATGGGTAGAATATCTGCTCAGGAGATTTATGAAAGAAAAAAAACACTGAAAGCCTTGTATAGTGTGTCTTTTGGGTCACAAACTAGCAACTATTCCAAGATATCTCTGAATTTCAATGAAGTTTCCTTGGTGCAATATTTTTATTAAGTGAACTCAGGAGTTCATACTGGAACTTTTTTGACGTTCTGCAATTGATCAATATACCCGCAAAGACATTCATTTAAAGGCAATTTTGTAACTTTTTCTCGTCAATGCCATTGGTTATATGCTCGGAGCTTATCGATGCAAAATAAGTTACACGATCCATACTGAATGATGACTTGTAGGTAGGGTCAGTAGACTTTTTTTAACAAAACAGTGGATATAAACAATCGGAAAAGGCACTTTAATCTTAAATTATTAAATATTTTCTTACTGGATTACTGGTCCATGAGGGAGTATGTTGTTAATGAAACGTACAAATGATTTTGCAAAGACATATGCTTGTACAATAACCACTGACATTGCAATTATTTACTTTTTGTAACGAATAAAGTTAAGTGTTATTCAAATTTTATAAGAGCAGAAATTCTTATATAAAAATTATTTTTTGGGATATGATTGCATTGGATATTAAGAAATCAGAAATTTTGAATTTTTCTACTCCAGTCAAACCAGCCGGATGTACGGGTGTCGATACTTACTGACATCTAAGTCACTGATTGGTCGAACACCGCACAGTATTAACCAATCAGCATACCCTTGGCATATCACACCCCATTAGATGATTGGTTCGCCATATGTCCTTCTTTATTCCCGAATCCCAGAATGCACTCCCAATTTATATTAAGCAGTGTTGTTATGGTAACAGTGATTCGACCAATCAGTGACATGACAGGCTTCAAATCTATGCCTGGATAAAAACAAGCGCAACGCAAAAGCGCCGGAGCAGCTACAATCAGAAACAATTCTAAACTACCACACCTGCCTGATAACCTATTTTTTTAATCAACGGTGTATCAATAATAGTTATCAAACTCAGAATGGGAGACCAGAAACTACTGCTTGAGTCAATGAAGCTATTCCATATATAGAACGTTTAACATCCATGTTGCTATGGAGACTGTTTTCAATTGGAAGATTAATGTCCTCTGTTATATTCAAGCAGTTACAAGTTGGAAACTGTAGCAAGCTCCGTTTAGAGGGGACGTCACAAAAAGGTGACGTTCAACTCCAAGACGATTCGCAACCACCTCAAATCTGGCAGGTTGTTCATCGTTACATCTCATTATAATTTGTAGCATGACATCATTATGTTATGTCACAGTCAACTCTTACTTTCATAGGTGACATAGTGATACTGTGACATGACATGTGTGACATGCTACAACATGGGATGTGACACTCTACGACACAAACGGCTGTGTTCTAAAGAGTTTATAGCATGGTACACAACCATATCCAGATATTAACCAATCATGTTTAGTCATTCTAAATTCAACATGCAGGTCTTTCAACCCTGCTCACAATGCATTCACATCCATTCTACTAGATTACATTTACAAAAATTTATTAAGAATATTTACGCTAACATTTAAAACAAATAAATATAAGACTTTATGATTTGACTTAAAAATGTTCAGTTATTTATATAGATCTGTTATTTTTCATAGTTAATTAAATGAGAAACATGACAGATGGTATGAATAGAATTTCAAATGGTCAACAATCCCATCCCTTTCCCCATCCACTGAAACCATATGACATCAACAGGCATGCAATATCAAAGGACCCCTAAGATAAAATGGAATAGAATTCAGACTGGAATATCAAGTATTAAATTAACATGGGCAAGGCAGAATTACTGGACTCTGTGTCAAGGCATTATGGACATGGCAGAAATAACGGACTTTTACCTTAGCTTCATCAAGACGGCCCAGGGCCTTTAACAGGTTGCCTAGGTCACTTCGTACACAATACAGATCCTAAAATGACACAGACAAAGAGATGGGGTTTAAATAGGGCACTAGTCCCTACCTTGACCCTTAAGGGGCATGGCAGAAATAATGGACTTTTACCTTGGCTTCCTCATTACGTCCTAACGCATAGAGAAGATTACCTAAGTCACTGCGTACACAGTAAAGGTCCTGCAACAAACAAGCATGCACAATGAGTTTGCATCACCTTCTATTACAACCATCTCCAGCATCAAGGGGACTTGAAAATTTAAAGGATTTTTGAGTGTTTGGAAGACTGCATTGCTTTGTTGATTATATTATGACCCTTGAATTTCAAGATCCTGACACTAAATATTAATTCCAGTTCCTTGTACATGTAATGGTTAAAGTTAGATATTTCGGGTTTTGAAATGATTTCAGAACATTCAATTGCCAAATTTTGAAATAAAGAATTAATTGATCCCAAATGCCCCAAAGACATGCTTGTTAAATGAGATTATGTTAATCAACTTAAAGGAGATACATGAAGGACACCTGGGATTCCTCAACATTACAACTCTTCCAATATTCAAAATACCCAGTCCTTTAAAGCCCCGCCCTTATGTGAAGATTGTTGTATTTCAATTTCATTTGGATCAATTTCATAAAAACAGAAACACAGCATTTATTAAGGTTTTTAATAGATGAAGATTGGTCAAAAACAACGAAGCGAGTAACGCAGGAAGTGGCACAGAAGAAAACATGGCACCTGAACTGGCACTGGCCTTGTCATACAAAAGTCTACACTCAATGGTTGATTTTAAATGCTGGATTAAGCTTTTTGGCATTGGCATAAATTGGCATAAACTGGCATTTCATAGGTGATGCAAACAGTAACAGCTAAATTCCCCATTCCACCATTTTGGATTATTTCCTAAATATTTACACATGTCTCATAAAACAGTTCATTTTTCAAACAGTTCATGTATTAAAACAGAAACTCAAACTTACACATCTGCTGTTCAGCCTTGATTTACAGAAATCCAAAAAGGGTGATTTCACCATTCTATAAATCTATTTCTATAAAAAGATTGTAAAAACTTTTGGCAGAATGATCGCCAAAGAGATATTTCATTGAACTGTTTTATATAAGGCAAGTATAAATATGAGTCACCATTTTCAATCTTCTAAACACATGCTGTTTTTTTAATCAATCACATGTTAACCCTTACAAAAAGCTTTTTTCATGGAGTATAATATTATACATGAACATTTCTAGACTATCAGTGTCTTTATTTACAGATTAATACACATATGAATATTATATGAGGACTTCTGATAAAAATAGACACAGAGGACCTTGCAAATTGTTATATAAGAGACATTGAAAAAAAACTTTCAAAATAAGAGAAAAATATCCTTTTTTGGGCTCACATGAAAATTCCTCATTGTCATTTTTAAAAATAGAGTAAATTCCAAAACTTGATCAAATCGTGTTATGGATAAGGCTTACACAACACACTAACTCGTTCAGATATTGATATCAACTCGTGGATAAAAATGGTATCTCTCAAAATCATACGATATCCTATACTTAAATCTGATGAGTGAACAACTCTATTTGTTCACCCTGTGAGCTTGAAACCTCTGTACTCATGAGGTTTTTTCTATTTTCATAATATTCAAGATATTTATTATTGAATAGGATGTATTTGTCTTTGAAAGGGTTAACAGTATGATTCAACAATAATAAAGCATGCAACAGCTGAATCTAATCACATGATGGGATAAACAGGAAAATGAATGACAAGGATGAAGTAGTGATAAATGCCATGTAGTATTGAATTCATTCTATGCTATATAACTTCACACATGAAATGGTTTGTTAATCGTGGGACTTTTTACAAGGTTGCCACAGTATTTTCAAATTATAATCTTCTAACTTTTCCCCTCTCAGTGGTAAAATAAATTCTCCCCCCCCCACCAATTACCAAAAATAGGGATAGAGGCTGTATGTTTATGATTTTAGTAGTTTTAAAGATTTTTTCAAATTCATTTTTTGTCAATTTGTGGTCCAATTTTCATTATGTCACCTAAAAATTCCCAAACCAGTTTATGGGAGATCATTTTGGTCTTCCCTGAGCATGGCAACCATGTTTGAACATAATATCGTAACTTGGTTAATGCTATGTTAATGGGTTTTTAAACCAGAGAGCATCAAAATGTATTTTAGCCCCGATAGGAATGTTTTAAGTCATGTTGAAGAACAATAGATGTATTCTCATAAACAAAAAATAGGTGGCAATTTGGTATCATATTAACAGTATGAATATGGAGACAGGTGGCTACTTGTGTAAAAAAAACAAGAGATCTTTCCCATCAACTCACTTTAGTTTATGTTGACTATCCTTAACATATACTTTTAATATAGCCCTTGTTGATGTAAAATAACCCCTGGTTGTATCAAAGACCCTGTTTGCTTCACTGTAGCCCTAGTTGGTGTAAAATAGCCCCTGGTTGGGATGGTAACAGTGGGGGTTTCTAAGACAATGTTTGTTTCACCATAGCCCTAGTTGGTTTAATAGGTGGAACAAGGAATAGCTGTAACATTTACTAGTGGTATAACACAACATATAACATTTAACAGGAATAAACAAGCTTAATCTTTGCATGCAATTTTACTTTAACCAAAAAGAGAATTAAAGATAAAGAAAAACCTGATAAAAAATTTTAAAAGTTGAAAAAAATGTTTGTAAATTATGTCTTAAGGCCAGTCTCAGTTTGAAGATGCATAAAATTGATATCTATGAATTGTGTATGAGGATTGTGGAATCTAAAACACTATTAATAGTAATAAAAAAAACTACATGCTATCATTCAGACACACATATAAAACACTGGATGATGACATTGTATATTCACAATTATGTCTAATCATACATTGTTTTATGGCATCCGACATGACACTTAAAAAAACACTAATTAAAAAATGTGATAAAAGTTTCAGTGTTAAGAAATAATTAAAAAAGAAAAAAGATCTCCCATTGCAAATGTATTTAAGAATTCAGATTCACGAAACCTTTCAACAAAATTTGAATAATAAACAATCAAAATTGGAAATTGTACAGAGAGGGGCCAAAAATCATCACAAAATGATGATCCTTTTTCACAAGTTTAAATGTATGGAACAATTTTTCAGGCCAGGGCATTGAACAGAATAAATTAGATACTTTAGAAATCATCCTCCTGGAAATGAGACAATGGGAGAAAAAATGCACATCTAAAGATAAATACTAACATAAAATAAATAAAAAAAAAACAAAAAAAACTATCACTACAAACAACAATCGACTAGTCTAATACATCTCATTTAAAACTACATCATATGTTAATTATCACGATTTGAAGCTGTTATGGAAAGTGACATGTTGTACATATGAAGCAGTGATTTCCCCAGGATTTTTTCTCATGTGGGTGCAAAATTCTAATTTTCAAGTTGGTGCAAATAATTTTCAGGTGGTGCAAGTCTATTTTCAAAACGTCAGATGGGTGCTGCGCCCACTTGCTTTAATGCTGGGGAGATCACTGTGAATAAACCAAAAGTAATTCATTCTTTAACCCTTTCCCGACGTGAATATAAGAGGAAAATGTTGTCCCCAGTGACGGATAAGTAAGAGTGTTTTTTAGGGGAAAACTGCAAAATACCTATGCCCTGGGACCTATACCTTGAATTTCATCACTGATATACAATTTTTAGTAAGGATTATCACATAAGAACAACTTGTCAAAATTTGCTGTAAAAATACTGAATAGAACTGGAGATATTGTCATTTCATTGATGTATATAAATAAAAATAATGGTGCCAAAAGGAGCCTATCGTGCTGAAAGGTATTACATAATAGGGCTCCATATGGAGCCTATCGTCGTGAAAGGGTTAAAGGCAACTGTCTCAATGTAAGTTTTGTTCAGTATTTCATGAAATCATTTATAAACTAAGTTTTATCATTTAGTAGATAAACCATGAACATCAACATATGTACAACATACATAAGAGAATATGTCAACACTTGTGAAGGAATAAAGCTCAATTATGGGAGAGAGGGGGTAATAATGATTTCATTTGTGAATAACTTTGTTCAATTCAAGTGAAAGGCAATTCAACATTTTAAAATCAAATTCCACAGTTCAGGGGAGAGAGGAATCAACTTTATTTTTCACAGCTGTTGACATTTAAACACCTTTTGTTTTAATTGAAAATCAGTTCTTCATATCAAATCGTTAGTAAAATTCGAAACAAACAGCTATCTATGAAATAAATAAAATCTTATCATCTAGTTCAAGGTTTATATTTTTTATCTGATCAATAAAATTTTACATTAAGTTGTTTACTCATTAAATTGAACTTGTTTTAAATTTAATTTTCAGACATCCTTCAATGATATCATATCATAAAATCAATTTATGTAACATACGATGACACAATACTTTACATTCATGAAGAACTTACTGGATTATACTGCAATGCTGTCACATATGCTTGTACAGCTTGTTCCATGTCCCCAGCCGCAACGAGCGCTGCTGCTAAATTTATGTAACCATCTATGAAGTCTGGTTTTAACCTAACTGCATGTCTATAATTTTCTAAAGCTTCGGGTAATAGTCCTCTTTCTTTATATACATTGCCTAGATTTGAATATGCTTCTGCTAACATGGGATTCTGTTTAATGGCAAGTTGACTGAAGTATGCTGACCTGAAACATGTAAAGAATGTACAGTTAAACATGTGTACAGTAACACAAAGAAAAAGAATAAACTGTTAAATTTGTTTATAGTAAACACCAAGAGAGGTTACCCTGGATTAACTGGATTTACTGTTTAAAGAGAATGTGCCTAAAATGATTTACCCTTTCTGCATTTTTATATGTGTAAAATTGTCCCTTCCATTCAAACTTTCTACTACTGTGATTTTAATAGATCATTTACTATTTTCTTGACATACTAAAATGCAGATAATCTTACCTATCCAGTCTGCGGCACTGAAAATGTATAGAGCTAAGTAAAAGGAGGACTCCTGTGTTTTCTGGTTCTTGTCGCCAAAGCTGCATGCAGTGTTGTTCTGCTTTCTCATAATCACCAGCTTGATATTCTCTATGAGCAAGCTCTGCTAAACCTATTGTCAAAAAATAAATGTGCACTCCACAACTGATTATGTTAATTACTGGGTTAAATGTAAACAGCCTAGGGCAAAGGGGTGTAATGTAGACACATTGGGTAATGTCAACATAAGAAATGGGGTAAATATGACACTTGTTAGTTAGAACAAGGAGGACTGTGTCCCGGGGGCAACGTAACTCAATATTATCTAACAATGAAAATGTCAGAATGTTGTTATTTTCTGACATCACCATATAAGGCAAAATATTGACTTAGAACCCTGAGAACCATTAGAAAAATTAGAATTTCCATTTTCTGCCAGTTTGAAATTCATAAAAATAAGATATTGCAATCCATGCAAGAAAAACAAGGTTTCCACCTTTAGGCTGGAAATTAGAGCAAATAAACAACAAGGTGTAGAAGTTGCCCCATAGTCGAAGTTACCCCAAATTGAAAACAAAATGGCTTCTGAAGCAATGTTATAACCCTAATCGCCAGCAATGCTAAATCTCATGGTGCATTTTTACTAAATTAGCAAAAGTAATATTATTTCAAATTATGGTGAACAAGAATATGGCAAGTGGTTATCTGGAGTTATTTGAGCATGCAATGTTGGTAAGCCTTGACTAGGCCTACACTAACCAAACCCGTCTGCCCCAGTTTTCTACTCCCGACATTGTAGATCTGGGCCAGACGAGGTCCAATGCAAAAAAGATGGATTTACTCTAGAAAAAACATGTCGCTGAATCATCACTTATTATTCATTTCCTATTAGCCATCCAACCAAAACATTGGGCTCCATGTAAACCCAAGTATTTATTTGAAATAAAGAGTATATAACTTAGAGTCCATTTCAATGTTTAACTGCGTCAGTAAAAGCTAAAAAATAAGAAATCAAAATATCATTTTGCAATAATATATGGAAAAGTATATTCATAATGTACATGAATGACATTTGTATATCTTGGATTGCTTCTAGTTTGGCTTATAAAGTGTGTGGCCTCTTATATTTGGATGTTTCTCTGCCATGTTATTTTCAATAAGATTAACATGGCCGAAATTCTTCAAATTACAAGACGGCACAGGCTTATTGCACAAAAAACTAAAAAATCTGAAATATACAAATGTCATTCATGTACATTATGAATAAACTTTTCCATATATTATTGCACAATGGTCTCCCAATTTCTTATTTTTGCCGTTCTACTGACGAAATGAAGCAGTGAAATGGACTCTACACGTAAATTTGCTGTTTTGTTTGTTGTATTGATGTTGAAATGGACACAACATTTCGTCAATATTTTTGTCAGTTCTCCGCACCGAATAAAGTCACGTGATGTGACGTAATACAAGTGTACGTAATATAAATACAAAGTTTGATATACAAGGAACACATACGTAAGTGTTTTTTAAGATATTTATTCATTTATCAGCACATATTATACATTAAAAAAACCAGTGTGTTTTCTGGAGTAAATCCACCTTTTTTGCACTGGACCTTCTTTGGCCCAGTCTACGACGTCAGGAGTAGATAACTGGGCCAAACTGCTTTGGTTAGGCCTAGGGCAAAGGGGTGTAATGTCGACGTGTGGGGTAATGTCGACATAATAGACGGGGTAACTTCTACACTTACGTATTAGAAGTAGAATTTCCCTTTTCCGCCATGTTTGATTTCTGGAAAAATTAAAATCTCGCGAGATCTCGATCCATGCGAGAAAAAAAAACAAGGCTTCCCCCTAGATTGGAAATTAGAGCAAATAAACAAAAAGGTGTCGAAGTTACCCCACATGTCGAAGTTACACCAAAATGGTGTCGACGTTACACCCCTTCGCCCTACACATGTTGAAAAACTAGATCTCTATCATTGTTCTAAAAATTGATTATACATTTATACTATTTTTAACTGCAATGAGTTTCTTCAAGCTACACAGAGCTCATCAAGATATAAAGATATCTTAAGTGACTAGTCTACATGCAGAAAGGTAACAAATTGTCAAAAAATCATTTTATTTTTAGGCCTGGAGCTCAGTCTATCTGACTTACCTTCCCAATGACGTCATATTCTAAGTGAAAAATTGATCAATTATTTGCGTTTTTTGCCATTTGTTTTCTCTGAAAATACCCAATATCACGTTTACGCATAGAAATTAAACACACTTACCCGTTGTATCTGTTATTTGTGTCATTTTTGTCTTTTTTAGATCAGGAAAACGTGATAAAATGCGTAAATTCTTTTCATCTCACAATAGACAAAATGGCGGATCTGTGAATTCCTAATAACCGCCTTGTCTGGAGTTTGCCTGACATAAATAAGTTCGCATTTCAATTAGTAAACGTATAACTTCATCAAATCATACTATAAAAACACAATTGCATGAGGGAAAATCACCATTTTTGACTGAAAAATATATATTTGATGGGTAAAACGGTTAGGAACTTTATTTAGTTCCACTTTTGAGTTTGGCGGATGAAAATATGCAAATTCTTTGCAACAAAGAAAAAGAAACTGTATAACTGTTAGAAAGAAAGAATACTTCCGAGTTTAATCCATTACTTTGGTATTTGACGACTTTCTTTGAATCTTTTGCAGTTGTTTCTTGGCAAATTGATATTATGAATAGAAATTACAAATTTCAGTCATTTTATGAAGTCAGTTAGGGAAATATGAAAATATTATACTCAGTTAGGGCCAATAATACCAAAAAGCACAACTTTTTCTAAACCCACCACACGAAAATATTTTACAGTATTTGAAATATTGTTTACAAAATCTTCAAACAAATTAACAATATATTTTATTTATTTTGAAAGCTTGAAAGAGTTGATTTCGATAGTTTTATGATTTTAATTTTAAAATTTCGTTTAAAGGGTCAGTTTGACATTTAATTGAGATTCCCACTCATTTCCAGAAACGAACCGATCTTGTTTCCGTGTTGAAAGAAGTGTTATAAAACAACATTATTGGTAAGTATGGACCTTATGTGCATTTTGAAATTGAAATTAAATATTTTTTCTATAAATAATTAAATCTACGTGTCATATCATGCACCATAAGTGGATGGTTTAAATGTTCAAGTGTTGTTCTATTTTTGCTTGACAAGTCACAAATGTCAATGTGACTGTCAAATTGTCAAGTGCAACTGCAAGTTAGAAGATCTGCATACCCTGGAATCTAACCTACTCCAAACACGTCAGAGTTGTATGTAAATGACCATGATGAGTACCTGCAGAGCCTGAGTAATGTCACAGGGTGGTCCTGGAAATCAAGATGGAAGGACCAAAATCTGTCCACCGCCAGTTATGTCAATTTGTATTGCAACAATACACTGCAATTAAAACCAAGACTAAAGCGCCTACAAGGACTGCGGAGAGAAAAATTGATAAATTTTACCTTTTCTGAGCTATTGGGGGGAAGTTTGGTCTAACATCTTCCATATTCCTCTTTTTTTAAAATGTAGTTCAGGGAATATTGACAGTTTTCATGTAATCTAAAAGGGTTCTGGCTCTAAAATACTCCAAAAGTTTTGAAGTTTATTATTGTCTACCATTTGGATCATGCATATTTTTTTATTTAAAAAGCATTCTACCAAACCATAGAATTAGTTTAAATTCTAGGTCTCCATCCAAATAATATTATGTGGATTTACACAGGAGAAAATAAAAACATAAAATGTAAAAACCTTTCTTAGTTTTCTTGAAGGAATTAAAAAAGATTCTAGAATTGAAATAACTTTTGGAAAGGGGGGGGGGGGGTGAAGAATTCATCACTCAAGCTTTTAAATCACATTCAAATATTTTCATATTAAAACAGAGGAGCTACATGTATTGCTTATTACAAATGTAAAATACAATTTTATGGCATGCCATTTTAGTGCACAACTACTGCCATTACATTATGCATACTTTATGCATCATATTAATTTCCTATGTCATGTTTATGGTAAACGATTACATTAAATACAGGAACTAGGAATTATATCCATCTGTTACTATGGTCACTTTATACAATGATTTCTGTTCACCGACACTATACATGTATTGAAGAAGCAAAGATTAATATTTGGTCACTATTCACATGTAATTTAAACTATAGAAGCATAGATTGATCTCTTGTCAATATATATTAGTAAACACATTCTCTAGAAGCGGTAGCATATAGTTTTCTTGGTTAGAAGTCCATGGTTCCTCTAATGCTGGGAAGATTACTTTGTCATCTAAAGAGTGTCACACAAATTTGATTACTGTCTTATAAAGGGTAGTTAGTGCATGATGTATAACTGTGAGGATTCAGAGATATGTTTATGATGGACATGTGCTTATTACTGTCGTATAACTTAACACATGTGTGATAGAATTGATATAAACCCTAATAGGTCAATTTCAGACATTTATATCCCAGTGGTCTCCCCAGCATTAAAGTTAGTGGGCGCAGAACCCACCTGAGATTTTGAAAACAGCCTTCCTCCCACCTGGAAATCCATTTGAACCCACTTGAAAATGAGAAAAATCATGAAAATTTTGACCAATTTTGGTCTGAATTGTGAAAATGAGAATTTTGCACCCTCTTGATGAAAAATCCTGGGGAGATCACTGTATCCATTAAAAAATATGGACATTTATATCCATTAAAAAATATGCTGACATGAGATTTCATTGAAATCAAAAAGAGAAGTACATATATATGAAAAGAAACTGATAAATATGACCAGAAACAACAAATACCAGATGACTCATCTAACTTTGTTTACTTCCATCTTACCAATCATGATGATTTTCTCACATCTAAACATTCATACAAGGATGTGAATTGTTAAAATCAATACAAGTTTATTTTGTAATTGATGAGTTGCTTATTACAGGTAGCTATATGTTTGTGTCAGTGGGAGATTAATCAAGTTCAAATGTTGATAAGAGATAAAAACAACAAAGTTATCTGTACACAGCTTGAGAAGTTAGTTCCTTGTTCTGATATATAAACATGATATGAAGACATTAATACAGCAATTGAGTTATATTAGCTCCTTTGTGCGAATGGCTTACCACCTCAGGGTAGAGGTAGACCCAAAGAAAAAATGATAGAATGTGTCCTGACTTTGTTTTTGGGACAGTGATGCCCAGTTCCCTTCCAAATGTCAGTAGATAAAATTAGACAGGAATTTTGGGGTAAATGAAAATTTTCAAATTTTCAGACCCACATTTTTAGATTTAATGAAATTTTGGGGCCCCTTACCCTCCCATTTTGGTTTCCTCTGATGAGACCAGATTCTAAATTTGAAACAAACCTCTATGTATCTACATCAGCATACATTGAGTGGATATACTCAAAAGTTACCCTTTGCATTCGTTTGACTTCACTTCTTAAAAGAGAGCTTCGTCTTCACTCTTCCAAACAACGATAAACCTGTGAACTCACCGTGCCAATCAGTGTTCGTCGGCCAAATTTGACCGATGTTCTATATATGGTCATTCCTTCTGACGTCATCCTTGAGCCCCGAATTGGCTAATGGCTAGTGTTGTCGCGATGTGCCATAATCGTACATCGATGCATCGGCAATTTTCAGTAGTAAACATCGATGCACATCGCGATGTACATCGAGAAAAAGTCCGAGAAAAGTGCACTGAAATACCGAACGCTAATGCACTAAAATACCGAACACCCGGTACATCCGGGAACTTCTAGAAAGGTGAAATGAAAGTAAAGTAATTTTTTACGGATTAATGGTTCATTTCGAATAGCTAAAACAGTTTTAAAGCGAAAGAATATCAGAAAACATTGGAAAATGAAATAAGACATGAGAAAGGTAAGCGATTTGCGTCAAAATAAGATAAGAAAGGGTGATTTTTAGCAAATTAATTTTTTTCAAAAACATCGATGTTTTGTTTCAGACATCGATGCATCGCCAGAATCAGCTTTGGCGATGTATATCGCGATGTATCGATTAATCGCGACAACACTACTAATGGCATGCGCATATTTAATATTAGCACGCGTTTGGTGTATGTTTCTTCAAGCTCGCTGATTGGTGGAAGAAAGGTCAGCTCGTAGGTCAGAAGTGATTTATTACCCAAACTGTCACTGGTACCTGTCGTGGGGGCGGGGCTACTAAACTGAAATATGGTCTCTACTAGGCAGAGTGTAGTTAAACTAGACTCTGCACGCAGGGTAACCATCATCTTAATTTGAAACAAACCCCTATCTACATCAGCATACATGGAGTGGATACACTCAAAAGTTGGAATATGTTGGGGAATGTGGCGAAAGACTGGCTTATGGGCCATGTAAACCAGCATAGAATATGCAAATTAGATAGATACATATATGTATAAATACATATATCTATGTATTCATGCATATATATATTATATGCCAGCACAGAATATGCAAATTAGATAGATACATACATTATTATATGTATTCATATATATGTATGATATATATACAAGCATGGAATATGTTAGTTAGATAGACTAGATACATATATAGAACTAGATACAGAACAATTAATTTATTAGTTGGCATAGCATATGTTAATTAAATAACAATAATTCATGAATATCCTAAATTGAGATATCTATGAATATGCTTTAATTTATGAGATAAATGTGTATTGTATACATGTTATATATGTATGTATTTGTATATATCTTCTAAGCTGGTCCCCAGTCCCCAGTTCCCAGTTTGAGATATCTATATGCTATATATAATATGTATGTATTTGTATGTATCTTTTAAGAATGTCCCCAGTCCCCAGTTCCCAGTTTGAGATATGTATATGCTATGTATAATATGTATGTATTTGTATGTATCTTTTAAGAAGGTCCCCAGTCCCCAGTTCCCAGTTTGAGATATTTATATGCTATATATAATATGTATGTATTTGTATGTATCTTTTTAAGAAGGTCCCCAGTCCCCAGTTCCCAGTTTGAGATATCTATGTTTGTGTATATATGTATTTGTATGTATCTTATAAGTTGGTCCCCAGTCCCCAGTTCCCATTTTGAGATATCTATGTTATATGTATGTATGTACATGTATCTTCTAAGCTGGTCCCCAGTCCCCAGTCCCCAGTCCCCAGTTTGAGTTATCTATATGTAGGTATTTGTATTAAACATTGACAGAATATGAAATGAATATAACATCGTAACAAAATTACAATTGTAAAATCTAATATACGTGTATTAAACATTGACAGAATATGAAATTAATATTCACCTTTCCACAAAGTAAAGAAAATCGATAATTTCCGGCGCGCTGATTGGTTGTATGCAAATGAGTCAAATCAATGATGTCAATGCCTGAAAGTTTTGAAGAATTAGTACAGAAAGCATAGGAATATTTTGAATTAAATGCAATAAAAAGGATTCTATTTGCCCAATGCACTAATTATTTTTAGTCAAATATGAAATATGGAAGGGGCACTTTCATTCCAAACCTTGTGTAATTTAATTTAATCATTTTTTGACAGAGCTATTGTTTATTAAGACTTCTTAGATCATCCTCACATACCCGGGCTCACGTGTCTCGTGTGATTGTAAACAAAAAATGTAAATTGAGAAGTTAAAAACGACTCGGTTAAATCATTTGTAGTGGTCATACAATATCCTGTTAAATGGTTATTATGTCGTAGTAAGAAATTCCATCAGAAATTCACCATGAGTAACATTCGCACAAAGTGTTACCTTTTGGTACTTATTCGCCATCATCGATGACAATAATGATCAGCAATGCCAACATATCATCAATAAACATTGTATGATATACGCTCTTTCTCTGAAATCTTCCCAGTGATCATTATTCAAAACCGATCATCACATAACTAATTTATCCTATGAAAAGTGAGGTTTTACAAGTGAAGTTTTCAGGACACCCTGCATATCTAGTTTTTTTAAGCGTTCTCAATCATTCTCATTAATTTCAAGAAATCCATCATCATTTTGGTTAAAAAAAATTCTACGGTCTGTTGGATCTATTTTGACAGTTTTGCTTTAGCAAGATACTTTTACAAATTGACTGTTTCTACAATGAATAAAAAACATTTTCCCGGCAATATTTGGATCGGGAGAAATGCAGCGGTAAATATACATTGGAATATACATGTTTACTTGGATGTGTTACAGGTATATATTACGGGATCTGTTTGAAAGTTTAAAAAGGGAAGGAGCATCCACTTAATCAATCAAAAATTTGAGAAAATAGATGTGGGAATATTTGAGAGAACAGGAAAATCCGCCCACGGCCAAGAAAACAAAACTGGACATGAATATTCTAAAATATTTCCACGATTGAACAATGTGAACCAGATGACCAAGATTGGTATGGGATAAACATATTATCCTTTAGTCGGTTCAGGATATTGGGATTATCCCTTGGCCAATATAATATATTTTCCCTCTGGACCTAGCTGCGCCCCTCGGACAGATATATTATATTTACCTCGGGATAATCCCAATATCCTGAACCTCATATAGGATAATCTCTATATATGTCACGCTCCTCCAAGATATCAATTCTTTATCCCATACTTGGACGTGTTACGGGTAAACAAAACTGGACATGAATATTCTAAAATATTTCCACGATTGAACAATGTGAACCAGATGACCAAGATTGGTATGGGATAAACATATTATCCTATAGTCCGTTCAGGATATTGGGATTATCCTTGGCCAATATAATATATTTTCCCTCTGGACCTAGCTGCGCCCCCCGGACAGATATATTATATTTACCTCGGGATAATCCCAATATCCTGAACCTCGTATAGGATAATCTCTATATATGTCACGCTCCTCCAAGATATCAATTCTTTATCCCATACTTGGACGTGTTACGGGTAAACAAAACTGGACATGAATATTCTTAAAATATTTCCACGATTGAACAATGTGAACCAGATGACCAAGATTGGTATGGGATAAACATATTATCCTATAGTCGGTTCAGGATATTGGGATTATCCTTGGCCAATATAATATATTTTCCCTCTGAACCTAGCTGCGGCCCTCGGACAGATATATTATATTAAACTCGGGATAATCCCAATATCCTGAACCTCATATAGGATAATCTCTATATATGTCACGCTCCTCCAAGATATCAATTCTTTATCCCATACTTGGACGTGTTACGGGTACATAAAGCCGGTTTGTAAAAACTTATATTTTCATCAGCGGGCAGATATAGCTTTACGTCCCGCTCCGAGCAGTCAGATATAGTATATCTGCTTGCTACGTCATAATCGCTGTTCCCGTATTGGTTCTTTTTTGTAATGTTCGCATACTGTAAACCACAATGGAGAACAACGCAGACAATCGCGATCTGTTTGATGTGTTAAAGGAGGGAAGGAGCAGTATACCCCATTAATAATCAAAGATTTGAACAGGAAAAGAAACAAGAATACAAAACTGGACATTTTAAAATAATTCTACGGTTGGTTGCAAAGTTTCTGAACTTTGGCCAATTGAACAGTGTGATTGGTATGGGATAAACAAATCATCCTTATCGGTTCAGGATATTTGGGTTATCCTTTGGCCAATATAATATATCTCCCCGAGGACCGTAATATCCTGAACCTCATATAGGATAATCTCTATATATCCCGAAGTTTTCAAGTATAATATTTTCAAGATATGATCTGATATGACTTGCAGAAATAAATAGGAAGTAATCGTTAAGTTGATTGAATTATGGAAGTAGTGAAGTCAATGATTTAATGAATTAGAGCAAATGTTTTTAATTAGAACAGGTCATTCATCAAATGACAACTGAAGATTAACTTAAAATAGATTGTCTATCTATATATTTATATGCATGAGAGACATGTTATAATGTTAGTGAACTAATGATTATGATAATTTCACCTGTTCATATCCAGTTCCTATCATGATTGAAAACTGACCGGAGTAATTCTCTTCAAATTATTTACTCATTATGAACAGAAATTTAATATTTCAATCGCTTAAAAGGCGTAAATAAATGCCAATTTGACTTTCAATAAAAATCCGTCAATAATTTACTGATTACTTGCACATTTGAAGAGGTAAAACTTACAGCAATCAACCGTGGATTTACATGTAAACTCAATTGCATTTGTTTTTCGCGGGAAAAAGTTTCTCTCATTGACGTCACAGATTTCTAAGCAGCTCATTATAATATTCATGAGCTGACTTTGTGGAAAGGTGAATAACATTGTAACAAAAGAGTACAATTGTAAATCTAATATTTATGTATTGAACAATTGTCTTCAAATATCAAGGTAAAATAACCAAAATGTTATCTGAGTAGTATTACTTTTAGTATATTGCATGTTTAAGTTATCTAATATTTATGAGCATTTTAAAACATATTTTTGGCATTTAGCATCAGTCAATTTGTACAGATTTTTATTCTTCTGTTTGGGTATGAGCTGCTAGTTCATAATGAAGGTGTTATATTTTTTCTCTATCTGATCTAATACTGGCCACATGAGCACACTAGGTAGATATCGGTTACACAAACTTTAGAGCAACATTTAACATTAAACTTGTATATTTAAGTTCACTAAGTTACCCTATATGTGGAAATAAAAGACATTAGCGCAACCAGCAGACCAGCAGACGGTATGACTCCCACATTGTTTTGCCGTTTTACTACTTGCCACAATCAACCTCACTGCCAGCATATAAAACCAGGCCCATTTTCCATCAAACTTGGCCCGACTACTATCAGGTGGATGTCCTTTAAAAATCAAGTTGGCATGGTCACCAAAGCCTAATAGTTGCCATGGCAACCATAGAAATGGGCTAAAAAATGAGAGCAAAAAAGCACCCAAACCCACCATAATGGCACTAATTTATAAAATATTTCTAGACATACAAATTTTCTTAAACTTTGATATCATCTAGGACACTTCTAGACAACAAAAATATCAAAAATTGGGGGTAGGTTTACCACTTCGATTTTTTTCTAGGCTTGGTCAAAGTAAAACTACGAAAAAAGCACTCATTTTCACTTTTGAATCACCTATCATCGCCCAAATGGCTATATTTTTTCAAGGTCAAGGTCGCCATGCTAAAAGTAAAATTACGGAGATAAATCTGCTCTTCAGACAATGTTTGATAGCTTTTCTTCACCACGGAACAAAGATCTTTGCGCTGGTATGCCCATTTCCATGAGATAATATACGTGAAAGAGGAACTATGTCTTTAAATGTCATCAAAACTTTATGCCAACACGTGAAAAGGCCATTTTCGCACTACTTTTGGTGTAATAATACCAGACTATTACACTGGTGATCCACTCGATTACGCTGGTTACCAAAACGAACCGTTTTGGTAACAAAATGTCGGAACGTCGAAGGCACGGTTTTTCTTTTTTCCTGAATTCACGCGTTGTAGGCAGAATCCCCACGACGTTTTTTCTCACAACGTGCATCAGTATCATATGTTTTAGAAAATGTACATGTTTGCGAAAAAATAGCTCAGAAGACAACAGAATCGTCGATTTACTTCCTCACTTAAGTTACATAAACGGTTTTTCGAAAAACAGTTAAGATCTGCACTTTTAACCCAAACCGTTTATGTAACTTAAGTGAGGAAGTAAATCGACGATTCTGTTGTCTTCTGAACTATTTGTTCGCAAATATGTACAATTTCTTAAACATATGATACTGATACACGTTTGTGTTAAAAAATGTCGTGGGAATTCTGCCTACAGCGTATAAAATAAGGAAACGAGAAAAATCGTACCTTCGATGTTCCGACATTTTGTTACCAAAACGAACCGTTTTGGTAACCAGCGTAATCGAGTGGATCACCAGTGTATTAGCTAGAAGCTTCAAACAAAATGCATTTTAAAGCTCTTATTTTTTATTGGTCATCGCCCCTCCCTCCTGGCTACGCCTATGATAGGTATATAGTTCAAAAATGGTAAGCGGCAATGGTCATAGTATGTCTAAAAATATAAGTGATTCCAATGCAGATATTTTATACTTCATATTTCATTATAGAAATTTTAACTTTACTCCAGACTTGACAGAACTTTAACTTTAAAGAACTCTTTACAATTGTCTTTGAATTATACATTGAATCAGCCTGAAACCTATCTTCTAGAGGAAAACAGTTAATCCAGTCAAAACTACAGTAATGAGACAAACCCATAACTTACATAACTTAAATGTTCTGTCTCCAGATTGGAAAAGAATTATACAGTTATATGAAGCACTATAAAGCTGATAAGCTGTTAGTTATCCAAACATATGTGTCTACTTAAGATGGATCATTTTATGTCTTATCTTGATACTGGTTTTAAATAGAGAGTCAGTTTCAGAAGCTTTCAGTCTAATGTATTGCAATGTATTATGAATTCTCTACCTTTTCAATATATTGAAGCAAAATTAGAAAAAGAGTAAAACAAAACCCCCCAAAAATAGATAAAAATCAAGATAAACCTTTTATTTCATCAACAAGATACTTTTTTAAAATCAACCAAAATTTCCTTTGTACAATTACAATATTGAGAGACTTAAACATGTTGTGTATATGTCGTTTTGTTCAAAACAGGTTCGGAAAAAGATGTTTTATTTCATTCTGAGCATATGATACCAGAACCAAAAGAAGTGTTTGATGTGTTTTCTAAAACAATATAGAGAAAAGTATATACATTTTTTCAAATTTTATTGTTACCATTCAAAAGATGACCATTAAATTGACGATGTAATTTTTAGAAATTTTTGATGACTGATTTTAGAGAAAAGTGTGTTCAAAAAGTTCACCATATCAAAACCAATCCTTTACAGGTTCTCCTAAATATCCAGGATGTCAACTCTTCAGTCTATATGGAAAGGTTAAACTTGTGACTAGGATAACAAAAAGGTCAATCTTTCTAATTTTCACATATGTTGTTATATATCAGATAGACATTGAAGTTCTGCCTAAATAAAATCTGGCTGTTCTTGGATTTTAAAGTGTTATGTAAAGATGATAACTTAATGACTATTAGATGACTCTCCCACCTACACCAGTCCTGTCTTTACCATTAAACATGCAATAAGAAAAGTTAATATACAGGTCCAAAAAAAGTGAACCCCTGCAACAGGCTATATTGTCCTTAATACTTGCATGGATAGACTCATATTATCACATGTTGAAAAAGGTCTAAAATTTTGGTTGATGCCATAATCTATTCTCTGTCTTAAATTTTGAAGAAATCACATCTAAATGAGGTTTTATATAGGATTCATCCTCAGGG
This sequence comes from Owenia fusiformis, assembly GCA_903813345.2. Classification (NCBI taxonomy): domain Eukaryota; kingdom Metazoa; phylum Annelida; class Polychaeta; order Sabellida; family Oweniidae; genus Owenia; species Owenia fusiformis. Next base: position 10,236,430 of record CAIIXF020000002.1, on the reverse strand, counting down.
TATATTGCTATCAACTCATAAAAGAGAATGGATCAAGATGAATCTTGAATGATTAAAATTTACTTTAAAATAGTTTACATACTTTAACATAGAGATCTCGAAATGGGAACTGGGGACTGGGGACCAGCTTAGAAGATACATACAAATACATATATACACAAACATAGATATCTCAAACTGGGAACTGGGGACTGGGGACCTTCTTAAAAGATACATACAGATACATACATACATATATATAGCATATAGATATCTCAAACTGGGAACTGGGGACTGGGGACCAGCTTAGAAGATACATACAAATACATACATATTATATATAACAATATAGATATCTCAAACTGGGAATTGGGGACTGGGGACCTTCTTAAAAGATACATACAAATACATACATATTATATATAGCAATATCTCAAACTGGGAACTGGGGACTGGGGACCAGCTTAGAAGATACATACAAATACATACATACATATAGCATATAGATATCTCAAACTGGGAACTGGGGACTGGGGACCTTCTTAAAAGATACATACAAATACATACATATTATATATAACAATATAGATATCTCAAACTGGGAACTGGGGACTGGGGACCAGCTTAGAAGATATATACAAACACATACATATATAACATGTATACAATACACATATATCTCATAAATTAAAGCATATTCATAGATATCTCAATGTAGGATATTCATGAATTATTGTTATTTAATTAACATATTCTCTGCCAACTAATAAATTAATTGTTATGTATCTACTGTAGTTCTATATATGTATCTAGTCTATCTAATTAACATATTCCATGCTTGTATATATATATCATACATATATATGAATACATATAATAATGTATGTATCTATCTAATTTGCATATTCTGTGCTGGCATATATTATATATATGCATGAATACATAGATATATGTATTTATACATATATGTATCTATCTAATTTGCATATTCTGTGCTGGTTTACATGGCCCATAAGCCGAAAGACTTGATGAAAGACTTGATTGACGACTCAAGAGGACCTTTCAATGTAAAATAACCTTGAGTTAGCCCTGCATTCAAATACAAAGCAATTTTTCATCCCAGTCAACAGCTGAAGCTTCAGGACATAGTTGTCATAGCAAATGCTCTCTCATGGTACAGATTCCTGCATACATTCCTGCAGTGGTATATATGGATTAAGTTACTCGTCCAAGTCTTGACCTTATTTGCCACAAATCTGTTTTACAACCATGATTGTTTTTGTGTCTTTTAATATTAGGGCTACTTATCACAGTTGTAAGGATTTGCTGGGTTCTACATTTGGTGCTGTTGTAAACTACATATACCGTACATGTATATGATTTTGAAAAACACATTTTGATTTGCAACAAACATTTTAAATTTTAACACTAGCATTTTCAGACTGTATTTTGAAAAACCGTGTTTTTAAAAAGATGGCCAAAATCTTTTAACAAAGTTTTTTCAAAAAATTTTTTTGACCTCCATCCCATATGTTTTCCAGATCCCCTCCCAAGGATTGAAATACTACTGCTACATTCAGTAGACAATTAACTTGTATTCAGTTCTACCCTGTTAAAAATTTGGGAAATTTTGACCTATCATGTCGTGATGTATGAAGGTGTCTTCTTTCTCGATCAAGCAATAGATAATAAATGTTCTGGTAAGTCATAAATAGTTCCACCAGCCAAGGACAGAATCATGAGAATAGGTAAAATAAAAAAGAATATGAAATGAATATGAATTTGAAAGATATAATTGTTAGCATTAGTTGTAAGCTTTGATAATTACTTGATGAAAATGATGAGTTAATTGATGATATCCGCAATCTGTTACTTGAGGTCAAGTAACCTCACCTTTTTCTTATTGTCCAGTGCAATTTAAGAGACAATGGATGCTCACACCTGTTTTGGGGAATGTATTTTCAACACTGACAGTGTCAATGTCATGAGATGTGTGAATCTGGAATAGGCTAAATTTTCCACATATTGAAACTTTACATCAGCCAAATTTTTTAATGTCTACATTGTGCCAAAATAAAAAGTTACTAACATAAGACTCAGTAACAGAGATTCTTGGAATCTTTCATGTATGAAGATAAACATAACTTACAAACATAACCAGGGGTTTCCAGGCCCGTAGCCAAATATTTTTCAAAATCATGCAGTTTTTCACCATTCTGAGCACTTTTTAAGTGATTTTGGCCATTTTTTGACCAGAATTGTCCCAAGTGAATTTTTCAAAATGTGAACCCCCCTTAGAAAATCCTGGCTACGGGCCTGGGTTTCACTAGAATTTCTCTCAACAGGCTAAATAAATGAAAGCAACAGGCAAAATTAATGAAAATCATAAATTTAACATGGAAAAGTTGAAAAGTCCCTAAAAACAACAGGCGATTTTGTGAAAACAACCAGTGAAAATTGCCTGTTGCCTGCTGCTAATGAAACCCCTGCATAACATATCAAAACATAACACATAACATAACATTGTACAACATAACATAGAACATAACAGTGAACATGTTGTGATGAACATTTTCTTTTGATGGAACTGCCCGCAAAGAGAACTCTTCCAAATATCCAGATGGCACCATCTTCGTACTCCATCACAAAACTAATTAACCTGTCAAAAGATGATGGTCAGTCATTTGAAGGAGTCAACTTCTGTTGTTTAGTGGATGTAATGCCAAAATGAATTGAATTACTTCAACATTCATCACTTTGTCGCATGAAGGAGAAATTGTATGGACCCGTACTCGTAGCCAGCTTTTGTCAAGTGGGGTCACTTTTCACAAAATTCCAGGGGGGTTCATATTTGACAAAGGCCCAACACTTGAAAAGTGCTCAGAATGATGAAAACTGCATGATTTTGAAAGAATTTTTGACCAGAACCCCTCCCCCCTCCCCTGTCTATGGGCCTGGGTTTGAGCTATTCTGGCTAGTTGTTTACTGAGACTGGCCTCTGGTCTCTATTCCTGGCCAAACAGCTGGACACATGCATGTAAACATTTGATTTTGCTGTTGATTATCTAGTTTCTGTCTGTTGGTCAAGGATGCATATGGCTACCCTTTTCAATCCACTTTTTGGGCACATTGGATTTTTTAGTATCAGGCCAAATTATCAAGAAAATGGGCCTTAAATTTTAAAAATTTGGGCCCATTCTCATCACTCTGCCTCCTGAAGGAAAAACTGTGTGGAAACTGTTTTCAAGTCTGAAATTCCCAAGTCCTCCCCCCCCCCTTGTTGGTTCCCAAGTTTGGTTTTGCAGATTTATCAGATTTTGCAAATTCATTTATACTCTGAGAGGCACATATTAGTAAATTGGGCATTCATCTAAAAAATGTACACTCCCCTCCATAAGTTTGGCAACCTTAGCTCCCCCATTGAACTATGTGTTAAAGCCTCTTTACCTTTGAATTTTTATTTACTTAACCTGCAAAGATTAAGTAAATAAAAATTCAAACATAAAGAGGCTGTAACACGTAGTTCAATGGGGGAGCTAGGGTTGCCAAACTTATGGAGGGGAGTGTAACATGAATTTTAGGAGAATTCTGGTTCCTCTGAATTTTCATTATTCTATTCAATTTTATATTATGTCACCACCACAATAAAACCTTTTTGTGGATGGTGTTCGGCTGTTGGTGTTTGGAATTTGGCAGTCAGTGTTTGGCATTTGTAACAAATGGTATGTGGTGTCATTTTGCATGTTAATGTCTTGGTATATCATATGAGTTGGGTTGGTATATAATTATTAATTTCTAAGGGAGGGGGATAAATTGTGTAAATAGATATTGTGTAAATGTTTTGTCCTTGATAAGATATTCTTCTGGACCCAAATAACTGAATAACACTTATTAGAAATCCATTCAACCCCTCTTATATAGTTGTAATCGTAGCTATTTTGTATTATACAGAGAAAGGGTTCTTTGAGAATACTTACTTTAAAATCATCTTAGCATGAATATCACATTCTTTTGTTTATTTTATTGACATTAATTTCCATCAAAATTTAAAATGATTAGGAATATTTTCTAAGGGATTGTTGATGTATTATGGTCACCTTATCTGACCCAACACATGCATCAGTCAGTATGACCTCTGATTCACTCAGTACTACCCTTACAAAAAATGTTACACTCTGGAAATATTTTATTTGAAAACTGATAGACAGAGTGGTATTATGAAGAATTTTGAAGAATAAGAAACAGTTTATAAAGATTGAATGTCAGTGTGTTTATTTATGTTTTCTTTTAGGCCTATGTGAAAAAAACATGTGAAATAGTGACATTTATAAGGAGTACAGTTAAACCTGTCTAATATGAACATAACTGGAACTGGCTAAAAGTGTTCAAATTAGCAGGTATTCACATTTCAATTTGTTAACATGATAATCAATAGGAAGATGCAAAATTGGGATAGGGAAAAGTGTTCATATTGAGAGGTGTTTAGTTTAAAGAGGTGTTCGGATATACAGGTTCTACTTTGTGAGATTAGCCCTTTACTCTGAGAGTTTATTTATTTTAGACTCCTTAAGAGTGACCCTTAGTTATTTATTACTAGATTTTGATGATGATAAACCTTTTGTCAAACGTGCCAAAAATCTGAAGTAGCCGAAATCCACAGGTTTGCTTTGTTTGAAATAATTGGAAAAGTAGAACAATTTTCTAAGGGAAATGAATTCCATTTTGAATTTGTTTTTATCTGTAAGCTCACACAGGAGGTACTTAACTTGTCCCAAAAAGCAAGTTACTCTATTACATTTAACCAATTAAATCATGACCTTCCTCGTAGATCTCTGGGATTGAAAAGCCCATCTAGTCTATGACTTTCAAACACATCTGTTCTATGTATAACGCTTACTGAAGTTGAACTGCCAGCCATTGAAAAAAGTTTCTAAGTGACAAAAAAGTTTGCAAATTTGGAGCTTTATCCTCAGGATTATCACAAATTTAATTCACAAATTTATTTGATAATTATCAACAGCAGACATGGGAAAATTCTGGGCAAAGCACCAAGATAAAGGTAAGCTAATTAAAACTTGGAGAAAGTCCAGCTATTTTCCGTAATAGATTTTTATAGGCCAAATAATATAATGAAACATGGTCTCAGAACTTTTCATCTTTGTGTGTTCTTTGTATCAAATGTTTCCGAATGATGTTTATCCAACACATTGTTGTTATATTAAGGTTTGCCCTGATCATGTGCTTATTGAGTGAGATCCTGATGAGATTTATGATATCTTTACTTAAGGACAGGGTGCATGTTGGGAAATTTTCTGCATTCCTCAATTGAGTCAAATGTTATTTTTCAAACAAGAATAACTCCTTCCCCACATTGTCTACATCTTCCAGGTTTGCACAAAGAGTGCACTTATGTGCCTAGAAAAGCCTTGTGAGAAGATTTGTTTTGTAAAATGTATAAAAAACGAGAAAATTCAGTGTAAAAAAATTCTGAAAATTTTCTGATTTTTTTCACTGAATTTTCTTGTTTTTTATACACTTTATCAAAACATTCTTCTCACAAGTCTTTTCTAGGCACATAAGAGCACTCTTTGTGCAAACCTGAAAGATATAGACTATCTGGGGAAGGAGTGATTCTTGTTTGAAAAATAACATTTGACTCAATTGAGGAATGCAGAAAATTTCCCAACATGCACCCTGACCTTAAGGGTCATAAACAACATGTATGGCCCGTATATATAGGGTCACGTGACTCATTGCTGTTTATATTAAAAGGTCAATGAACCAAGGTGTCTGGGGGTATTATTCCTATTGTGTCTGCATCAATGTTCTTGTCTTACCTTTTTTTTTTTCCCTGCATTCTCATATTTTTGAGAAATACATTGGGATTTAATATTTATCAGGGCCCCAGGGATCAGAACTCCAATAGATAGTACAGGCTGTGAGTCCCTCAATGGGAGAACATGTGAATTCATTGCAAGATTATCAATATTACACTGAATGGTTTTACCCTTTGCATTTGTTTGACTTCACTTCTTAAAAGAGAGCTTCGTCTTCAGTTTTAGTTGTAGTTTAACTAGACTCTGCATGCAGGGTAAATGGTATAGGCTTGCCCTAGGCCCTTGTCACCCCCCCTCCCCCTTTCTCCATTCGCAATCTCACCTGCATTGAAGTACATAGAGGATGTTGGTCCTGAGAGACTTAATGTAAAACTATTTAGAGAACAGGAAATGGAGATGGAGATAAGATAGCACGATAGGAGAACATGTAGCAGGATGGTATTTATTTACATTTGTATCATTGCCCTTCACCATCTTACGCATTTTTATGGCTCTCTTGGAGGTCATTTCTTTTGGTTTGGTAGATTCAGCACTATCTCCTGAAGGATTGTTTAATAGCATTAAAGTAAAGGACATTCAATAAATCAAAGTGCAAGTTCACCACAAATCAAAACATGCCAGAAATTACTCTATAATGTTAATGTGGTAAAAATACATGTGCATGTAAATTACTAAATAATTTAAAATCAACAAATTACTTCATCAACTTCAGGTGAATTCTAGAATGGGCCTAATCAGCTCCTAAAATAGAGTTAGTTGATACGTGGAACGTGATTCATTTATGTGGGCGTATTTTGTTGCAATTAGTTCATCAACTGTTAGCTTTGTGGTTATGTTGTTCAAATCATCAACAGCTTGGTGGTGACTATGTTAAACAACCAAGTTGTCACACATTGGCCATACTCTGGTTGGGAATAATAAGGAAAAAGCCCATTCATTTTAATTTGACATCACATGATTTGACCAAACAACACAACAAGAGGGAAAACTTTGTAGGAGATATATCTGTTCTTTCAAATGAGAAAACCTGAAGCTCGTTAAACAGTATCCTCCATAGGAGGAAAACATGTTGTTTTTTGTTTGTTGCTTGGTAACAGTCTACCGTACAGATCCATGAAACAGGGGTGGCAGAGTGCAGCCAAAACCTAATAAGTAAAGTGAAAGTTTTGAAATGAGGCGTAAGGCTAAAGGAGGCATATTTCATGAAATTAGGCAAAAGGCTAAATGAGGCATAATTCATGAAATGAGGCAAAGGCTAAATTAGGCATATTTCATGAAATGAGGCAAAAGGCCAAAGGAGGCATATTTCTTTTGGTCTTCATTTTTATTTGAAGTAGTATATTTTAGTAAAAAACATCTGAAAATATTTCTGTTATTAGAGGCATTTGTAGCATCTGTCTCATGCCTGTCCATGCTCGTGAATATAGCAATAGCCTCAATATTTAGTGCTTTGCCTCAGACTGCCTCAATTAGCTCATCAATATCACCACTATCATGTGATACAAGATTGAAGTAGATGTATCCGCTCAATTCCTGATATATTTTTCCTTTCATTTCTAACTAGTGTTGGATCACACTCAAAAATATGAACTAATTCTGCACTAAAACTGTTGATTCCAATATAAAACCACAGTTTGTTTACATCATGTGCTTTATGTGAAGGGCTCTTGAGATCTTTAAAATATCAGCATACTTAAAGTACTTATGATTTAACTGTACACTTGTTTATGTTTTAATGTTTTTATTAAGTGATCAGCCATGGTCACCTTTGTTTTGGACTTTAAAAGAGTCAAGTATGTGTACATGTTTTTGTACATGTTGTGAATTGATTTTATGTCGCAATATATTGTACTCATCTTATCCCTCAGGTGATGCCATATTGTTATAGCTACTGTTTTTCTACAAAAGGGAAAGGATCTTATATTCTGTCAAAATGTCCAAATAAATGAGTGCTTACAAATCTCCCACGGAAAGTACTGGGTAGAACGTTGTAAACTTCTGGTGTAACGATGTATAAGGGATCACCACACTGTGTATGTGACTGGCATAGGTTGTCGGTTGTCAGCAGTGATTGTTACAGTTTTGTAGTCATTTCTAGTTTTGTACTCATTTTTAGTTTTGTAGTCATTTGCAATAATGTGATATTGATATTTGTCATGTTCATGTCTTTTGGTTAAGTATTAATTAGCAAGTTTTCTTCTTTGGCATTCTCATTGAGATATGTTTTGTTCTTGTTAATATGTTGAATTGTTATATTGCCCAGGTAATTTCTCTATTTTAGAATTGTCATATTATTTGACAGAATGCAGTATGTCCAGATTACTCACTCCTCCTTGCTACCTTAAGTTGATCATAAATTATAAATATTCATGACTATCAATTATAAATATTCATGACTGGTCAGTCTCAATCCAGTCATAAAACATCACTGATGTCATGATTTATATATAAGACTTCGGGGGGGGGGGGGGTGGAAGTAAGGAATAGAATAGATATGAGGGTGAAGTTACCGCTTAAATTTCTATAGAAATATAAGACATTTTATTCACAGGTAAGCAAAACAGTATGACTTCAGTAACATTTTACCCGAGGGCAAGATATATAGTGTGTGGTATTATACATCTGTTCTGATTGGTCATCCTTGACCTCTGACCCATGACATCACCAGGTGTACTGACGAGGATGTGAAATAAAATATAGCCACTTCCATATCAATAAACACTTACATCAACAGACAAAGGGATTACGATCAACAACAAAAATTTAAACTGCGAAGTAACCTCAGTTTGGGAACACATCACGTAGGATTAGGATTAAGAGGATAATCAGTATCACTGTTCAGATATTGCAGGAGTCTAGAGACAGGGTATCACAGGACAACATTTTATTAGGAGATACACTTTGTTTACATTTGATAAGGTAAGCTTTGGTTTGACCTCTGAATTTCTGGTGTGTTTTTCTGAGCCATGAGCTACATTTGTAGACTGTTTGATCAATTAAATATATTGTAAATGTTTGGGTTATTTGATCTATACGATGTTAAAGCAATCAGTGTAAAGGAGTATTTTCTGTGTGTTTGTAAAGGTGGCTGGAAGGGTTATCTTTTAGAAAAAGGAGGTTCAAACAATACTTAGTTGGGAGAAATCTGAAAAATTTAGCATAGAGCCTCTATACAAATACACTAATTATTATCAATCTTCAGTTAATTAAATTCTTCAGTACCTTTTTCAGGAATTTTATTTCAATTTTTGTAGAGTAATTGTTACTATTCTCCAGGCCTTATATAAACAAACCAAGGTATTGCCAATCCCACGAAGGTATTGCAATATTGCATACCAAACCAAGGTATGGCAGAACCAAGGTATTATACCAAACCAAGATATTTAAAGTATTACATACCAAACCAGGGTACATGTGTATTGCATACCAAACGGAGGTATTGCATACCAGAGCAAGGTATTGCATTTCTGACCAAATTATTGCATCTGATTAGTGAAATAGAATCAATGGAGACAGATGTTCAGAGGAATGAGGAATGCCAGTTTACCCTGGAGCTCAATACATTTAAACACTAACCTATTATATGACATTTTGTGACATCTGCAACTTAATATATTCTTGTTTACACAAACAGCACTTATTTAGGGGTCAGACACATTCGGAATTACAGGCCTCAATCGGTTAAAATTATCAAAAATGGGCTTAAAGAGTGTAGGGGTCAACCATAAACGTTTTTTCCATTTAATGTTATCTTTATGACAGTGGATGAATATGATAAAATTCTGCCTTTAGGTAGCTTTACCAGGTAGGGTCTGTTCTAGATATACTGTAAGAGAAATACAAGGATATTAATGTTGCATTCATGCAGTTTTCCAGCTGTATTGTTTATTTATTGTCTATGACCTTCAATAATATCATCTTTATCAGTGTGGTGATCAGAATCACATTGCATGATTGGTAGGATGTTGAAGATTTAGATTTACTCCCGATTAGTTTATGCTTTATTAAATATAAAGAAATTCAGATTTTCTTTGTTTGACTCCCTTACATTAGTGCAAGTATATATTTCATGACATTTGTACAATTCAGGTTATTTCATCAGGAAGTGGAGCCACAACTTGCGAAGACAGTTTTGAGCATGATTCATAAAGCTTACATTCACATGCATTGTCATGCCATATAAGGAATTATTGCCCATATATGGTATGCATTCAATTTTATTGTTTGATTATTGATAATGAAACTAGGAAGTCATGCCAAAGAGATTAAATTGATTTAATCACATATTTGGCTTATCATGAATTTATGCAATTATTGTAGTACATAAACAGGAAAGGTAGATTTCCCAAATATTTATGAATGTCATAATGTTAAGCGAAAATAACCATAAATTATACACTATACTTGTATTTTACTACTAGCTAGTTGCTATGCAGAAAGGTACTGTAATTCACTTTACAGCTTTGAAAAAATGTTATTGGTCTCTGATGTAAATTAATATTAGTTTATCAGTGTTTATGAAGGTCAGCATATTTTGGGATGACATTTTTTTCAAAACTGATTATGAATATTGTATTTTTATTGATGGAAATAATATAATATAATATGTAAGTATCATTTCCTCATTTTAAGAAACATGCATTATTTTATGCACAATGCATGATGCATTATTCATGCTATTTAATTAACTTCACATCCTTGAATACTGATTGCCAGGTAACTCTGATTATTCACTTATCATTCTCAAATGACCACCTGCCATGATTATTTATGAGATTCCATCTAAAATTTGAATAAAACCCCTGATTTTCCTATATTTCTATACAGTTTAAAGTGTTAAAACTGCATTCTTATTTCTTGTTCATTTTACTCCATATATGCAGGACTTAAATTCATGTTTCTGGATATAACCACGGTGATATTTTACTGTTTGGTTATCTTCTGAATTTACTATGTAAATACTTATCTAAAGTGTAAATATTTACCTCATATGACCTTTCTTTGTAAATCGGTTTATTGAAATAAAATCTGTGATATAAGTAGGGGAGGGAGGGGGTATATTTAAGTGCAGGTAAGCTGGATTAAGTAATTTTTCAGACTCCATGTTTGTTGAATCTTTTTGAAAGTGCAGAAATATATGACAAAAAGTAGGAGAAATCTAGGAAGAGATTGAGACAGAAAAATTTCTAGATGAAGTGAAAATGTTAGATTAAAATGTAGATTATGTATTTTTGTGGTAGAGGTCTAGAATTAATGGAATATATGCCATGATTTAGTCTAACTTACATTCAGTAGGATAATTAAAATAGCATGCTAAAAAAAATGTTCAAAATATTTTTAAGCTTCAACATATCAAGTCAAGTAAAGGCATATATTAAATTTTAAGTGATATTGTTCTATAAAAACTTCAGTTTAAGTCAATGTGTATGTATGCCTGTCTCAATGGTTGTGTTAGGTTAAGCATTGGGTGTTATTAAAGGGGTGTGTCTATTTCAAGGTTGGTGGTATAAAATGAAACTGAAAAACATGTCAGGCTTGTTTCCTTTTCTTCAAAAACAGTCAGCGATCATGAAAGTTTGTTGGTTCTTTGGATCTGGTTCCAGATTAGAAGCAAAGCATAACATGTTGAAATTGTTCCATTATTTGTGATTCCATATTTCTAATTTTGTTGATGTTTAATGGCTCAGATTCCTGGCAAATGAATCAACAACAACAAATCTGTGTATTGTCAGTGTTAGACAAATGAGGGTTTAATGTTAAGAGAGGTTTTAGATATGAGTTATATCCTGATTGAGGGAAATAAAGATATCTTGCCAAGGGCTCAGAGGGTATTGTACCCACTAGTCACAGGATAACCTACATTATTGGTCTAAACTTAAGAATTCATTGATCTTGTAGATTAACTTTCATACTTATATATATAAGGGTTATGTACTGGGAGGTGTTGGATACAGGGTTTATCCCAAGGGAAATATGTGTATCTCACGAGGGACTGCAGGGACCGAGGGAGATACACATATTTCCCGCGGGATAAACACTGTATCCAAAACCGACCGTACATAACTGGTGTATCTCATACTTGAGTGGGTTTGGGGTAGATATAACCCTTTCCACCTTTTTCAAATGACAAGATAGGCCTTTACTGTAAAAGCACAATTTATATTTAACATTTTCATAATATTCCTTTAGTTCAATACAATAGAATTGTTACATTTCAACTTTTTGAAAATTTTTAAACTTCTGAAATTTAAATGTTAAAATTTTTTAAACTTTTTTAAACTTTTGAAAAAATTCCCGGGGGCGGGATGGATATATTATATCTGCCCGCATTTGCCCTAGAGCGGGACATATACAATATATTCTGCCCGCTCCTCAGATATGATATATATTCCCGGGTGATATCTACCCCAAACCCACTCAAGTATGAAATACACCAGTATATACTCCATGAAGTACAATTTGAAGTACAATTTGAAGTATGCTTGAATGTATGCAATAAAGGCATGTTGCATGTAATACAGCTAACATAGTAAACAAAAGGTCACAATGATTCATAAAATGTCTGGGGTAGCATGCCCTTGTAATTCTCATAAAATTCATATAATGAAAAGAGTGAACACAATGGTATATGTCAGCTTGAAATAGAAAATACTATGGAGTCATAGAAGATTGTCCCAACTAATGATATTCTGCAACATCAAATAACTCTGAGCATATTCATATATTTTTATATTGCTACCATAAGTCATGATATATTGTTATAGTCTCCAAATTTTTTATGGATGTTATTCAGTGTTCAGTGGTTGGTGGCCATATTAGAAAAATAAAACTACTTATAAACATAGTTTGTATATCATAAGAAGTATTGTTCATACTGTACATATGATACCACTTTAAATATGTGTAAACAAATAAACAAAACAAGAATGTGACTTTTCGATTTTACATGTATTTTCAAATATCCCTTTATAGTGCTACGGCCAAGGCGATTTGTGTCCAAAACACCTAGATTCAATTTGACTTTAGATTCTTGTAGGGGACCCCAAGGCAAGTAAAAAAAAGTTTGTGAACCCTTGCAAAGCAGGCTCAAAAGTGCTGAGTCAGCAAATTTTATCATTTTCGAGTCGGAGTTTGACCATATGCTTGAAACTAATTAATATCTCATTTCAGGATGTTGCAATTGTAATGAAACATTGTTAGTATATCAATAAGGCATGTATGAAGAATTCCTGAAAGTTTGGGTCTTATCCAACAAAATTTGGTAGAGATATGGGATAATTTGTCCCTAAAAGTACATAATTCCTTCTCAAAATTTCTTAATCAGTCGATAGTTAATCAGTCATTTAAAAAACAGTAAGAGCCTCTGGTGTATAAAACCTGATTAAAAACTTCACTGATGATGTTAGCAAATATTTCTTGCATAAGTTTCAATAAAAAGTGCATGCATCTATTTTTTCTGATTTTTCTCTTAACCTTCCCCTAAAAATTCAAGAAAGGGGGCGTGGCACCTTACACTTCAGTTGTTGAACTTGTTGCTAGGGTCAAATAGAAAATATGTATCATTATAGCAAAAAGTGTTATTCTAAATAAATCTTAACACAATATGTGACATCATAATATGCTAAACATATTCATTATCTATCATTTTATATTTTTTACAGCTTATCATTGCCATAAACCATAAAACCATTTAGGGCATGTGTGGTCAGCAATTGGAAATACATGTATGTGTACTAATAACATTTTTCAAAACTGTACTTCGGGTGCCATTCTTTCCAAATGTTGTTCATGTAGTTATAGTTTATGTTTATGAATGATAGCACTTCCCATCATAGGTTTGGCAACTCAAACCCCTTTGAATCACTTATTAAAGTCTGTTTATTTTTGGCATATGAAATCGAAGTATCTGAAATATGGTAATAAGGAACATAATCAAGTTTTAAACATTGACAGACTTTGATATCCTATCATTTAATAACTTCCAGTTGCCAAATTTATGGAGGGGGTGTACATGCTTTATAGTATAGGGTCCATGTAAACATGTAAACTGCAACGTTGCTGCAAATAATTAGCTATATAATAACAAATTGTAACACGCCAGAGTTTCTCAGAGCCTGGTTGCAGTTTGCACACTTTGTATTGTATATATGTCATAAATTGTTTAGTTGTAGTCTGTAGAACATAACAAGATGTGTATGTTTTGTTTATGTCAAAATAATACATCTTGTCCATAGGCTTAGCCAGGGGGTGCAATGGGATCGCACCCCCCCCCCATGGCCAATAAAAATATGAGATAGAAGAAGAGTTTTAAAATGCTTTTTATTTTAAGCTTCTAGCCCTATTTTGAAGGAAGTTGAATCAAGATTTGTAAAATTCAAGATAGATCTTAATTTTTAGCCTTTTTTATGCCACAGTTGCATCCCCCTGACTGAAAACCGAAAATGTTTTGGCGATCAAACCCCAACTGAACCAAAGCTGGCTTCACCCCTATTGTCCCTAAGGAATTGGAGATAATGTTTCACTGCTAGTCTAGCACCCGATACTTCACATAGTATCAAGGGAATTGATTGTACTTTGTACAGAAAATAATTGTATCCCTAGCTGTAGATAGAAAAGTTAAGAAACCCCAGCAAAGTCATCACCTCCATAGTAAGCATTTAATGGAGCTTATTAGCATCTTCGACTTCCATGTTATTATACAGTTGGAGCAATTGAAACCTTGAAAATCAAGATGGCTAATTATCAAAATTTCAATCTTAAATGGGTTCTCATTTGCTTTTACCACCTTGATTATGCTTTGTACAGATGACTCATTATTCCTGGAGCAGCATGATCAACAGTAAGTGTTACGCGGTACATGGCATACATTCATGGTTGCGCAGTATTTGTGATATGGGTGAATATGCCATACTCACCTGCAGTGTATGGCATATTCTGCTGGTGGGTATGCAATATTCCGCAGTGAATATGCGATACATTGATTTCAGTGAATACCCCATACTCACCTGTGGAATATGTCATACTCACTTGCGGAAAGCGCCATATACTGCACTCCAAAACGTGATACAGAAAGCCTTGATTTGATTGGTTGCGAGAATCGACTCTAAATGAAAAACTACGCTGGATTACCAATATAGTTAGTGCGTCTAGTACTAATGTATCAATCCTGGATTGATTGAGTAAGTTTATTACACAAGATTGGTGACTGATACTTCTGCTAAGTTAATATATTCTAAGTTAATATATTTGATACACAGTGCTGTTGATTCAGTTATCATTATAATAATTTATAATGTTTAACGTGTTCGTTCAATCTAAGCAATTGACAATTGCGTACTTCCATATCACATTCTCATTTGTTACTGTGTATGCCATATACCGCAGGTGAATCTGTCATACACCACAAGTGAATATGCCATATTCATTGCGGAATATGACATATTTTTGAATCGTGATTACCGCATAACAGTAAGTTCCAGTTTTTGTTCCCTGCTAATTGTTATAGTACGTAATAAGCTACTGACTGATAATATCTTGGGATCAACCAATCCACACTCAGTTATTAAGCATTACTTACGTTTTGTCACTGACTTTTAGAATCTGTTTATCCAAGACTCATACGTTTTCATGGAAACCCCTTCATAATAAACCTATTCACCCGAGTTAAAGACATTCAATCCAAGGCCAAGTGACCATGGAATGGCTTATCCCTGAGGATCCTATGGATTCTGTAGTAACATGTGGTCATGAATTGAATGCAGGAGAAAAAGTTTATTTGAAGATAATATGAATGGCACTGGCCCGCTCAGTTCATGTAAAACTAAAATAGCTTTAGCAGACAAGTGAAATCGGTCCAAATAATCACGCTCTTACAAAGTTTTGACAACTTTTCCTTTTTAACGATTTGATGAATGTAAACAAAGGAAGTTACTTCGCTAAAGCCTAACATACACCAATACGGCATGGTGGGACCTCCATTGATTTAACATTGGGTGAGACCTCATGGAAATCTGTTGGACTTCATTGAGCTTTGCCCGATGGAACTCCTTCGGATTCCTTGGGATTTACCCCATGAAGCCCCATTGAGTCCCATAAGATTCGATTGGGTATCATTTGGCGAAGTCCCACTGAGAATGAACCTATTCATTCTTTCCATTGGGCATCGTGGGACTTTTGATCATGGGATGTGCCAGCTAACTTGGGATCAAAATGACCTTGACAAAACCTTTTAAACTAAATTACATCATTTCCGTGAGACTCGATGGGATATGGAGGGACTCGATGAGACTCCATGGGGCAAAGTTAACAAGGTCTCTTGGGACAATGTGGGACTCGATATGGCATAGTGGGACTTGATGGGGCGAGTGGGATTCTGCACCATTGGAATATGTTGGCCTTAGGACCAAACTCGCGTAATGTCACATATCATATAAGTAATGTCAACAAACCCAGTGCCACGGAATTGATCACTCTCTTTGAGAGAATGTAAGGCACTATTATTTCCTTTGGCTTCAGGTTTCTACAACTAAACAATTTATGACACATATAATATTTATACACCCCTCTATAAGGTTGGCAACTGCAAGTTTTCATATGATTACATATTAAGGTCTGTCAGTGTTTGAACCTTGATTTTGTTCTTTATTGCTTTATTCCAAAAGCTTGATGTCTTGTTTAAAATTGCCAGACAGCATGACAAGCTTTGATAAGTGATTCAAAGGGGGATTTACAGTAACAAAACTTATGATGGGGAGTGTAATATAACATATTATCATCATAATTCATTCTTAACATACCATAACTACATGAACAACATTAGGATAGAATGGCATCTGAAATACAATTTTGAAAAATGTTTTAAGTACAGATACATGTATTACCTATTGCTGACCACACATACCCTAAACGGTTTTATGGGGTATGGCAATGATAAGCTGTAAAAAATATAAAATGGTAGATAATGAATATGTTTAGCATATTATGATGTCACATATAGTGTTAAGATCTATTTAGAAAAACACTTTTTGCTATAATGATACACATTTTCTATTTGACCCTAGCAACAAGTTCAACAACTGAAGTGTTATGTGCCACGCCCCCTTTCTTGCAATTTTAGGGGAAGGTAAAGAGAAAAATCAGAAAAAATAAATACTTGTACTTTTTATTGAAACTAATTCCAGAAATATTTTGCTAACATCATCAGTGAAGTTTTAAATCAGGTTTTATACACCATAGGCCCTTACTGTTTTTTAAACGACTGATTAACTATCGACTGATTAAGAAATTTTGAGAAGAAATTATGTACTTTTAGGGACAAATTATCCCATATCTCTACCAAATTTTGTTGGATAAGACCCAAACTTTCAGGAATTCTTCATACATGCCTTATTGATATACTAACAATGTTTCATTACAATTGCAACACCCTGAAATGAGATATTAAATAGTTTCAAGCATATGGTCAAACTCCGACTCGAAAATGATAAAATTTGCTGACTCAGCACTTTTGAGCCTGCTTTGCAAGGGTTCACAAACTTTTTTTTACATGCCTTGGGGTCCCCTACAAGAATCTAAAGTCAAATTGAATCTAGGTGTTTTGGACACAAATCGCCTTGGCCGTAGCACTATTAAGTAAAATTCTGTGCAACATGAATACAAACTTAAAGAGAATTGTAAATTGCTTATGCTATACATGCATTAAGTCTACATACACAAATGTGTTTTTGATACAACTTCTAAACTTTGCCAAGCCGGTCCATTCAGACAGTAAACATGTATTTGTTTTAGAAGTCTGTTGCCAGTGAGAGTTAAAAGTATTTGAGTGGGTGACCTGATCTTATCCTCTAAGCTCTGAACACTGGCGGAAAAATTGGCATAGGACTTAAAAACTGATCTTGAGTTAAAAAGCAAATATTAGAGACTTTGATTTACAGAAATCAGGAAGTTGCAACGTTTGGAACATTTAATAACATTCGTTTAATATTGAAAGTGATTCATATTACTGGTATTAAAGTAGGGTAAGTTTACAAGATGTAATTGCTATTATAATATACGTCTATGTCTGCAGGATATTATGCATTTTAGATATAATTTCAAATGATTGGTCAATTAGTTATGTATGCTTTGGAATAATTTGCTGCAATTCATCAGTGTGAGCAGTTTTTATTGCAGTTTTTATATCAGACCCCGTACAAGCTTGAATGAGGCTCAAAAATTATGAGTCATTACGGGCACTAAGGAGCATTCTGCTTGTACTGGGCTCATTTTTGAGGCAAAATTGCCGGAAATTACGGGTTCTAATGGGTCTTGTAATCAAAAGCCAGTTCAGAGCTTGGAAATGTTACATATTTCAAGCAAGCCAAATACGAGACACTTTACCAGGCTAGGTCTAAGCTTTATATAAGAGCCCATGGTAGTACAGACTTGTATTACTTTAAAACATGGGACTATGTCTCCAACTACCCTTCATCTGATAGGCCTACAATGAGAACTTTAAAATTAATAGTGCAAACATAGTGTGCAAAGTGACCTGAACAATATATGACAAGAAAGTTGTTTACTAAGATTTAGTAGCAATAAAATCACATATAAATAAATTAAATTGTTCAGAATTCAGCACTGTAACTGAGGCTAGTATTACCTTGATATAGTAGCTATCCTGTCACATTAGGCCGTGTGGGCTCACCATTTGCCACCAGTGAATAAGTTTGGGCATTAATTATTTAATTCATTAACTTTTGAGTTTGGTCATCCTTCCATGTTTTTTGCCAAAAAAATTAAGAAAATCGGTTGATAAACAAGCGAGAAATGAACTTATCAGTGCATGAAAATGGTTCTGAGAAAAATGCATTTCAAAATTTTTTTCAACAATCAACATTGTCTTTTTATGAAAGTCCAGCATATTTAGAAAAGATTGACATCGAAAAAAAAATTCAATTTTTTTTCAAAAAGTTTTTGTTACCTTAGTGACATCACTAATGTTTCAAAATATTTTTGATAAGCTAAAACATTGAAGTGGCCCATTAAATATGACATTTTTTTATTGAAATTGTGTGTCTTTTGTTCAATCTTTGCATTGGTGTTAAAAAGATAATCTTTTTTGAAATGCATTAAGAAATATTTGATGATTAAGAAATTTCGACTTTTTTTGAAAAATGGCGGGAAACTTTTTTTTCAAAAAAAATTTTTTGTTCAAAAATCTCTAAAATCACTTTATAAGTCCTGACAAATAGTAAATGAATGATAAAAAAATATTTTCAAACTTTAGACGGGGACTTTAAAGAAAAGGAGGGGATCTATGCCTTAGTTGAATGGTTTTGCCTGAAAAAAAACAATGGCATTTTGACAAAGACTTTTAGAATGGTTCATCTTGACCTAATAGATAAATTAGAGGTGCAATGCAGGCCCATAGCCAGGATTCGCAAAGGGGGTTCACTTTTTGAAAAATTCCAGGGAGTTCACTTTTGACAACTTTGGTCCAAAAATGGCCAAAATCATGTAAAAAGTGCTTAGAATGGTGAAAAACTGCATGACTTTGAAATGATTTTTGTCCAAGGGGAGGAGTTACCCCTGACTATGAGCCTGAGGTGGTTAGGATGAAATCGGAGCGAAGCCTCGTGACCTCCCCTCTCCTCTTGTTTTGGGGGATGTTTAAGATAGGGGGGAGGTATTTGTATACTGTAATTCAACATGTTGATGGATCAATCAGGATGTTCCACACAAAAACATGTTGTTTTCATATCTCAGTGGCAGTTGGAATTTTGATAGAACATAATGGGAAGTGATTACGCTCCAAGTAAAATGCCAGGATGGCCATATTCTATTCACAAAATGTAGAACCAGCAAGAATTGAACTTGTCGTGTGTAGTATTCATATATAAAGTTGCATAGAAATTTTTGAAAATTCAATATTTTATTTAATGTTTTAGGGAGAATTTACAGGGAAATATAGACAAGAATAGGATCTTTTTAGCAAGGGTATTCTCTGTAAACCAACATATTTAGCAAGGGTATTCTCTGTAAACCAACATATTTAGCAAGGGTATTCTCTGTAAACCAACATATTTAGCAAGGGTATTCTCTGTAAACCAACATATTTAGCAAGGGTATTCTCTGTAAACCAACATATTTAGCAAGGGTATTCTCTGTAAACCAACATATTTAGCAAGGGTATTCTCTGTAAACCAACATATTTAGCAAGGGTATTCTCTGTAAACCAACATATTTAGCAAGGGTATTCTCTGTAAACCAACATATTTAGCAAGGGTTTTCTCTGTAAACCAACATATTTAGCAAGGGTATTCTCTGTAAACCAACATATTTAGCAAGGGTATTCTCTGTAAACCAACATATTTAGCTTGTAGGCTGGAATGATTTTATTACAGAAAACTTGAGAAAAGTCTGTTCAATAATACTGTAATTGACAAAATAATGAATTGATTTTCTGCTTTTTCAATTCAATTCTTGATTGTTGAATCAGTTGAATAAAGTAATTTTCTTAGTTTACTTTGAACATATGGTTAATGTATTACAATGAAAGACTATAAAGCATATAGATAGTAAAGTAGTAAGTTGTAAATGAACAGATAGAAAGTGAATGTTATCAATATAGCACATTTGCAAATTGTAAAGTGGGGCATTCATCTCGTAAATGCAGAAAAAATTGTCACATGTGACAGTCAGGGATCCCTATAATCTCGCAGCTCAAAATTAAATTGATTAATTTGTATGTTTTCAGAAATGGCTGACCCCCAGTTTGCCGCTGTTCAGGGAGAGGTCCAGAAGTTTGACCAGGGCCAGTTGAAGCATGCTGAAACGGCAGAGAAGAATCCTCTACCAACTGTAGAAGGTGAGGGAAATATATGGTCTTTGGGAAATTGTGAACTGTAGATGCAAATTCCAACTAAAAATGTCAAAATTTGTCAAAATCTGAAACTGTCCACATCTTTCGAATCTCATTGGAATGTGATTGAATTTTGTAAGGTGATTTGAAGGTGAAACTTCCATTTTTCCAATGCTACATGGAGCTCTGTGGTTTTTGGCTCACTAAGTGATTGTTGTTTCCTTGAACTGTACGAGTTATCGATTTAATCAATGGACATTTTACTAATAACACTATTATTGGCATTCATAGAATTCGTCATGTTTTGCTTGAACTCTCATGGTTTGTTCTACTGATTGACATGTTTTTGCAGTTTTCCTGTTTTTGATATTTGAAGGTAATTTGAATGTCATTTTTTCGTGAAGTTTTTAATTTGTTATTAGTCTGCGCAATCATCTCAGTTTCACCAGGTACAGGTGTGTTTTGATTTACCTGCTAACGAGACGAACATCATGTAATAGAAACCTAAACCCTCGCAAAAGGTTCTTATAAATTATCAACTCATAGATCTTTTACTGTATTCCTTACATGACTTATTTATGTACTAAATACATTTCAATCTCGCTCTACTTATTGCTATCACAAAATATATATTTTCTGTAACTTTATTTCCACCTTACTAAAAAGAAACATATTCTCTACCATTCAATTTTCTCTGAAAAATTTGACAAAGTTTTGGTATTTTCACACTTCTTTATAATTTAGAATATCCCTCCATGCCTCTACTTTATAATGTCACCCCCAGATACATGTAGTCTCCAACTTTTTTGTGGATGGTGTTTGGCGTCTGTAACAAATGGCGTCTGTAACAAATGGCACCTGTAACAAATGGTAGGTGGTGACATTTTGCATGTTAATGCCTTGTTCCTTGTTCATGCCTCTTTCTCATCTTTAATATATCTGTTACAAACATGCCTTCTGTTCCATTATACTGAAGAATAAAATATGCAGGTATTCCATGTATCAGGGTCATTCCGACCACATATATCATCTTGTTTATTCCAACCTGGTTCTACTGGATTCCATAACAACATGTTTGATGCCTGTTTATCCCCATGGTGATAATCTCTGGCTCTTCGCATGCAAAACACCCTTGTTTGCAATGCTAATCTGGTCATTTGTTTCTGTACTGTTCCAAATGTTGTATTCTTTTCATTAGGGAATATGCAGTGATATATTGGTTACATTCAGAGATCTCATCGAATATCGATTTCTCCAGAGCAGAAGATTAATTTGAATTTTTATAAGAATCGAAAAAAGGTGAAATCTGGTTCATTGAAAGTGGAAATGTTGGTTCTGATTCAAGTGGCATTCAAACAGATAAAGCTGAAGTATACCAATGAGTAACTTAATACTGTGAAATGTTGATACTTTGATATATTAGCTAGTTTCCTCCCTGAGTTTACCTGGTACTGGTATACTAAAATAGTGGTACAGTAAACCCTTTGGTACATTTAAACCCCTTGTAGAGTAAACCCCTTTGGTACATTTAAACCCCTTGTAGAGTAAACCTCTTTGGTACATTTAAACCCCTTGTAGAGTAAACCCCTTTGGTACATTTAAACCCCTTGTAGAGTAAACCCCTATGGTACATTTAAACTCCTTGTAGAGTAAACCCCTTTGGTACATTTAAACCCCTTGTAGAGTAAAACCCTTTGGTACATTTAAACCCCTTGTAGAGTAAACCCCTTTGGTACATTTAAACCCCTTGTAGAGTAAACCCTTTGGTACATTTAAACCCCTTGTAGAGTAAACCCTTTGGTACATTTAAACCCCTTGTAGAGTAAAACCCTTTGGTACACTTAAACCCCTGATGGAGTAAAACCCTTTGGTACACTTTAACCCCTGATGGAGTAAAACCCTTTGGTACACTTAAACCCCTTGTAGAGTAAAACCCTCTTGTACAGTAAAAACCTTGGTACGGTAAAACCATCTCCTGTAAACAACACTAAGTGTGCCACTAATGCTAAATGTACAAATGAATACAGTACAATATAACCTTTAAAAACTCAAAAAATAAAAACACTTATACTAGTTAGATGAGGGTTGCTGTTTCCTTATTGAAGGAGGCAACATTTCAGGGCAAAAGTAGCAAAACAATATAACACATGGTTTTAAGTTGCTTATGTTTTTTAATGAATCTCCCTTGTGTCCCGAGAGAGAAGCCAAGGGTTTCATTAGTAGCAGGCAACATGTGATTTTCACCAGTTGTTTTCACAAAATCGCCTGTTGTTTTGAGGGACTTTTTAACTTTTCCATGTTAAATTTATGATATCCTTTAATTTTGCCTGTTGTTTTCATTTATTTTGCCTGTTGTGAGAAATTCTAGTGAAACTCCCGGAAGCCTCGGCAGTTCCCTTATAAACATGGATATACAAAGTGAATAATGTAACTACATAGCTTATAAGTTAAGCGTTTACTCTTTACATACATCCTGTTTGCTGTAATCAGACGAAATTACCAAGTCTGGCAAAGCAATCAGTTTAACAATGGAGCTCATTGTTATATTCTCTGATGTTATTATATTAAACTGAATACAGTGATATAACTCATCGATAATCATGCAGACTTCATTGATGGGGAACACATCCCATTATCCGTCGAGGCAATCAGATAGATATTAGTGGTGCGAGTTAAAGAGAAAACTCGAGTAAACATGATTATGAAAAATTTAGTCGGAAGTCAACAAAATGTTATTATTCAAAAATGATGTGTGAATCTTTTATATTAATAAGTGATTTTTATTTGAAAATATTGAATTTGTCAAATTTTTCAATCACCATTTTCAAATGAAAGTATTGTATTGATGAAAGGGTGTTTTCATATATGGAGTAGGGGGTTAGTGATTGCTTATTTGTTGTGTTTGATACCATAGCAATCATTTACCTCCATTTGTCAGATGATATTTTGATGATTCACAGAACTTTCTGGAATTTGCCTCTGCCCTATGTTCTGTTTTACATATCTATATAGATACGGAATCTTCTAGTACTGCAAACAGAAGGTTTATGAAACTCTTCTCCCAAAGTTTAAGACTTGATTGCTCAAATGTGAGCTTATTTTTTATAAGGTAACTCTTATAAGGCACAAACTTGACAAAATCCTGGTAGTTATTCTCGTTTGGCAAGATTCAAGGAATTTATTTTACTTTTCCAATACAATAAATGATAAACAAATAACAATACAGTACAGAAAACAAATAAATAATTTATTTGCAGCAATGGAGGCTGAAAAACAGCATCAGAATTTTGAAGATCAAGTCAAAAACTTTAATCGAAACTCTCTGACAGAAACCAAGACAGAAGAGAAGAATCCGCTACCCGATGATGAAAGTAAGTTCATAATTAGCTATCCCATAATGCAATTCAGTATGTAATTAAGAACGTTGACTTTGTGTCTGTTTATTTGTTCAAATAGACAAAACAAGCCTGTTTTTCTACTTTGCTATGTAAACAGAATGCAGCTATTTTGGCAATTTTTGTATAAATGTACAAGCAAAATAGCAACAGTTCTCAGAAATGAGAAATGACATCAATTTCCCATTTAAAGTTCAATGTTTTAACTCTAAGAACATGAAATAGTCATTTATATATAAAAGAATCAATTTATTTAATAATGGATGTATTTGGACATGTCATCTAATCAGTAAAGTTGCAACTTTTTCACTCTACTGAACATGGTAGCTGTTTAAAAATAAATATCATATCATTGTCATATTCCTCACTCTCTGATTGGGTTGTGTCCTAGATGTGACAAAAAAATAACAAGATATTTGTATAATATTCAAACGTTGTGTGACATATTTTGGGTACCACGCCCATGTTGGCCACAAATAACCTGTTCCTGTCTATTTATTTAGGCCTTCAGCAATCTAAGATGATTCACAGCATTGAGGGTTTCTCCAAGGATAACCTGAAACACACAGCCACTACTGAGATAGGCTCAAGCACTCCTGACAAAATCAAATTGGGAATTGAGGGCTTCAACAAGGAGAAACTGGCACACACCAGCACAACTGAGAATGACCCTGTATCACATATGAAACTCACTCACAATGTGGAGGAGTTTGATAAGGCCAAACTTAAAGAGGTGAAGACTGAGGAGAAGAACCCACTACCTGATGAAGAGAGTGAGTCATACGTGTTACCATAACAATTGTGTTTTTGTTGTTGTCTTAAATCAGTGGTCTAAGTATTTTCCAGTGTTTGAATTGCTTGATCCAGTTATGCTAACTTACTATGCTAACTTAAAATTTGATAATGTATATAAATTAGTGGTTACATATCGTTATAGCAACCAAGTAAAGCAATTAGTTCTGTTATACCATACATATGTATATTCCATTGTTTTAGGCATGGCTCAAGTAAAGCACCTAATTCTGTAATATCATACATGTGTATATTCCATTGTTTTAGGCATGGCTCAAGTAAAGCACCTAATTCTGTAATATCATACATGTGTATATTCCATTGTTTTAGGCATGGCTCAAGTAAAGCACCTAATTCTGTAATATCATACATGTGTATATTCCATTGTTTTAGGCATGGCTCAAGTAAAGCACCTAATTCTGTAATATCATACATGTGTATATTCCATTGTTTTAGGCATGGCTCAAGTAAAGCACCTTCACGAGGTAGAAGGATTCACTAAAGAAAAGCTGAAACATGCCGAAACAGCTGAAAAGAATCCCCTGCCTGATGCCGAAAGTCTCGAAGCTGCCAAACATCTTCATGCTGTGGAGGGGTTTGATAAATCCAAGATGCACAAAGCTCACACCACAGAAAAAGACCCCAGTACACATGCCAAAATTGAAATTGGTAATATAGATATTTTATTGTGTCACCACTTTTGTTATAGTCTCCAACTTTTTTGTGAACCATGTTTCGGCGGTTTGTGTCTGGTGTTCAGTGTTTGGCAGTCATTAAATTCCATTAATCAAGTCAGAAGTTTTTTTTATGTTTTAATTTTAAAATTAATCTGTTAATTATCAAGAATGTTATACTTTGTTTGACACTTCTTACATATTTCAAATATTGTCTGTTTTTCTGCTAATCCTTTCCCGTTCTCATTTTAGGAATTAAAGGTTTCGACAAGTCTAAACTTGCCCACAAGACACCAACAGAAAACAGCCCAGTGACACAGTCCAAGATGGTCCATGGAATTGATACGTTCGACAAGTCCTCCCTTAAACATTCTGAAACAGCAGAGAAGAACCCACTTCCAGATGATGAAAGTAAGATCATGTTTTACAGTAGAACACTCTTAATTACAGATCTTGATTGTTGTGAGCTTATACTATATTCTCTTTACATATACACAACCAATCTGCAACAATACCGTATGGTACCGTTTTGGAAATGGTACCGTTTGGTACCGTGAAACAATGCACCATACAGTTATGTGGACCATGGGCTTTTAATTCTAGTTGAAAGCACATGTGTGGACTAAAACAGTACCTAACAGTACTGTGAACACTGTGCGACACCATACTCTAACGGTACCGTATACCATACTCTTAACATACCATACAGTATAGTGATTTTAGCGTGCGGATTGGGGGTGTACTGGGAGGGTAGCCAAAAGTAGGTTTCCAGTTATTCATCGATCTCTTTGTAAACTGTAAACCTACGTTTGGGCCACCCTGTATTTGGACTTGCCATCTCCTTTGTGTGTATTGCTCCTCTCTATTTTTTGTTTTTCAGGTGGTAATGTACACGTAAAGCGTTGAATTACGTTCCCATTGTGCTTTAAATTATTTTAGAACTATACTATAAGTTATTGAATGATTTTAAGTGCAATACAGGATATGTTCTGCTTGAGAAATTCCGTATTGGAACGAGACGAAGTCGAGTGCCAATACAGAATATCGAGACAGAATATATCCTGTATTGCACTTCAGATAATTCTATAACGTTTTTATCGTGTGATCCTCTGTATTGCTACTGAGAATGTCCCCTCCGTACCAATATTTTCTGTATTGCGACGGAGATGATGATGGGGACAATCTCAGTAGCAATACAGATTGGTACAGCACAAGAACTGACCAATCAGAAGGCTTCATTTTACAGATCATATGATAAATGTTTAGGTCATCCCTCAGATTTGACAATAACATAAAATATGGTGTGTATGATAATGACATTTATACTTTGTTCAAACATAGGTACTGTATATAACAATAATTGCATCTCAATATTTTTATTATTATTTACTTTGCATAAACAGTTTAGTTTTACATTTTATATATTATATGATATAGGATCCCTGTATGATGTATTTTGGTAAGCACCTCATTAGTTCTCCTCTTGTTGGATTTGTTGCACTGTGCACAGAAGGGATAACTGCATTGGGTTAAACTCCATTATCCCATGATACTACTACTTCCCAGTGAATAACACCAGGCCCTCAGGAAAAATCAAATTGTCCCCTTGAATCCATATTCAGTCCTTACCTGTGAATAATCTCATTGTATTCCCTGTTATATTACATTCTCCTTTGTCACATAATACACGCTTGATAGATACTTTGTGGAATCTTAATGACTAAGTCATAACCTAAGAGCTGACCCTCTTTCTTCTGGTTTATATAGGAATGTCATCCAGTCCACATTCTCTCATTATGCCAGATATGGTAGTTTATGCTGCCGAAATGGGCTCACATTCTAGCAGCATATGGGATAGTGTTTCAGTTTCACATTTTCACATATTGCACAGTTGTTCATGGGTTTGGGTATTTTCCCAGCTCCCTCTGTTTACCCGGGGGCTCCATTCAATTTTCATTAACATGTTCAGATGACAGTATTTAAAATATTGGATTAAGAAATATTGGATATATTTTTGGGACATGATTCACCAGGATATTGGTTTAACTTCTATGACAATATTGAGTAAAATCATGGGCTTTCAACTAGAAGGGTATGCAACTCTATGTAATAACATGAGACCTTCAAAATGAGCAATGACATGCTTCCCTTTTATGGTTGAAAGCCCATGGTAAAATCAATTAAATTTTTTTATTTGCAAGCAATTTGTTTTGTATTATGTCGTCCTTCTGTTACTGTACTAATTAGTCAATGTATGATATAGGGCGAAGGGGTGTAACGTTGACACCATTTTGGGGTAACTTTGACATGTGGGGTAACTTCAATACCTTGTTGTTTATTTGCTCTAATTTCCGATCTAGGGGGAAGCCATGTTTTTTTCTCGCATGGATCGAGATCTTACGAGATTTTAATTTTTCTAGAAATCAAACATGGCGGAAAACAGAAATTCTGCTCCTAATAAGTAAGTGTCCAAGTTACCCAGTCTCTTATGTCGACGTTACACCCCATTGCCCTATCTTAGACATAATTAGAAAAGAGGTAGTGATAATTAAAAATATAATTGCTACATTCTTTGTGCCTAATATAGGTATGGCCCAGGTGAAACATCTTCATGAAGTCGAAGGCTTTGCTAAAGACAAACTTAAGCACACAGAGACGGAAGAGAAAAACCCACTACCAGATGCAGAAAGTATGTCATTGATAACATGTTTTCAGGAATTCAAAATAAGGAAAAATATTTGATAAGCTTCACATTTGTTATTTGAGCACTGAGTTCTATTCTGTTGTCTATCTGAATGTTTACTATAATTTTAGTTATCGAGATTTTCAGTGTTTTATTGGTTTGTCATGATCAATTTATTTATCAAATCTAAATAGAATATATGTTTGTATAATTATCTCCATTTTGGAGATGCCAGAATTGCCAAATAATACCCATAAAATAGACAATCGTCATTTACATTTAAATGAACAGTGCCTCTACTTAATGAATTGGAGGAACTCAATAAAAATGGTTGGTTGACCGACTGGAACGATAGAAAACCAACCTTGAATTGAGTTCACTTTGGTTTATAATTTTATTCAAGTTCTGGCAGAATCAAAATGGTGCTTTTAGTATTGAGTTTTATATTCTTTATTTAGATGTTGTAATTGTTGAAAATAGTCTATCATCAAATCGCTTCACTATCTCATCCATCAGTCTCATCTTAGGATAAAGGCTGGAGAGAGATAGGTTTGGGGAGGCAGATACGATGATACCAGGCCAAGACCTGTGATGATTTAGATGATTTTAGGCCATTAATGTTATTAAGTCCCCATGCAAAGTTTGAAACTAAATTTACGAAACTTTTTATGAAACTTAATCAAATCTACTGAATTTAGCAATAATAAACTTTATATGGGGCCTTTAAATGAGAAACCTTAGTTCAACTAATCAAACACAGGCCTTGGCTGACTATTGACTATGTAGTGGTGTTACTTTACTGTAGCGTGTTGTTTCTATTTTCCCTTATTAGGTCTTGAACAATCCAAACATCTTCACGCTGTCGAAGGCTTTGACAAAGCAAAGCTTAACACAACCAAAACAACAGAAAAAGACACTGTTACCCAAGCAAAAATAGAAATCGGTATCAAAGGTTTCGATAAAACAAAATTGGCGCATAAAACCCCAACTGAAAATGACCCCCTGGTGCAGTCTAAAATGGTCCATGGCATCGATAATTTTGAGAAAAGCAAACTTAAACACGCTGAGACGCAAGAGAAAAATCCACTACCTGATCAAGAAAGTATGTCAACATTATAGTTTGCATGATTCCTTTTCAAATTAACTTCTGGGATATGGTAGCAAAGCATGATCTGACATCTAACATACATCCCCTGATACACTTTCAATAGCTTTCTTTAATACAATACTAGGCTAATGGACATTTGAGGGGAGATACCACTTTAGGATCTTAACAATTTTTTATAAGATAAATTATTTGAAATAAAATTGAATTTTAACTTCCTTTAGTGTTGAGTATTGTGATTTCTGTCACCATTTTTGGATGTAGTCTGTCACCATTGTCTGTTTCTGTTTTACCATTTGTCATTGAATAATGTCACAGTTGTCTATGTCACCATTGTTAGTGATGTATCTTTATATCGTTATTTACTGTTGTCAACAATATATGTCACCTCTGTCAGTGATCTGTGTCACATCTGTCAGTGATCTGTGTCACCTCTGTCAGTTAATAATGAAGTGTGCCTTATCTAATTTAAATTACATATAAAGCTTTATATCTGCAAATGTGTTTCTATAGTTACCTCAATGTTTCCATGTTAATTCTATATAAGGTAGTAGGTATTTATATTTTGCTTTTGTCTTATCATGGCAACAATATTAACTTCAACCCCTTGTTTGTCAGAATTGTCTATAGGATGTTGTGTAACCATGGTAACATTTTGCTTATGTTTTATTCCAATGGCAGACATACTACTGAAGATTTCTTTTGCATGAAGCTATAATATCTCTAAGCATATTTTATCTCTGTTACAATAATAACCATTTAACATAGCATTTAACCCTTTGTTGCTATAGTTACGTTTAACCCTAGGTTTAACCCACAGTGAAATGGTGCATGGGATTGAAGGTTTTGATAAGACTAGGCTACATGAGGCACATGTGGAAGTCAAGAACCCTCTTCCTGATAGTGAAAGTAGGTTTCTATAGTAACAATAGATAAACAGGTTTCTATAGTAACTCATGAAATATTCAAATGATCTCATATCATATCACAGAGGCATTTCTGCCATTTTGGGCTTTGGAATTCAGATCAGCTTTAAAGTGGATTGTATGAGATCTTTTGAAAATTGATACTTGTATGTTAAGTTTAAAGGAGGGTCTACCTATTCCTGGATCAGTAGCTCAGTAGACCCCCTTTAAAGGACATTACTTGTCAGACCATCTCCTAATTGTCTGACAAGGATTGTCCCTTTAAATAAGTAAGAAAAAACCTATGAATTGAGCTGTCTCCAAATATCATATTTTACAGGGCTTTACATGCATAACTATTTACTTAACTAGCTTCATCTTACTATTTGACTAAACCTGCTTCATATTAAGGTGGGAAGAGTATGTTGAACCTGGTTATAAATGCATGATGCTATATGTACAAGACTATATGTTAAATGTTGAAGTTGTATTGCTTGTCTTTCCTTAAGCACATGTATTACTCCAAGATATTTTGTATTGTTTATTTACATATTTTCATATGTTTATTGTATGTGTTTATTGTACTTGTTTATTGTACATGTTTATTGTATATGTTAGGTCTGGCACAGTCTAAGCTGCTTCATGGTATTGAAGATTTCAACAGAACAACCATGCGACACACAGAAACGCAAGAGAAAAACCCACTTCCTGATACACAGAGTATGTCACACATCTGGCTGGTGTTACTAATGTGACCGATGTCACACATTTGGCTGGTGTCACTAATGTGACACAGGTGGCATTGCGCTTAATTTCTGTGCTGTTGGTGAATGCTTTTGAATGTTAATATAAGGCCATGTTTTGTTTTGGACTTATGTGTCTTTCGTTGCAGTTAATATGAATGCTCCAGCATCTACATTTGCATTATTATATACATGTCTATGTTATCAACATAGTACATGTACATTATTATATGTATATGCTATTCATATGTTCATAATAATATATATGTACATATTGCATATGCAAACCATCATATGTAATGTTCATTTTTGTGATAAATTCACAAGGTCATTCTTCTCGTGGTAACCATGGCTACAGCAGTAGACTCATGAATTTCTTAGTTAAGAATGCTCACAGAAATTACCCCATAAAAATGGTAGAATTGAGGGCCATGTTAGATATTCTTTTTTGACGTCAAAAGAGCTCCTTTGCCTGTATGACGGACAAACATACTTTTCCATGTCTATATTTACGTAGACTGATGACAATATAACAAGTGCAACAATAAAAGCAAGAATATGCCAATCTATTTACATCTTGAATAAGTAACGGAGTTTTGCCATTTTTAGAAAATAGGCTTAACTATGAATATCCAGATCATACTGGGAAAGACAGAACTCTTTGAAAGTTGATTTTTATATCCGAGTCACTTTATGGGGAATGCTTAGTAATTCTTCAGTTGGCCTGAATCCCAATTCAAACTTTCAATATTTGTGAGTGTTTTTAAAAAAGGATGGGTCTCTCTCATAAGATCTAGTTGTTTCAACCAATGCGTTTGCTCTGGGCTTGGATATAATTGTTGCTGTGTGTTGGACTGTTAAGAGGTTAAAGAGAGTTACAAGTGTGTGTTTATCACTTTGCTTGGTTTTCATTGTTATGTCACTACCACAAGTTGTGACATAGTGACATATTGATTCCAACTTATTTGTGGAGAGAGTTCAGCGGGTAGCCTTCGAGGGGTGGCGGGCACCATTTGTAACAAATGGCAGGTGTTACATGTTAATTTTACATGTTAATGGCTTAATTTTATTGTTTTCATTCTATTTTGATAAAACTACTAGAAGCTTGTATTTCAGAGTGTTTCCAGAACAACCAGCAGCTGTTTCATTGGTTAACATAACTATCATGCTTTATGTTCATTGATAAACAATTGTAGAACTTAATATATTATGGCTTAATAGAATGATAAGGTTTGAGGTACATAAGCCTCTTGTTAATGTTGCTGTGCGTGTTATAAAATCATAGGCCCGGAACATGTATAAAAATCGAGTCAAATACACCAAGAGATTAGCTCTTTCCTTTGTGTATTCGACTAGATTTTTTTATACATGTTCCTTGGACTATGAAAAAAAATGCTTGCATGGGATGATTGACATTGAATATGAAGTGCATGTCTTATATGACCTGTTCAATATGTAAAGATATTGATGATATTGTTGATAAAATTACCAATTAAGATCTCAAAAATTACTATCAAAATTTTAGTCATTACGATTCTCAATTAAAATAATTTATGCATGTTGATTCAGTAATAATCTTTTATTGAAATGTTTGCTGCATCAGTTGCATTATGGGAAATCTTCTCTCATATTATTCTTACAACTTTGTAGTTGTATTAGGGAAATTCAATTCTCAATTAAATTGTGTCTGCTGATTCAGTTGTATTATGGGAAATATTTTTCTCACATATTATCCTAACAACTGTTTTAGTTGTATTATGGGAAATTAATTTCTTTATTGAAATGTCTATGCTGATTCAAATGCATTATGGGAAATATTCTCACCTTTAACGTCTGCTGATTCAGTTGTATTATGGGTAATATTGTGTTTCAGGTCTACAACAGTCCAAGATGGTGCATGAAGTAGAAGCCTTTGATAAAACAAAAAGACTGAGTCACACTGAAACTCAGGAGAAAAATCCTCTTCCTGATCCAGAAAGTAAGTTAATCTGTATATTTATTTCTGATGGTGGAAGATTTTCACAATATATTTTGTTTTCTTGTATTTTGACTGTTGTACACTTTAACATGTTTTTTCACTGTTAAAAACAATCAGGTTTGATGTGATCAGCTACCTGTCTTAAAATTTTGGTTTGAATCACATTTATATCTATCTTCTAATTTCCACTTTCAAAGATCACCTAAACTGAATGTTAACGTGAACACCACACATTTTTTTTTTCAATTTCAAAATAATTGATTTCAGTTTTCATTACAAAATTTACAACATTATACGGGCTATGACACCCCAGGGGGTGTATAACTGCCCATAATTAAATTTACAATAAACCAGTTTAGTTTATGTATCTCCGCCGGCCAACAATGTCATCATGTACCAAAAACAGGTACAAAAGTCTTCCCTCTCTGCTTTCCTTTAGATTCAAAATTTAAGTTGGAAAAATGATTCCTAGTTAGTACATGTAGTTTACCACAAGGTTACACAGAAACACAACAAAAATGACATTTAACTTTTTTAGCCGGTAATTAGCAAATTTTCTACATTGCTAGAATCTGTAATTAATTTCCTGAAAATTGACTAATTTTGACCAAATATTTTTAAACATTCATTACTTTTTAACTAGTGATCAAATGAGATTTTTAGTACATGTCAATATTTTGTTCTACCATGTGTAACCATCAAAACTTACATATTCCATCAAATAGACTCGCAATTACATCATTGACCATGATATCAATTAGAAAAATAAAATTATATCATCAAAAAAATTCAAATTAGATCATCATTTTCACCTCCTTTCATCAAGTATCGTTTTCAATGTCCGAATCATTGAATATTAGATCAAAATTGTCCTCCGTAGCTCTTATACATATGAGAGTTCAAGTTCTAGCAGCAGCCATTTTTAATTAAATCTCTTATTCTTTATTTCAAATAATATTGCAGAAAACATTGGTTTATTTTATGAAAAAGTCACAAAATATCATTCCTGTTTATGTTTTAGTTTTGTCTGGTACAAACATAATCCATGGGGTTAGACATAGCCTGACATCTATAAATACAACAAAAAAATAAATACAACAAAAAAACTATTCAGCATAATTTGTGTATAAAAGTCAACTATTCAATGTCCTGCAGTTACCAGTAGGATGAATGAGTCTCAAAAGAGTTGAAGCATTTCTGTAGTCTTAGAGGAGCATAATTTGTATAGAAAGCATGGGTATAGGGCTATATTTTGAGTTGGTACGCCCACTTGATGATGTCTGATCTTGGCGGGTCCAGGGGTATGCTCCCCCAAGAAATGTTTTCCAAACACATTTTTTGTTGCAATCTGAGCGTTTTTATAAACTTTAAAAAGTTCTATTCTGATAAAGCTTAATGGTTAAATATACAAAAAGAAAAGTATCAATAAATGTGAAAATACAAAAAAATAATACATTTTAACCTCATAAAATCTCAGACTTTGTTCCTTAAGTAATCATCAAACAAAGACATGTTATTCATGATTTCCACTAACACTATATTTTGACCATCCAATAGACCTACTGTATATATACTCAAGGGTAATTTAAAGAGAGAATCAGATATAGCGAGCAGGCTAAACAAAAAATTGTTTCAGTTTTAGAATATTTTTGGCTCATATCATTCCTTGTCATGTCTATTTTCTAAAAATCACAAAAGTGCATACTTTATTCCAGGAAAACTAAAGATTTGGGAGAATTTAAACATTTTCACTCATTTTTGCACTTTGAATCATTAATAACTTTATAATATGTTGTGAATTTTTTGGGAGATATTATATTGATATTGTAAGAAATAGATTGGTAGGTCAATTATTCATGTTGCTTGTAATTTTGTCATCCCCTATAGATCAGATTCTGCCTTTAATGTACAAGATCCTCTGTCACAGTGCTGTCTATGTGTAGCTGTCTTAGTTCACCCCTATCTTGTCCGTCAATGCAAATTCTTAACACCATCTGAATTGAATAAAATTATCCAAATGGAACCAGAATTCATGGCAATTGATATTACATCAGAAAGCCCAGAAATATGTGTTACTATAAAGAAGCTGTCTTATTTGTTGCTTACTACTGATGTATGATAGATCTCTAGCCACTCTGATATGCAATTCATTTTGGGAGGTGTTAAGCATTGATTCTATATAACCAGTCCTCATCAAAACTGACTAAGATTAATAAATTTTCTTGTGGCCAAGTTTCAGAAAATAAAGAAATTAGCTCATTTGAGGAATATTATGTTGTAACTAACTTATCTTAACTTAAGTATCTGATTCATAATATAATGAAGTTAATCCTTTGGAAATGTCAGCTTTGATATTGGGCTAGTCAGTTGAGTATACAGCTCAGCTTATGTAAAGAAATGAAATGGAACATCTCTGTAAAGCCATTTACTGAAGCTGTGTGCTCAACTGTATTATTCTTGTGCATTATGGGTAATAATTTTCTCACCTAAAATGTCATCTGCTGATTCAGTTGCATTATGGGTAAGAAAATGACTCATACTGTTCTGCTTGCCTCATCTCTATACTACTATAGCTTTGGTGGCGGTGAAGCGTCATTCAGATCACCTGCATAGCATTAGCAGCTTTAATCATGCCAAGCTACAGCGCATTGACTGCAATGTTAAGATCATCCTGCCAAACCAGGAAGGTAAGGCATTCTGTCTGGGAAGAAGTGCATCATGGGTAGAAGTGAATTCTGGGTAGAAACTACAGAATCTGTACAATGGCATACTGGGTAGAAATTGCCTCATGGGTACAAGTGCATTTGGGCTCATTGGTTCTATAATGTGGCTATTGGCTGAAAAAACATTGCATCTTGATAATAAACCTATATGCTTGAGTGAACATTTCTATTATAATATGAGGAACGTGCCTTCAGATAAAGATAAAAATCATGCCTTTAGTAGACAGAAAAATCACAAAATGATTGCTGATAATTTGCATGCTAAAGAAAACTGAGGCTCAGAAAATCTCAATTTGTGGACCTTAGCTCTTATATTTTCCAAATGATTGGTAATGATGTGAAACAATTTTGGCAAGGGGGAGTTAATAAAAAATATATTCAAAAATCAATATTTTGTCTCACTTGTGAAAGTCATTGTTTGAGTATACCTTAACATAGAGCCTCTGTTTTCAGAATGAACTTTTATTAGATGCTTGGTTAGATAAGTGTAGTGTATGACTATGTAGCATACCCTTTTAAAGGAATATTCCATCCTACTATTTTATTTGACCAGGGGGGTCAGTAAAAGAAATCTGTCAAGTTAAGAATTCCTAAATCAATTGTCGTACCCATAGATATGATGATGTCATAGTTAAAAAACAATGAACATAAGGGATTCTGAACTTAAGTTCCAGATAATGTTAAACAATGTTTCATATTTACAAAATCAATCAAGACAGAGAATTTTAGGATGAAATGCTCCTTTAAACCCCTTGGGTTGTAGTCCTCTAGTACTTTAAGATATTATCCCTGAAATGAGTTTGGGGTTGAATTAATCTTAAACTCTGAATTGCTTTTATTTTTTAGCTTTAAAAAAGGAGAAAACGGAACAAGCTCTCCTGTCCGGTGTAGAAAAATTTGATAAAATGGGTCTAAAACATCAGGAAGTACAGGAGAAAAATCCTTTACCAACAAAAGATGGTGAGTAGTGATTCATGAGAAAAAGCCAAATATTTGAATTTTTTTAACTCTACAATTATTTTGATGAAACGTCTCATCCTAATTTACATACATTCTCTGAAAGTACAATGTACTTTGTTGTCATAATCTGGATGTGCATGGGTGGGTGCCACAAAAATCGTGTCATTAAAATTTCAGAAAAACACTTATTTGTTCAACTTGAAAATATCTACAAATGCAAGAGAACGCTAGTGTGAACATCTCATTAGGTTTTGGACACACTGACTAAACTTTATGGCAACCATAACAAAAACTGTTCTCACTACACTACCCAAAAAAGTATACTTTAATTTTATCTGGTAATTTTATTTTATGTGGCAACCATTGTGCTCTTCAAAGTGCAACATTTTTCACTGTGTGTATTATTTGTTAATATTTTAGTTCAGAATTCTGTTTAACTGTGTTTTCTATTTTCAGTGATTGAACAAGAAAAGCAAGCCGCGAGTGCATAGGTTGTCATAGCAGCTGAATAAAAACACTTAATGACCATAGCAACTGACTCAATTTGCATATGGTTTCCATAACAACTAAATTTGTATTCATGTGGATGCAACACGTTTGAAATAGTCGCCTATGGATATTTGGGTTAAAAAGACAAATGATTTCGAGAAACTCAGTTTTCAGACCGATAGATTATCTCAAGGACGAAATGCAAAGAAAAATATGAAGAAAGCAAGGCAAGCGTAGCTGAAATTGTTAAAATAAATATATTCTGTTTATAATGTATACCCATCATTACTCTAAGAAAGTGTTATCTGTAAGATACTTATACTTGTATAATAATGTTAATCTCATGAATTCATATATATATTTTATACATTTTCTTTATCTTTTATACAGTTTCACTTTAAGCATTTGCCATGTCTCTAAATATATGCAAGATGAATGGACCTTTGAATGGATTCATTTGAGGTAAAATCGTTGGGATAACAGAGAAAATCATGTTTTATTATCTGTAATATTTGAAAGCAAATTGTTTCAGCAAACCAATTTCATACTAAAATGATAACAAATATATCTTCCTTCCATATGATATGGTATTCAACTCAATTTTTGAACTACTGACTTTAAGACTAAACCCATTTTGTTTCATATTAGTCTAGCTACTAGCCCTTGTGGGACCTGTGGGTATCCCCCCCCCACTACACATGCTCCCATGTGTTGTGTTGTGTTGATGAAGTAGATATGGAGGAGGGGAGTCCACAGTCTTGAAGCAAGACGAGTGCTGTACTGTAGATAAAACATTGAATTTTGAAGTAAACATTATGAAAAAGTCACACTTAGCCCAATTCATGACATTCTCAAATGGATACATTATTGGTTCATCTCACAAACCCAATTTTGCTACTTTAAGATCTTAAAGAACAATACAAGTTATTATCTGTTACAAATGACAGTATAATAAAAGACCAGATACTAGCAGCTCAAACTGTGGAAAATATTTGTCTCATGTTTAGCCTTGCAAATGGAATTGAATGAGTAGTTGAGTGGACAGTAAGGTTGGCTTACATAGATACATAAATTGTACTGGCCTAAACACCACCTTATGTTGGCCTACAAGTAGCAGATACATAAATTGTACTGGCCTAAATGCCAACTCGTGTTGGCCTTCAAGTAGCAGATACATAAATTGTACTGGCCTAAATGCCAACTCATTTTGGCCTTCAAGTAGCAGATACATAAATTGTACTGGCCTAAATGCCAACTCGTGTTGGCCTTAAAGTAGCAGATACATAAATTGTACTGGCCTAAATGTCACCTTGTGTTGGCCTACAAGTAGCAGATACATAAATTGTACTGGCCTTAATGCCAACTCGTGTTGGCCTTCAAGTAGCAGATACATAAATTGTACTGGCCTAAATGCCAACTCGTGTTGGCCTTCAAGTAGCAGATACATAAATTTTACTGGCCTAAATGCCAACTCGTGTTGGCCTTCAAGTAGCAGATACATAAATTGTACTGGCCTAAATGTCAACTCGTGTTGGCCTAAAAGTAGCAGAAAATATGCAAATTCAAAGCAATAATTCAAATCAGTATTCATCCTCCAGTGGGTATATTGCTGTTCATCATCAACAATATTTTATTGATAAATAATTGTTAAGTTAATGTTCAGTGGTTGGCTGCATGTGTTTTGCCAGAAATATTCACTAAATGTGTTTCAAAATGAAAAAAAAATGTGTCAGAAAGGTTTGGTTCAAGAATGTTCAAGATACAAAATAAA
This sequence comes from Owenia fusiformis, assembly GCA_903813345.2. Taxonomy (NCBI): domain Eukaryota; kingdom Metazoa; phylum Annelida; class Polychaeta; order Sabellida; family Oweniidae; genus Owenia; species Owenia fusiformis. Next base: position 10,197,554 of record CAIIXF020000002.1, on the reverse strand, counting down.
AAATGTTCAATCTTATATTTATGATGTTCACATTTGAATTTTGGTTTATTTTACACCTTTTTCTTTCATATAACATCGTCAAATAATTATGTAGATTTAGGCATACCTTGGGGAGGATTGGCACCCATAATTCCCAGAAGCATGAACAATTTTTCAATACTTCAGTTAAAAACTAAGTTTTGATTGGTTCACTTAAAGTTAACAATATTGACTATTATGACTGTTAACTGCTGGTTAGTGATGTTTACCACTACAAATAATATGAATTTTGAAGATAGAAGCTTTACAAGCTTAACCATCTTGCAACATATCTTTGTTCATCAATACATGGCTTCCTCAGTCTTCCTTGTCATTTTCTAATTTGTATTTGAGTATGCCAGTCCTCCTTGTACTCAAATTTTAAAACTGGATGACAATATAGGAAAAAGAACACATGTACAGTCAAAAAACATTTGATATTGAATAAACGAAACATTATATTTACAAAAAATTAACTTGTTAGTGATTTCGTTATGTCACCACCAAAAGTGGTAACACAATTGTTTTATGTTTTACCAAAAGTGGTAACATAAATGTTACGGTTTCCAACTTTTTTTAATGGTGTTTGGTGGTCGGTGTTTGGCGTCTAACAATTTGCAATAACTTACAAGGTGATGACATTTCGTCATGCAAATGCCTTGTTATTGTTTAACGCTTTCATTTACTATGTCTGTTGTGTTCAGAATTTGAATGAGTTTTTGTTAGCTGCTGAAATGAATAAACACAAGGAGCACATGCGTCTCGAACTCGCAACTCCGTGGTTACAGTGCCCTATTGCCTAGCTCGACAGTGCCGGCGCTCAAGCCCCCTCGGAAAGACATTATTAAAAAAATCATTCATCACAATTTTCTGATAATAGAAGAAGTGTAAGGGATTCATTGGCATGCTTTTGAAAAGATAACTTTTAAGGGCTCCATGTAAAGTTTAAATAACTCTGGCTTATACAGTATACAATTGTACACCTCTCTTGATGTCAACTGGCAAAATTGTATACCGATACTGTAAACCTTGAAAGTACTGTTGACTGAGACTGGAGGTCGAGGTCTACAGTACTTTCAAGGTTTACAGTTGAGGTATACACTTTTGCCAGTTGACCGAATAGAGAGGTTAACAGTACGGTCAACATTTTATTGTTGACCTCTAATCAACCAATCAGAATTGATTATTTCAATTGAGGTACCAACAAAAACCTGTATATCGGAACGCCTTCCAATCTGAACACTTTTCCTCCAATTGACTTCCATTTTAAAAATTTGAAATATGAACTCCTCCTAATGAACAGTGAACATCCAATAGCATAAATTTCTTATAAAATTGTTCAAATATTTTTAGTTTAACGCTGGTTTGGTATGATACCAAACTTTTCTTCAAAATACAGAATCTTGCAGATGAGGATTCAAAGATTCAGGTTTTACACGCTATCAAAAAGGGACATCCAGTTAGAGTATCTATTTGGAGTATCACTCGTGTGAATATTTATTTGCCCACAGTGTCTGGATTTTCCGTGTTCTATAGAATCTGTTGATATTGTATTTAAAATATTGGACAACTATTTTACTTGTTTTTAAATTTTTTGATTCGTACAGTCACATGAAAATCTTCATCCAAGGTAAAGTTTTAAAGTAACCTGCTATGCCACATGGTGATTGGTGCGCCTTTATCTACATGTATTGTTTATCTTTATTTTATTTTAGTGTAATAAAACAATTATAACTAGATGGGTAAGTTCAATTCACATCAGTGCCAAGAGCCCAAATTCCAGACTTTTTATTATTTAAAAAACGGTTTTGACATCTGATATTGTACTATTCTTACCAAGTAAAACAAATGTTAAAACAAAATATTGAATAGTGGTGTGGTACCTTGACACTCGAACACTGTTCCACAACTGGATGACTCTAACTGCAGTTAGCGTCATTCAAGGTGGTTTCCGAAATTCTTTCGTCTTCGACAAACCTCCGATTTCAGCTAAACTAAGCTGAATCTTGATTCCAAACATGTACAGACTAATAAAACTACGATTGTAAAAAACACAAATAAATGCCCAAACACCCGCAATATTAGAGAATTTGAAAGAAAATGGCTTCACTTAGAATGACTAAGTGAAGTTGTTTTCTTTAAAATTCACCCTAATATCGCAGTTGTTAGAGCATTTATCTGTGGTTGTTTACAATGATAGCTTTATAAGTTTGCACGAAACTTTTGGAATCAACATTCAACTTCACGCCCGGTGATCGTACAAAATGGATGGAGGGGGGGGGGGGGTTAGGCAATTTCTGCAAGAAAACTTAACAAATTTGGAACAAAAATCAATTGCACTAATAACAAAAAAAAATGTTAACAAAAACAGTTATATAAAACATATATAAATAATTTTCGCATTAAATTGTTGTCAATCAGTCAACATTACATAAAGGACCGTGTTTTATTACAGAATGATTTCAATTATATGTTTATGAGAAGAACCTTGTTTAATTGATCAATTCACCATATCGATACCTATCCATTCTGATTTATCAGAGTCCCTCTTTACCTAACGTTTTTGAGAGACTCTGATATATCATGAGGCAGAACATGTTCCTAGCCAGTGCATTCTCCAAGTAAATCAGTGTATATGGAGGAATAAATTAGTACCTAAGAATGCACTGTCCTGTTTACCCCTTTGTAAACTTTAATTCAATGAATTCATTATGTGGAAAACTTTTATTTATCTTGATGGTTCTTGTTTTTATATTGAAAATTAATTACTATGATAATGTTGACATACTTCTTTTTTCTTATTGTTTTCCAATTTAGAATTTTAAACAATAATTATCATACAAATGTCGACACTTAGATTATTTAGGAGGGCATTGTGTTTGGTCACACTCATTAGGCTTTGTCTGCTTATGTAATCATGCAACTGCAGGTAATGCCTTCCCATGATACTCATGGTCAATAGAACTCTGTAAATAATTTGATTGGTCCGTACATTTTAGGGTTAAAGGAAACATTTATTACAGTCAGTAACCCACAGTCTGAACTATTCCAAAAGGATAGTAAAGGCTGTGGATCCCACAATGATACCTATCCTTTCTCAAAATTTGTAAGATTTATATTGAGACATAGAATGTGGGACTAGTTGGAAATACTTAGAGGAACTTAAGATTTGTGACCGTTGATTGAAATTTGGAATTTGAAAAAAATTGAAATTTGAAAAAAATGAAATTTGACCTAATTTCCGAGAAAGTAGGTTAGGTCCCATATATCCTATGGAAAAGCAGAAAACATTTTTGTAATTAGGCCCTCCTTTACTTTATGTCTGAAAAAACTTGAAATGAAATTAATTGTTTTAATATTTTCCTCCCTGGTTGCCTCACTGTTCACATTACGATTTAAAATCCCGATATATACGTTAAATGGGAATTCTAAGGGATGGCATATGTACATTTTTGGTAAAAATGAATATGGTTGCTCTTGGAAATGTAAAATATCTATATGACCTTGGCTAATTAAGGAAAGGCTAATTAAGATAAATGAAAGCATTTCCTAGCCTTGCTTCAAGACTCTGGACTCTCCCCCCTCTTCTTCTTTTCATCAGGTAATGTGTCGGAGAGGTAGATAAGGGGGTGGGGGGTCCACAGTCTTGGAGCAAAACTAAGGATTTCCATACGATCCGTGTCTACGAACTTATGATAAAAAGAAACAATAGTTTTGTGTCAACGTGCAATTTTATTCTATCATTTAACTTTATGATTCCAATACGACTGTGCAATGCAGTAAAATAAAATGTAGCAATTCAGCAAATGTGAACCAGGTTAAGAAAATTACTTAAGGTAGAATCACGTTATGTGTTTTTTCTTTTCTTTCTTATACTAGGCTAGTGTCTTTTCTTGTCTTGATTTCATCAATCATTTTCAATTTAGCGAATAGGATATTAAAAAGGAAAAATGTTTTATCATATGTCCTTTGTGCACTTTAATTGGAATTTCGTTGTGAATCAAACTACGGTTATGTCGAATTCGATCTTTACATCAATCCGTCTATTTCGCTGGTGCCGGGGGCTCGGTGTTTCCCTGGGTAAATTCGGCCGTTAAACCGCATGTAGTTTTTCCGGACTTTGCTATCCATATGCCGACTGCATCAAACTCTGCTTGAGAACTTATGCAAAGCAGTCTGGAAATAAAAAGCAATATGAATTCCTATAATTCTACACATATCGAAAACGAAGAACAATTAAAGGCAGAATCAGATCTATAGTGGTGACTTTGCAAGCAACATGTATACAATTGACCTGCCAATCTATTCCTTACAATCCCAAATACAATGTCCCCAAAAAGATCCACGATTATAAATTTAGAAAGTTATCATGGATTCAAAGTTCGAAATTGGGTGAAAAATGTTTAAATTCTCCCAAATGATAGGAAAAATAATTATAAAAATCTTTAGTTTTACTCAAATAAAGTGTGCACTTTGGGTATTCTAAAATAAACATGACAAGGAATGACATGAAATATTCTTAAATTGGAACAATTTTTGTTGGCCTGCTTGTTAGATCTGATTCTCTCTTTAAGAACGATTAAAGGGTGATCTCCAAATAAAAACTGACCTTCGATTCAATGTGAACTAAGAATGATTTCATAAAATAAATATGTATTACACATGTGATTTAAACGACATTAAATAATAGTTGTTATCTTAGATTGTGAAATTCTATAGTAATGTAGACAAATACAAACAAACCAACAAACAAATAAACGCACATACAAACAAACAAACAAACCAAAATTCTATATTCCGAACAACAGAACACACGGCTTTCAAATAATGTCTGTGAAAGATCCACGTGGATAAACGATGATAGGGTCAAACTTGAATTCTGTGCTACCCCCCCCCTCTTGGATGTATAGATTATATAGAAACTTTGATTTATATCGCAAGGAATTTTTTTATTTCAAATGAAACTGGCTTAACAATACACACACTTATAAATACAAGCTATCGACTCCAGTGAAGTCCTTTTAAATCCCAGAAATGGGCTCAGAGATGCTAATGTCCAACCTACCTTCCATCGGGATTGAGGTGACGGCACAACCCGTTGGAGTAGTCGTGCTTGCGCCAGCCTACTTTCATTTTGTAGCAACTGCCATCATACAACAAGTCATTGAAATTTAAAGGGCATGATCCTAAATTGGAATAAACAAAGAATTAGTCGCTAGTTTACAATACGGCGACAGCGACAACACCAATTATCTCATTTAATCAAATAAAAATTAAGCCCAAGCTTTTAGAACATGACACAGCTAGCTCGATTGATTTTATTTTTTCGATAGTATTATAGTAGACACTAGAGATCTGATCAGAGAGACGTGGGTTCGATTCCCACCAAGGAGGAATAACATTTCACATTAATCTTATGATATAGCATATGATTTGGTCCTAAGTTTCAAATTAACACGATAGTCGACATACCCGAAAGAGGTACTTTCATCTCACATATCGTCTGAGAAGAACTGGCGCAATCCTCGGTGAAACTATAAAAGTGGTTTGGGAAGTTGGTCCTATTGCGCCAATTCGTGATTATGCCACATTTTCCGTCGGGCATCAAGCTTGAAGAGAAGTCGCCTACAGTGTAGCTGACAACTGGAAGTAGAATGATTTCCGCTCAATTAAAGTCAGATACACATGTCTGCTTGATATAATATTATGAAGGTGAATCCAATATGTATTTGTGATAAATCAATTCGTCAACTCGTACTACTGTTAATATCGATATCAACTCGCTGATGAAAATCTTAACGTCCCTGGTCGTTTATACTTTTTCATCAAGATATGACTTAAATATAAATTCAAAATAGCAAATTACCCCCTAAGTATGAAAGTACTATTTCCTCTATTTTGCACCAAGTCCGTAATGGTTAGGAAAATTGTGCCTCATCCCCCCCCTCTCCCCGGATACTTAACTTACAATTTACTTTCTTGTTATCCTAGTTGGTTCATGAATAAGCTGGTCAAAATTATTTTCAAGAATATTGTCGTCAAGTTGTTCTCCATTTGCATCTGTTATACCATCTACCCACCATTTTTTATTTTTGGCAATAAAGTAAATTGAAAGATATCAAGTATAGGTAGCTGTTTGAAAGATTTTACTTATCTATTCTTATTTTTACATTTCATTTCAGAGAAAAATATGTTAAGCAGTAACAATACTTTCGTGGAACACTTATATTAATTTCACAATGCTGCTTTGATTATACTTCAGTTTTTAAGAATTTATTGAAATATATAAAGTAAAGAGGGAACTGTTGGACACTTTTGTCTGTAAATTTATCAAGTTTGTATTTACGTACCTGCCTGTTGACTCGGATCGGCCAGCATAAATACAACCTATAAGTAAAGACCACAGACATTTAGTAGGGTGATATACCTGAGTTAAAATACCATGGCGTGTTTTGAAACTTTTTTATTTTAAATCAAAATCAAGTACACGATTTTTCCATTTGTATTTATAATCAAAGTCTTGATAAATCAACAATGAAATATATAAGACCACCGTTAAATAGAAATAAAAGATGATTTTTTAAAAAACTTGAAACATTGGCAATTAACAAAAAGTCATTCATACACAACAAATAATTTGTTGCACAAATAGTTAATACAATTGTCCTTTTGACAATCCCTTATATGGTGTTGTTACGAGGCTGTGCGCTAATTTTGAGCCACTGTTTATCGGCTAATTTGAGTTTGTTCGGCGATCGTTAATAATGTAGATCGCGTGGTGATCTTGCGGCCATTCTGACTTAATACGGCACGGCTATTATCTACGGCGAACGTAGAGATAAAACGTGTTTTAGAGTCCGTGTGATAATTCCACGTCGATCCTACTAGACTATACTATATGCCAGGAATCGACCCTTAGCGACTGCAGATTTTCTTCGGCCGCTAAGATGTCATGTCTTGAGATATCATGGATCTTTTTAATTAATTTTTGAACCTGTAACTATCTTATATAAATTCTATTTTATATTAATTTTCTGTAAACATCCATGGGCTTATTAGCTTGCAAATTATTAATGTGGATGTACAATTCTTCTGTCGAAACATCCAAACTGGATTTTGCATTCACTTGCATAAATGCAAGCAACTTAAAATGCAAAATGTTATTTTAAATATGTTCAAAATCAGCTCCAAAGACAATGTTGACTTCGTCAAACTTAAAGATTAGAAAATATCATAAGAATAAAGTATTCTTTACTTACCAGCAAAGCTAGCGCGCCTCCGAAAACCTTGAGAGATGTCATCTTGTTGCCGGTCAAGATTTAGATTGAACGATTTCAGGAAGATTAGGAATTATATAGAATATCTCAACGCACATTTGCGTCATTTCTTTGCAGGTAGTCTTCATCATGAATATAACCCTAAGCTATTGAAGCAGAGCCTTGCCATTCGTTGAGCGCCAATCCATTTCAAGTTGTTGGGGCGGAGCTTCGTCATTCGTCCACCAATGCGTCATTGCATTGCGGGAGGTTAAAGTCCCCAAAATATTAAATTAGCGTATTATGAAAAATTAAAAAGCGGCATATTCCAATAATATTGCATTATACTTTTAAAGTCTCTTACGAACAAATAAAACTGCAAATTATTAAAATAAGAAATAGTTTATTCTATAGCACCAGTGCCCTGTCACATGAGGTCAAAAGAATTTGCATTTCGACAATGTCTCTAGTTTCGGAGGTCTATATGTGAAATGTAAATGTTGGTTTGGTCTAGATTTCCTGAACTTCCTCGCTTAAAACGTGACTGGAAACGAACAGCCAAATTAAATGCTTATTTAACTACGGACTCTTTTGCTCGCTTCATCATTTTATTTCCTCCTTATTATACATAACATTTTACTGAAGGGTGCATGTGAAAAAAACGTTCAAGTACCCGCAATATGTAATTATTACTTTTTGTGGCATTATTTCACTTTTTCATTAACAGCCAGAGTTCATAAAACTCTCCATGATTAAGTAACTGCACTTAATTTCCCATTCAAATGTACTTTTATATACATATAATTTTAACATTCCGTTGCGTGCAATTAGTTTTTGAAAATTAATTGAAATTTATTTCAGTTTATTAATTGAAATCATTAAACATCTGGTAAGTTTGTAAAGGCTGTCAATTAATTAAAGGATTAAATGTCAATGTTCAAATATTTATTAATTATGTTATATAGTTGACACTTCATATCCGTAATAGAATACCACATGGTAAGTTGTCGGAAGAACAAAAGTTATTGAGTACGCTTCGTATATGTATATAGAATAACATTTTTAAGATAATAATTATTTACATGTGTTTAGTACAACCAATTTTGATTTTCGTCATATCTGAACTTTTTGTACTTGAATTCAAGAACGTAGACTTGTTAATGTTGGAATTAGTATTTAGTACTTCATAATGATACCGAACAAGTTTTAGAGGGACTAAGTAAAAATCCAATCACCAGAAAGTCTCAACAACTCTCAATAAGGTCTTCAAGGAAATAAGCCCGACATTTTAATCAATTGTATTTTATTGTATTTTCAATAAACAACAACATGCGGCAAATCACAATTTAAGATCAAATACCATTCCGCACAATCGATTTTGTATTTTGTGATTGTTAGCTAACAGACTTTCTGACGCGCATAACAATGGGATGCTAAATGTATAATTATTGTACATATACACTCCCCTCCATAAGTTTGGCAACCTAAGCTCCCCCATTGAACTACGTGTTAAGGCCTCTTTACCTTTGAATTTCTATATACCTAACCTGCGATGAACATACTTTATTGCCAAGTAAATAAAAACTCCAACGTAAAGAGGCTTTAACATGTCGTTCAATGGGGGGAGGGGGGGGGGGGGCTAAGGTTGCCAAACTTACCGAGGGGATAGAAAATAGGGCTAATGTTATGTGACGATGTAAAAATTGTAAAAACGTTCACATTTTACCAATTTTCCAAATTGATTATTTAGACTCGAAACTCAAATGGAAAAATAAGGATATTTCAATACGTATTTAGAACATTAATACGGATTTCTAAAAACTCTCGAGAACATATGTAACTTCTAGCAAGAGAAGTATATGGTCTCAATACAGGAAGACAATTGCAATCGACTGAGACTATTAATAAATACGCAAGGCTAGATATCCGTCTTTCACGATTCACAGCCATCACTGTTCCACAACTAGTTATGTAACAAAATGGATAAATTTCCTGGAAACGAGTTTTTTGTTTTTCTCGATTTAGACTTACGTTTAAGTTATGCGTCGGATTATCATTTGGCACAAAGTTAGACAGTATAATATAGTTTTTAGAAATGATCTCAGTTCGGAATTAGATTCTTAAATAAAACTGTAATTCATTTATTTAGACCACCGCTTTGGTTACATTGGCGTAACTTCAATTTCATTTACAAAACTAATTCCAAATCGAAGAAACTAGACTCTATTATTTTCTAGCTTATTGCTAAATTATAATCTGCAACTTGACTTATAAGTAGGTTTAAATCGAGAAAACAAAAAAACTCGTAATCAGTATTAAAGTTCATCCATTTTGTTACATTGACGTTCAGTCCAAGTAACTCGGCATGGCAACAACTCTATGTGAGGTGTTTAGTCAAGTATAAGGGAGGGGGAGGTGGGGTCACAGAGGCTTGAAGCAAGACTCCCTGTACACATTAGTACATTATTACTGGGGATATTTCAAATAACTATCACAAAACACTTATCATCCTGACTTTTGTGTAAGTTAATTACAATAGATATGGTAATTAAGAATAAGATAATTCATATTAAATCTCATATGGTTTATTTATCTAACAAGCGTTACAATGATAAAGTCAAATAAATATGTATATATTTATTACAAAATTTGTGAAAAAACTTTATTTCAAGTTTAAATACACCCACGCACAGTCAGAGCACAATGCATAGCTTAAAACTACAGTACTAGATATAGTAGCGCATTGTCCAGTGTTCAGTCCTTTTGCAGCCGTTGAAGTTGAACAATAAATGTTCTATTTTCTCAGTTTGCCCTTTACGACACAGCGTGCATCTCAAGTCAGTTTTTCACTATTCCATTTTTACATGAGTCTATGTTATGCTTTTTGAACTGACACGACAGTTTGACAACGGCATCAGTACTTAATCAACTTAATTGATATGGTATTGGTATTGTAAAAACAGTTTCCATCATACTATTGGTAATCGTGCTTTCTAGCAATGAAGACTTGGTTTTTTAGTACTTCTATGCATCTGGTGGTTCCACAAGGCCCTGCGTAAATTCAGCGGTGCCGCCACATCTAGTCTGTTTTGACATGGATAATTCGTTTCCCAATGCGTACATCTCAGCTTGCGTGCTCACGTGGACCAATCTGAAAGTCATCAATTTCAATAAGTTACATTTTTCTGTAAGTTACATGTCTCATATTTTCTTAATCTTGCACGACTCCGACAAATTGGCAGCATTGTAACTGCACAATGGCTAGTGATAAAGGGTTGTACGTATTTGAGTTTTGATAGGGCAAACTTTGCTATATTCAATTCCTTTTTAATCTTTCCACAAACGAGGATCGAAATGTTGCAAACAGCATCTTAAATACTCATAACAAGAACACTTTATTGAGCAACTCGTCTCGTCTTACACACATATATTTTTTTAGATAGGAAATTGCAAAAATATTCAGTATCCAAGAGGATACGGCCTACTAACCTGGCATTGGGATGAAGATACTGACACAAGGCGTTTGCCCTGTCGTGTGGACGCCAACCTCTTTCAACCTTATAACAACTGTTTTGTATTTCAATGTCCCGAAAGGTAAGCGGACATCCTGTAAGTAAAAGGTAACAACAATAATTGATTTAGTCAATTTTCACTTGAAACTATGAAACATACCTTGTTGTAAAGTACTAAAGACAATACATAAAAGAAAACTAAAATGATATTTGATATTGATTGACATTTCTTAATCCAATGGTGACATGATGACATGCTAAATTATCCCAATCATGATCGATACTTCAGTACTTGTTGAAATTGCTGATTGTACTTAAGCTAACTTTTCTCTAAGTACTACATACTCTGAGGACTGAAACTACCAGATATTTATGATGATTCAATTGTCTACCAGATGGCCATATTTTGAGAATATTATTTCATCATTCACAAAGTTATTTTGTGTTTATTTTAGTATATTTTATTTGCGGAGTGATTCCATGCTTGTCTTGGTAAAACATTTGAATATGGGCCGTGGTACTATAACAAATTCTTTAAAGTTACTTGTATTCTTTATAGTTACCTGGTGAATTTTCAGATGTTTATAATCATCAAATTATTTCACCATTCAAAGAGTTATTCAGTGTTTATCTAGGTACATTTTATACTGGGACACCTTGTACTTGTAAATACTTGTGGAACACCCTGTACCCCTACCTGTGACAGGTCTTTTCATCTCACAAATTGTTTGTGATCCACCGGAACACTCCTCAGTGTGGTTATAAAACAGCCAAGGTTGATTGATACGATTTCTCCAATTGGTCAATATCAGGCAAGATCCGTCGGCCATTTTGTTTACATAATTACCAATAGTGTAATCCAGCAGATCTGTTTCATCTTAAAGCAAATACGAAAACAAGTGCAAGTTAAAGTTGTCAAAACTTCAAAAGTTATTACAATTAATTTGCAATGTTCATCAGTTGGATTTCTGATGGTGCAAAATACAGTTGTTAGCATTTAAATATTTAACTAAGATTGCACATGTATATGTGATAAATATTTTCAATGGCTTTTGAATAGATTATGACAAAGTATGTTATTTTACAATTTAACTTTAGCACTGTTAGAGATGAAATTATCGAAATTTAAACCCTGTAGCCCGAGGACAGATGAATCATATTAACTTTGGGATAATCCCAAGATTCCGAAACTCATATAGGATAATCTTTATAAATGTATACGTCATGTATTTGTATAAGTTTCAGAATGATTGAAATATGCCATGGTCTTGTGTGTTTGGGTTGTAATATTGATTCATTAAAACATTTTCTACGGTGATCTTACGGTCAGATATTTTAGCAGTCACATTTCTACGGTATCCTCATGATGCATTTTGATTTTGAGACAATAAACTACGGTTGCGGTACGGCCTTTTAAATGTTGAGCATGGCTACCACGTACCACGGCCTACGACGGGCGTACTTTTTGACAAATACCAAGGCAGACGCTAGGCGGCAACAGTAGGCCCCTATAGCGATCATACGATTATGTATCCCATAAAATCCCACGGCAGCCGCAAATCGACCATGCGCTCGACGTACTACGTACGACCACCGTGGAACATGAAAAAGTTATAACTCCAGCGACTCTACGGTCTGTAAAAATAGATACGTCATGCGGAGATCGTAAGGCGATCGTAGATATTTTACTGTACCCTTCTATCACACCAAACTAGTTCTCACTACGTTCTCGAAAACGGGCTTCGACTGTGTACGAACGGACTGGACGTACTTAGAATAGAACCGTTTGGGGTCTATTTACAAACTTCATCGAACGTACTCGAACGGGTAGGTCCTCTAGAACTTAGAACATGCTCAAAATGTTCTCTTGGTCGTCACGTTATACAATTAGAACGAGTGACAACCTACTAACGACGAGCTGGACGTACTACGAACGGAACCGTCGTACTTCAATCCTACTAGGGACGTTTTTACAACGAGTTGAACTGTCTGAGGACGTATTGAGAACGAGGTAGAACTAATTGTAAATGGGTTAAAACTGATTAAGAACGTATTTATCAACGAGTTAGCAAAAATGTAGATATCACACCAAGCAAGTTGCCACTGCGTTCTTCAAAACTGGTTTTAAACTGTGTGCGAACGGAATGAACGTAGCTACAACGTTCTACGGTCTGTTTACGAACTTCATGGACTTTCCCGGACGGGGAATGTGATTTAGAATTTTGAATCGATTCAAAATTCAATGGCGACCATACCGTTCTGTAATCAGGTCATGATGACCTACTAGACTAAGAGACGCGTTATACGACGTTGCACAACGACGTGGTGCGACCTGAATGAACTGCGAATGAGATGGACGTATCGAAGACCGTTTATGAACGAAGTAGCTTATTATTTTAGACATATTTCCCAAAACAAAATCATTGAATTTGTCTTATTGTAGCTTCATTTCATCATTATCTGAACTATACGTGGTCAAGGATTCAAAACACTATACCTGTGTCAATATCTTCTTGAGCCTGGGTGTATGTACTAGCCAGAAACAGACACATAATCTGAAAGAAAATACACACTTTAACAATGAAGCGTTTTATTTGTAGCCCATGGGCTGTTGTGAGTTATTTCTGAGTATCTCATCATGGTATGTGCCAAAATAATAACACTTATACATGTAGTACTAGCTTTTTACTGTTGTGACACATGCAGATCGAGAGATACATGTAACACACAATACGTACCAAGCACGCTCTAGTATCCACCACCTGCGTTGTCATTCTAAACATGTTGAAATATATACGGCAAAGACAAAGAATATTTGTTGAAAAAAGCATCGACGAGGTGTTCTAACTGTTAATTCATGATCACTTTGTAAAAATTTCACCTTTGAAATAAGTGCAAGTAAAGAACGAACCTTTAGCAAAAGTAAGTCATTGACCTACATGTAACTTCGATATTTTACATTAAGAAATAGTTTCTGATCTATCAATAAAAAAGTTCTTTTGGGATTAAAATGAATTGCTCGATACTTTATCCTTTTGAACCAATTAATATTAATGACGTCATATGATTTGAAGTTTTTTCTACTTAGTGTTAATTGCATGTTAGTAAGTTAATACAAGTGTAGTAAGAAATATCATGAAATATTTAAGTGATTCTTTTGTGACTTTTTCATCTAACTTAAATCGAAAGTCTATTGAATACTTTTTGAACTTTTTGAACTTACAGAAGGTCTTACTTTTAAATAAATTGTCATAAAATAAGAAATGTAAGATTGTTGCATAAATAAAAAGCGATTTACAGGATCTCTATTTAATTGGCAATAATTACCATTTTAAATTGTATATGAAAGTACCAGTGTACGTGTATTTAAACTAATAAACTAATTATCCATTACTTTCATTCTTAACTTATTTACGCGTAGGGATCCCTGCCTTTTGAGGTCATCTGTGGTCATCAAAGAATGCAATTATTTGCAAGTTTTTTGGTTCATTCGTTATTTTTCTAGCTTGAAGGTGACATGGGCTATAGGGACAAAGTTATGAAAGTCGGAAGTTGAAGCCAATCAGATTAAAATCAATAAAATATTTATAGAGTAGTTATCTTGTTTCTAATACAGTAAAAACTGTCTAAGTGAATATCACTCTCTAGTGAACACATGTGTTTGGTGAACACCACTTTAAGACATATTTGACATTAACTCATGTATAAAAACCCTCTCTGTAGTGAACACCTACCTACAGTGAACACTATTGTGGCTCCATAGGTGTTCACTATATACAGGTTTTACTGTACTGTAGAAGATGCGAAGTGGTCATTATTGCTCTTTTTGATGAAAAGTCATTAAGCATATCATTTTTCCTTTCCAATATGTTTTATTCTCAACATCGAGCCCAAATTGACCATTTTATGTATTTTAAAGGTGGAAGACTGTATAGTTGGCAAGTACTCGCGAATTGTGTTCTCTTCACTAATTTGAGAGAAAAAACATTTCTCAAAAACTGTTTGAAGCCATGGGTACCATTGATTCTAAATTTGCATGTTTCTGGATATTTTTACTTGGTAAAATGATCTATATGATGTTGTCTTATTGAAATTTCTAGATATCATTTTTTATTTTCCCTTCCCCAATATTTCAATTTTACTAATTCCATTTATATGCCAGTGCTAGGTGGTTACTAGGTAAAGCAATGGACCGATAATACAGCAAATCCAGCATTTAAAATCACTACATGATTTTTGTAATATCTCTAGAAAAGTAAAATCGACTAGATGTAAAGACAAGATGAAGTTGAAATTGTGAATTATTCAATTGCGCATTCAATTGATTTCAACGAATTTTCGCGGTACCTGTTATCTTTGAAAGTTCTTAAGTTCAGTTATAGAAAAGTTTTGACCTTGATGCTTATTTTATTTGAACCATAAGTGACCCTTCCTTTAGTTAAAATAGATTTTTGGCACCAAAAACTTCATAGAATCGCTGTTAGGGAAGTAAGCATTTGCAACCAGAGCCGTGAGAGGGCAGAATGACATCAAAACGTCTACTGTATGAATTGCTAGGTCAATCACTAAAGTACACATAAAAACGTAAAGACTCTGCAAAAGTAACTCTCTCCAAAGAAGCACGGCTGGATTTAGAAATGTGGCATACTTTCCTGATTAAGTATAATTCCGCTTATTTTTTCCTACATTAAGATTCCTCGACTCGGACACTTAGCATGAATAAATTGGGTCACTCCTTTAAAAATCACAAATATTATTGATACGTTGTGACAACAAAGTTATAGCTATGTGAGTGTATTAATAACATGTCTTCCAAAAACAAAAACCATACAAAAGCTATAAAATACTATAGAGTACTATAAAATACTAATGTATACTAAAATACTAATGTACAGGTAAATAAAATGCATTTTTTTTTATCTATGAAACACATCCCAGGTGATAGTCAATTGGGTTGTCTAAGTATAATTATGTAACTTGATAACATGACTTTTATATGTTACTATGGATGTATTTTTTTATTTTCTATTTTTATTTTTTTTTATTTATTGATTTCTCAATTCACCCCTTATAGGGTATAAGAGTACAGAAGATAAACTTAACCAATACAGTAACAAACATTGAAATAACATTATGAATGTACATTTTTTGCCCAGCCTCGATTAAAAATTTACATTTCTATTAGTATATTTTCGTTTGAATTCATTAATTTCTCAAACTTCAGTGTGTTTGGACTTGTTTAATAACAATGTAATTAAAACTACTGACTAAGTATTTTCAGTTCAATTCCGGATTATTTTACCTCGAAGTGAAAGCCATTGTATTTAAATTTATTTCATTTTTTTCATTTTTTCATAATTTGAAATATGAAGTTTTGTTGGTGAATTAAATTATTTCTAATAAGTAGACTTAGAAATTGTCGGGGCATGTCTCTGGTCTATTGATCCATTTGAATATACAATTAAATATATATCATTAATTTTATTAACATATCATATTTAACCAGTTAGAAAACGACTGACCTGGTGAAATAATGAGCAATATGTTCAATTATTATCGCATGGTCATGCTAAACAGTTGTCTTGGCATCACGATAGCACACAGTATAACATCGTTGATATTAATACACATGGCGCTGGATGTGGTAGAATAGCAGAATTTAAAAAAATATCAATTAAATTTGCCCGTATATCATGAAACTTGCATTGAGTGCTGTATTTTAAATTGATTGAAAATTGGCCTGTGGAAATTCTCTAGAGTTCACATTGAAGATTAATCTTGATGATATGTTTAGGTCACCACCAAATGTGGTGACATATTTGGGTGGTCTCCGTTTTTGTGACGGTGATCAGCGGTTGGTGGTTGCCGATCGGTGGTTGGTGGTTGGCGTCTGTACCATATATATATCCTATATTATTTTTTCATCCTGAATGCCAAACAATAATTAATTGAATTAAACTTTTTAGAAAAAATCAAAATGGCCGCCTTACCTTTACCAAAAATCCCAAAAGGCAGTCAGTTTGAGATTTTCATACAAAGAATCATTCCTGGAAATTTGAAATCGATCTGTCTAACAGTTGGCCTGGAAATGCGTAGACAAGACTTTACAGGCAAGGTTTAAATGACAGAAAATCCAAAGTGGCCTCCTTAACATTTGCCAAGAATATCTAAAAATTAATAAGCTCCAGATTTACATATAAAGAATCATCCCTGAAAATTATTTTAAGATAGATTTTAAAGACAAGATTTTAGGATGGAAAATATAAAATGGCCACTTTAACATTTACCCAGAATGACCAAAACGTAATCAGTTCCAGAATCTCATACTAGGAGTCACTCCTCAAAATGTGGAATTGACCCGTGAAACGATTAGCCTGAAAGCTCGTAACTCTTAGAACAGATCATGAAAAATAGATAAATAACATTTATTGAAACATACAAACTTTTATTCAAAAATCAGTTTGGTTTTAGAAAACATTATTCAACTTATATGGCAACCCTCTCCTTCTTGGAAGAAAATTTTGGAATTCGTAATGTTGCAAAAATTGGTTCAAAAGCTATTTATCTGATAGAAAAATCATTACCTTTTTTAACAATTTTCTATCTGAAGAAAACATTATCACTTGTGGTGTACCTCAAGAGTCTGTTTTAGGCTCCATTTTATTCATTCTCTATATAAATGATTTACATAAGGTTTAAAATATTCTTAAATTTACTATTTTTGCGGATGATACAAATATCTTACGTTCAAACAAAATTCTTCATGATGATGATAAAATGGAATGAGCACATAAATAAGGTAATACATAAAATATCAAAAATTATTGGTATTCTGGGAAAGATTAAATATAAATTGAATATAAAAAACTATGATTACCATTTATAATTCACTTATCATATGGGGTAATGCATGTAAAACATTTTTGAATAAATTGCTTTTGTTACAAAAACGTGCAGTGAGAATAATCACAAATTCTGACTTTTTAGCACATAGCCCACCTCTTTTTTTAACAACTCAATTTTCTAGATATTTTTGACATACATAAGCTTGAAGTTGCAAAATTTCTTTATCAATACACAACAAAGCCTGTTGGCTTTCCTTTTGACATATTTGAAAATTATTTTACTCCAAACATAATATTCACGTACATCAGACAAGATTCCAAAATTGTCTTCATATGAAAAAAATTAGAACAATTATAGGTCAACACTCATATAATATTCAGGTGCTCAGCTTTGGAATAATCTGCCAACTTCTTTGAAAACATCGCCTTCCATAAACTGTTTTAAAAAGAATTTTAAAATTCATATGATATCAAAATATGAATGAACTAAATTATTGACAAACATATATGTACATTTTATTAATTGTAAACAATTTTATTCTCATTTGACTGAGTGAATATTTTTAATTGTTCTTTCTTCTCATTCCATGTGACTCAGATTACTATTTTATGTTTTCACACTGATACACTTATTAAAAGTGTCAAGTGTTTTTATATATTGATCTTAATTTAGAGAATAAATATTTTTAATAATAAAGAAAGACTTTGCAGAAGAGATCTTAGGACGGCAAATCCAAAATGGCCACCTTGACATTTACCCAGAATGCCCAGAACCTAATCCGTTCTAGATTTGCATCATATGAACCATTCCTATATACCAACTGTGAAAATTGAATTAATCTGTGGAACGAATAGCCTGAAAACGCGTAGACAAGACTTTACAGACAATATTTTAGGACGGAAAATCCCAAATGACCCAGATAAACTTTACCCAGCACACCCAAAACTGAATCACTTAAAGTTTATCATGCTAAGAATCATGCCTAAAAGTTTGAAATTGATCCCTAAAACAATTTGTCAAAAAAACATAGACAAGACTAACAGACATGATTTACGACGGAAAACACCAAGGATGACCGACAATAAAAACACTGACATAAATTTTTGTCAATTTTTTAAACAAAATTATTGTATATACCAACTGTGAACTGTGACATGAGTTTCTACAATACAGGACACCTGAAATTTTTTTAAAGCTAAATAGTTTAATTATGAGAACTCAAAAACACCTTTTAATATGATAAAAATTATTATCGATAGCTGACTTTTCTTAAAACATTCAAAATAGCTGTCATGACATGTACTCATGGCCAAAACCTAATCAGACGTAGAATGAAGTGAGCTAAACAATATCACCCTATGCTTAGTGAGCGGAGCTAATTTCAAGGGTGATGGTAAAGACGAGGCAAGGCGCCCAAACCTGGCCTGTAACTAGGTGCACTGATGCTTTCTTCGCAAATTACATCGCCATTGCTCGTCATCGAAATTCTGATCGCCGAATAGACACTCTAGTAAACATTCATTTTGTATTGGATGTACATAACTAGAGACCGCCTTATTTCGCATATATGAAAAAATAAAACATATCTAGGTACATATATCTTTATATGTGACATCGATCAGGAATTATTGACATATTGACAATATTAGGTTGTGATTTCTTGCGGTAATTTCAAATTGTATCTTTAAACGACCGTTTCATCTTAAATATTCGTTTTATTGGATGTAAAACAAACGGTGCATAGTTTAACATCTTTCACTTCTGAAACAGCATAAAATATCATAATATCATCACCTTATGCTGCAATAATACGACTTAAAAGATTATGGTACTAATATTCTTTGGTTTTTGGGCGCCATGCCTCGTCTTACCATCACCCTTGAAATTAGCTCCGCTCACTAAGCATAGGGTGAATATGTTAGTTTTAAAAGTAATTGTGAAGCCGTTTCTCAGTTTGCAGACAAGTATTTCAGCATTGGACTTCAAATGGCCGACAGGAAGTAGATATCAAGTCGAACTTTTTTTACCGGATCTGTTCATACTCATAAGTTATCCCTAAAAGTTTGAAAGTGATGGCGGTTTTTGAGAAAACTGTCGGACGGACGGACGAACAGACAGACGATGCGCGCAGGCCGAGAATATGGCCCCACACTGTGGTGGTGGGGACATATAAAGGAAAAAAGGTAAAAAAAATTGGTTCATTATTATTGCGAAAAATTGGTGATGATGGATGGATTAATGACAGCTTAAGATATAATCCGTTCGACTTTACTTTCATTCTATTGCCCCTTATTGAAGATGATATATTGGTCAAACAAATGCATTTGTTTTTGTGGTGAAATAATTATTAAACCTTAGGTAAGAGCTGTCTAAAAAGCTTGCAATAACGTACCCGCCTCTTTGTGGTAATTTATAGTTGAACTTAGTACTGAACTTAACTGAGATTCGTTTGTTACTGTTAATTTCGTGAAATCATTTTAACAGTGCTGTTATACTGAAAAGGTTTGCAGGCTCAAAAAAGTCTCAAGTCTCAAGAAATTTTGGTATAAACATCGTCAATGCGGAAGCAAGATTCAACTTCTTAAACATGTTCTTCAGGTTGGATTATCAAATCACAAAAATATTTTTTCTTCTTTTCACAACCTTTATTTTACTAAACAGGACGTTTCGGATCCTGTCTGGATACAGTTATACAGTTGAAAAAGGTTGTGAAACGAAGAAAAGATTCAACTTGCCTCAAGTTATTTCCATAAACGAAATCATCAACAAAATATACTTTATCAGGAACTCATATCTTGGATGACTTGGATCAAGTTTGACCTCTTGCTGACCTTCAAAAGGGTCAAAAAGTTACTTTTTGAACCGTTTATTTGAGTTGAAAATAATATTAATCAAAATGACTAGGTCAGTGGTATCGACCTTGACGATCACAAGATCAAGGTTATTAAAGGAATGATGAAAAGTTTCTCAAAATTGAACTCATAATTGAATAGTATATATGATATTCACTGTTGCAACTGTAAAAATGTATCTATAATTTAACGTTTTCATTTTCCGTTGATGTTTAACGACCTTAGAAATAGTGAAAGTGTTAATATTCGGCTCACTCTTCAATCAATATTTTCTTAGAGTCATCAAAGTCAATACCCGTAAACTGATCTCATATTTGACCTTTCGTTGACCTTCGATGCTCGACGAAATTGGCCCGAGTGAGTTTAGCATATCATCATGTATCCGCGAAATTGACACAATTTTATAATGTTATTTTGCTTTAATATCATTTCATGTTATGACAATTTTTAAAAAGCTTTCAAAATCGTCCATCAAATCGTAAGGTTACTCTAATGAATGTATTCTATTGAATTTCTTGACATTTCTGCATCGCCAATATTCAATGATTTCCCTATTTGATGAGATATCTCAATTCTTTTTTTCAGAAAATGTTAATAGAGGGACGTATTGGCAAGGTTCTTGGAGGCTCCTATATTTTCTTTATTCTTCTTCATTACTTTAATATATCGATTTACAAACGAAATAATCAGAGCCCTGTCTTCACTCTTCATACGACGTTTTAGCTCACGTCGGTAAAAGGTTTTTGCTTTCGTTTATGTTTTTGACACGGTTTGGTCATACTGCAGTGTATTTTAGATCCATATTTTCCCTCTTGACCTAATGCTATGTGTTACAAGGGATAATACAGACTGTGGATCCCGCAGTGTACAAGGCATTAACATGACAAATGTCACCACCTAGTTGCTCATAATATTATGAGTTCGATCTTAAGTCAGATTTGAATTTCTGACTTAAGATCGAAGCTGGTTGAAAAAAGACCCTTTTGACCCTGAGAAGGTCATTGAAGGAGAAATCTAAAGTCAGATTTGAACTTCTGTGATCTTGTAGATAATTTTGAAAGAATGGTCAATTTGAAGCAAGTTAGAAAAATAGTCTTTTGACCTTTTTAACCTTTTGACCTTGAAAAGGTCATCAAATGTCAAATCTTAAATATAAAGTCACATTTGAACTTCTGAAAACTTGTAAATGATTTTGAAAAATTGAAGTCAGTCTAAACAGTATTTGTTAAGTTATTGGCAGTTGTAAGAATTTGTTACAGATGCCGATCGCCAACCACCGATCACCAACCAACAACCGCCGACGGCCGTCAAAAAACGGGGACCATAACAATATGTCACCACTTTTTGGTGATGACATAACAAGCCCCAATATCTATGATCAAATTTGCAAAACATAAAGAAACAGGCTTTTTGTGTACTAAATGTGCAATTTTATTCAAAATATCCAAAGATATCAATCCAATAACAAAGTAATTGAGTGTTGTAAGTAGTATATGATGACAGAGATAGCTAAATTGATAGGAGCCTGTGATGGGAAAATGGTGTGATAAAGATGAATGTTTCATAGGCGTATTGTCCCCCCTCTATTGTACAGAGTGTCCAAAAAGTATCTTTACACTTTACACAAGCTTTGTATTGTATGTAAAGATACTTTGTGGACACCTTGTATTTTTGCCTGATGGTGACAATATTCCTCATTAGTATATGGCAAGCAGAGATCACCACATGATATGGGTACAATCACATCTGTCACACCCTTTTCCTTCATCAACGTTAAGTCAGAGAAGGTATACAACCTAGGTAACACAATGAATCCTATTTCGTGAATGTCAGAACACAAGTGTTTTTATTTTGTAAATGTTTTTGAATTTTCCAATGTGGCGTGTCCAAAGTCCTATTATTTAACTAACTCTAATTTTAACATTTCTGAGCTGGAATGTTTGTTTTATCGTTGATTCTCGTCGTAAAATACACTACATAAGTTGTTCACGCCATAGTAGGTAAGAACAGGCGCTTTTTAACAGTATTTACGGACTATAAGGTGGTATTTCCGCGTTTCCAAGTGTATACTCAGAGACTCCATTGCAAGGTGCCCCGCCATCTAGGACTATTAACCCTCCGACGGCGTTCAACTCAGCGTCGCTGTCGTCCTCGCTCATGTAGGCCAACCTGTTAAAATATAGCAATGGTTATATTTTTATTCCAACATTGTATAGTTCACACGAATTGTTGGTAAACATGTTTTCTATTTATTTATTGTCCAATCTCTGTGAGGTGTGGCTTAAAAGTTGTTTTAAACATTAAAAATATATAATTTTCCAAAGATTAAGTCAATTAGTAGAACGTTTGTTCAAGTAAATATTACTGTTAAACTATGGTCAAAAGTCTACTTACGATGCACCGTAAGATTGGCACAGGGCTGCAGCATAATCGTGTTTACGCCATCCAGGGATCCTTTTGTAGCAGCTGTCTTCGTACTGAAATGAGAATCCTACTGGGCAACCTGCAAGGAAACAAGAATTAGTTCTAGGAATTCAAAGTACAATGTTCTCCAGCTTGAACGATCAAATTTGAAATTGTGAAACGATTATACTTGAAAAAATAATGAAACGATCACGATCAAACTAGAAATGATTTAACGATTAGACTTGATGCAATTAAACGATCAAACTAGAAATGATGTAACAATTACGCTTTGAACGATCAAACTTGAAATAATGTAATCAAAATCGAAATAACGAAACGATCAAACTTGAAAAATCGAGGATAAAACTTCAAAAAGTTCGCTGCAGTTCGCTGCTTTTATTGAAATCGCTACAACTTGCTATGAGTGCAAGTTTAAGATGCACAGAGATATCCCTTAAGCCATATATGCCTCTGACTTATATATTCATATTCATTCAATGCAATATAACATAATAGGAATTTAAACAAATGTTTTGTTTAAACTGAAATATGTGTATCATTTTCATATTTTTAGTGATACGGATCATTCCTAGGCCCCCGACCATGTATATCAATGCTTGTTTCACTGCATAAGATCTAGAGCATCTGAACAAAACTGAAGTTTATTTAGAAACAATGGTGAGAATAGATCTGTAAATATTTCATTGATGTCAACATACCAGCTTCTGCTGATGCGACTTTAACCTCACAGAGTGTATTAGATCCCCCATTGAGGCAAAGTTCCACCATTCTGTAAATCCTGTGAGGCTGGGTGAGTCGATGCCTATAGTTGGTGAGAATCCAACAATGCGTCGAGTTGTAACTGCTAGCGCTAAAATCACCCTCGGTATAAACTGGAATCAAAAGACAGGTACTTTTTATACCCAGGGATTGAGAAAGCGAATTCTGAAAATGAATGCTTGTTGAATTTTCTTAGATATCGACGAATTGAATCGGTATACTTTCAAATGCACAAAGAGACGTTTTTAAATTTTCTAAATATTTTAAGTACTTCTAAATATTCTCTGCGTCAAAAATATCAAAACGGATCAGGCCTAGAAATTCTTTTTTCTTGAACGTTGGGCGACAACTTTCAGAACCCAAAAAGACCTAGCCTGACCCTTATTCTATTTTTTAATGGCTTCCTTACCTGGATCAGCAGCAGTTGCGTCACCTATCAGCAGACACGCCATCTATAAGCAGTAATTACATTTTGAGTGATTTGGCCTGAAGAGAATGCCTCGAGTGAAATGTAACTTTCTCTTATCTCAAAGCCAATGATGGTATCTATTAGGCATAAACATACTTTAATGAAAATTCCATTATTGATAAAGCTTTTCTAAAATTCTAAGGTGGCTCCAGAGAACCACTCTTTATAACTAATGTAACATTAGATATGTGCTCAAAACTATTTACCAATAGATCTTTCCCCTGTTTGAACGATTCTGTCAGGTTTTTAACTTTCAAATTAAGAAAAATTACAGTCAAATCTGGTACCACAAACGATTAGAAAAACGTGAAATAGAATAATTTGGTTCAAGTTCAGTTATCTTATATGTGCATGTATATGTGTCGGCAAAGTTTTATTTCTGCAACTGCTTACAGTATTTTTACGTTATTATCGTAACGAGATGAAATATAGTAAAAATGAACACTCCTTCATTTTAATCATGGTGCATACCATAAATCACTCAATCTTAAAAATCAACCTCAAAATCGATGGCCTAGGTTTACTTTAGTCATATAAGAATTAAGAACAAATAAATATATTTTATTTTGTATATGTAAAATGTTACGCAAGTACTTACCAGCAGTGCGAGGGAGCCTAGGCCAAAGACGTTGAAGCGCGTTGAAGTTGCCATCTTGTCAGTCCAAGGTAGTATTGAAAGATCACTTGTGTTAACGGGTTATATAGAAGAAATTTGGAGACATTTGCGTCATTACTTTGCAGGTAGTCCGTGTTACAGATGCAGCGGCTTAACTAGAATCCGACACGTGTGTGGAAATGTCAATCAACCAATTGCGGCTTGCGTCGTGTAATCAATGCATCTCGTAAGTTATTTCAAGAGCACACTGCAAACGTCATAGGGCAGTCTAATTGTATTTTTTTTATTTAATAAACTCTTATTAACTTATTAAAACCAGTAGGTGTTACAATATGTAAGATGTATATTTCATTAATTTTGGTAACTCATGAATAGTCAATAAAAACAAAGTAAAGTCCCGATTGAACTTCCTAATTTACTTTATCGTACTTTTTTTATTATATACATTGATACTCTCTTTTCAATTCCATTCAATACACAATGTTCAAAGTTATGGTGGCATACATGAGAAAAATATAGTAAACGTCTAATTACTTATTGAAGAAATAATTCTTTTTGGCAACATGCCAAATCAGGAGAATTCAGAAAGTTCGTCAATTCATAGTAGAAATGCTATTATATTAATTGACATAATTTTAATATTCAAAGGTTTTCGAGTGGGTTCAAAAACCGAACTTGAATAAATTGTACTTTTCTCTCAGTCGGTCTTGCGCACCCATTTGTAATGTCAACATTAAGAATTATGAAACTTTATGGTTGTAAAAGATAATAAGACAGTAAATTAAAGTTCATAAATCTCGTACTTTTGTGTTTTTTATTTGTTCAAATTGTTTAAATCCATCCCTATTGTTTGAGATCATGTTTTCCAGTATTATTTTGGACTTCACCTGGTCCTCGTAGTACCAAGATCACGCACGTGGTCGAATCAGACATGATCACACAACGATACATATTTGTTTCAAATTCATGATCCAAGATACAGTACGAGCAATGATATAAGCCATTTGTATGAGGTCTGATTATTTGATTATATATTGTGATAGGCCTGGATCAAGCACTGATCAAATGACATAGGGCATATAGAAGATGTTCACTGGGAGGGATGGAATATGGCAGTCCAAAGGACAATATGATATTTTCCGAGAGAAGCATTATATTGTTCCGATGAATAAAGCCCATATTCAATTTCGACTTGAAAATAAGCTTTTTATCCCAGAATATTCATTCCTGACATGAAATCATATTTAGTTTTGATTCCATATCTGTCTTTTTTCCCTTTGTAACCAACTCGGATTTGAATTTAAATTTTAGATCACTCTGATAAATTATATTACTTTCAATAAACACATTTAAACATCTCGTGTATATATTTCCCTGAAATATATGAAACATAATTCAATTAAATACAAGGGTATATTTAAAAATGTAAAACATATATACTATTTAAGTTTTATACTTATTAAGTTTTATTTAAATTTCTTATTTCATTGAAAATTGCTCAAAGCTCATATCATAACTTTAAAAGACTGCTAAAAAGTGGACAACTATTTCTAGATGTAGATGGTCGACAAATCAAGTTGTCCGATTTTTAGTTTCCCATGATATTTCTAGTTTCAAAGAGGACATGTAAAGCTGTACAACGGTATATGGGACTATTACTTTTTGCATAAAAATTCGAAAGATTTTCATGTTTTAAAATCGGAGAGTCTTGTAACATCATACATATGTCCTATTGTGTCAATACAATAGAGTGTTTATAAATACCAAACACATTACCCCCGTTGCTTCCTGTACAGGGAAAACTCACCGTTTTTCAAATGATTGATTGACATGATTGGTTATTCCTTTTATGGATTAAGAGATAGTTATATTGAATAGTATATAATACATTAAAAAATTAATTAATTAATTAATGGTTAAAAAATTGTAAGTTCCCCAGATATACAATTGTATTAGAGAACGACGTTGACGCCTCGATATGTACGATGGATACTAAATAGTAAATATACATGGGAATAACAACACAAGATAATTATCATGGTATGCGCCTTCGACGGATACTATTTAAAGATATTTTGAAAAAAACAAATTTGAAAAAACGAAATTCAGAAAAACAATTTTTAAAAAATTGAAAAAAATTGAAAAAATTAAAAATTGTTATAACCACTTGTCTGTTTGACAATATAGTTCTAAGGTTATGTTAAAGTAAAAATGAGTTTTTCATTTTGTAAAAATAAGTTCACTGAAGATCAAATGAAAAAATTAGAAAAGAATTAAAAAACAACAACTTTTAGTTTTAATTATTTTATGTCCATACATATGATAAATATGATATCCTATGATTTTCTCGACTATCATTTTTATCCACTCTTGAATATTGCAGATCTCTTCTCGGCTACTCGTGGAAATGGGCGATATCCAATTATGGATAAAAATCGTATCCCTAAATTCGAGAAAGAGTCGAAGGCAAATATACAAAGCCGGCTTTCAAAGCCGGCTTTTAAAGCCGGCTTCTACAGTACATCAGAAGCCGGCTTCTGGCGTCACCAAGAAGCCGGCTTTTAAAAACCGGCTTCGAATGACTTACAGAAGCCGGCTTCTGCAGTTACCAAGAAGCCAGTTTTAAAAGCCAGATTCTCTCTCTGAATCATTTTGTTGTGCATTATGCATCTTATTCTCGTATAATTAGCATGGAAATGAGAAAAATTGAAAATAAGTAAAATTGTAACATATTGCAAGATTTTTTGCAAAAAGTAATTTCAAGTCAAAACTATGAGAGAAAATTGAAGTCTAAGTAAAAATATCGATGAATTAAATCATGTTCGTTAAATAAGAGTAGATTATGCATTGCATTTCTGTTTGATAAAAACGCATCGCTCATTTTACAAAACTGGCTCCAACTTGGAGCCAGTTTGCAAATCAGCTCGCTCCATCTTACACAAACTATGTAGGGGTAATCTAGCAACTGGGAATCACGGAATACTGTTTCATGATAATTGTTATGTGCATTATGCATCTTATTCTCGTATAATTTGCATGAAAATGAGAAAAAACTGAAAAATACGTAAAATTATTACATATTTCAAGATTTTTTGGAAAAAGTCATTTTAAGCCAAAACTATGACAGTAAATTGAATTCTAAGCACAGATATCGATGAATAAGATCACATTCATTAAATCAGAATAGATTATGCATTGCATTTCCGTTTAATAAAAACGCACCGCTCACTTTTCAAAACTGGCTCCAACTTGGAGCCAGTTTGCAAATCAGCTCGCCCGATATGACAAATACTATGTAGGTACAATCTGGTAACTGGGGATCACGAAATACTATCTCACGATTATTTTTATGTGCATTATGCATGTTATTCTCGTATAATTTGCATGAAATGAGAAAAAAAACTGAAAAATACATAAAATTGTAATATATTTAAAGATTTTTTGCAAAAAGTCATTTCAAGCCAAAACTATGAGAGAAAATTCATTTCTAAGTAAAAATATCGATGAATTAGATCACGTTCACTAAATCAGAATAGATTATGCATTGCATTTTCGTTTAATAAAAACGCACCGCTCATTTTTCAAAACTGGCTCCAACTTGGAGCCAGTTTACAAATCAGCTCGCTCCATCTTACACAAGCTATGTAGGGACAATCTAGCAACTGGGAATCACGGGATACTGTCTCACGATCATTTCTATGTGCATTATGCATCTTATTCTTTTTATTAAACGGAAATGCAATGTATAATCTATTCTGATCTAGTGAACACGATCTAATTCATCGATATTTTTACTTAGAAATGAATTTTCTCTCATAGTTTTGGCTTGAAATGACTTTTTGCAAAAAATCTTGAAATAAGTTACAATTTAACGTATTTTTCAGTTTTTTTTCTCATTTTCAGGCCAATTATACGAGAATAAGATGCATAATTCACATAAAAATAATCGTGAGACAGTATCCCGTGATTCCCAGTTGCTAGATTGCCCCTACATAGCTTGTGTAAGATGGAGCGAGCTGATTTGCAAACTGGCTCCAAGTTGGAGCCAGTTTTGAAAAATGAGTGATGCGTTTTTATAAAATTGAAATGCAATGCATATTAATCTGTTCTGATTTAGTGAACATAATCTAATTCATCGATATTTTTACTTAGACTTCAATTTTCTCTCATAGTTTTGACTTGAAATGACTTTTTGCAAAAAATCTTGAATTATGTTATAATTTTACATATTTTTCAGTTTTTCCTTATTTTCATGCAGATTATACGAGAATAAGATGCATAATCCACATCAAAATGATCGGGAGACAGTATCTCGTGATTCCCAGTGGCTAGATTGTCCGTTCATAGCTTGTGTTTAATGGTGCGAGCTGATTTGAAAACTGGCTCCAAATTGGAGCCAGTTTTGAAAAATGAGCGGTGCGTTTTTATTAAACAGAAATACAATGCATAATATTTTTGGAATTGATGAACGTGATCAAATTCATCGATATTCATGCTTAGAATTCAATTTACCCGTATAGTTTTGCAAACATATGACAATATAAACGATATTCAAAAGCCATCTTCTGCAGTACGTCAGTAAGTAAGAAGCCAGTTTTAAAAGCCGGCTTCTTGGTGACTCCAGAAGCCGGCTTCTGTTGTCCTTCAGAAGCCGGTTTTTAAAAGCCGGCTTCTTGTTGACTGTAGAAGCCGGCTTCTGTAGTACGTAAGAAGCCAGTTTGTAAAAGCCGGCTTCTTGGTGACTCCAGAAGCCGGCTTCTGTTGTCCTTCAGAAGCCGGCTTTTGAAAGCCGGCTTCTTGGTGACTCCAGAAGCCGGCTTCTGTAGTACGTAAGAAGCCAGTTTGTAAAAGCGGTTTTTGCCTTCGAGTACTTCTGCTAAATTCGTAGGATATGCTCTATGTATCTCCCGGTCATCAATTTTATTCCCACATGTTATTTAGCTATAACACTACTAAGAATAGGATAACTTTTTCATTTTATTTATTTTATTTCAGAGAAGAAAAAACAATTACAATACAGTTACATGTTAAAAGTACATTTTACAATACAGTATTGGTTACACGTTAGTGTTTAATAATTTTATACCTTTGGCAATTTTTTTTATTTAAAGGAAAAATCAGTGTCATTTGTTTAATTTTGCTTCCACGATTTTTCCACTTATCACATCTGCCAACTCGTTTGTCCATAATAAAATAATCCTTCACATTACTTATAAAACCTTTAAGTGTTGGTTTTAGCATAGAATATTTGCACAAATAAACATACCTTTTAAAAATACATAGCATACTATTTAGGATGATCGGTTTTTCATTAATACACTCAGGTCCTATCAATACATTTTGTTTAGTACATAACACTGTGAGCTTTAAAGGGAGCTATTTAAATTTGTCATTTAATAAGGCACTCACAATAGTACATTCATACAGAAGATGGCAAATTGTTTCAGGATTTGCTTTACAAAAAGTGCAAATGTTTGACTCTATGAGTCCACACATTTTTAAGTATGTATCAGTTGCTAAAAATCCATGAAGGACTTTGTAAGTGAAAGATGATAACTTAGGTTCAAAGTTACTCAGTTTGTTAAGTATATTTATCTTCTTCCAATTGTTTTGATTTAGTGACAAATTTTGATCTTTATCAATGTTGATCAATGTTGACACCCCGATTGCATAAAATATTACGTTCAACAACAAACCGGAAGTGAATATGATTCTAATGAAAAGAAATATGAACGACTTTTAGCGGCTTCACTGGGTAACAAGCCATACATTGCGGGCAATATCTAGGGATAGTATCCGTACTTAAGAATTTGCAAATGCTTGGTACACTAAGGTACATACAGTATATTGGGGTTAGGGGAGGATATCGCTTAATTATACCCCAAAAACAATGAAACAAATAATTCTTTCTATTTTGTTTAACACGGTCACCTCTGATATTTCCTCGAAGTGATTTCGCATTCCCTTACGGTTTCTTAAGTATATCAATTGTGAAAGGAATTCACCTCGGCTGAGTACAATATTTATATAATGTGACATGATTTTTTAATAAGCTGTAATTTTAATAATTCTATATAATCAAATTATGATGAAGGTATGAGAACAAGTTCAATGTTATATTATGTTTCATAATGTAAGAGTGCTTACTATGACGTCAATATTCCCAGGGTTTCAGGAATTTTTCAATAAATGGAGTTCCTACATTAATGACCTCTTGTATTTTGAGTTGAAAGACATTTCAAGTATGATACAATACAATGAAAGAATTCTTACAGTTTAAATACCGTATAGAGAAATCCATTCAAGATGATGAAATGTACCATTCCAACCACAAAAAATGTACCATAAGAAAGAAAATGTTTGAACTATATGGACTTAGTGTTGCTCTCTTAATGCTCGCTTTTACTCATAGTGTCATCAGTCGATACCGGCTGATGATCTTATAAAATGTTTATTATTATATATTTTATATTGTGTAATTTACAAGATCAGTGTCACTTAAATAAACTATTTTAAACTTTGAAAACAATTTTTTATAGTATAATTTACTAAAATGATCAGTATTACTTATAACTATAGTGATACAGCATCTCAACGTTTTCCACTTTTTTTCATCTAAAATAGTTTATACTGATTAAAAAATTAACTATGCCGTTGTGCGCTAAAAAGCAACTTGTTTTCATGGCTGTAATTTGCAACTTAAGAAGTAAATCCAATACTTTTTAATAAATGTAAAGAATAAATGGACACATCAGAAAATAATTTTAAATGAACACTTATGAAAAATAACACATATGGAGTAAAGTATTACAGCATAGAAAACACATTTAATTCAAATCACAGATGTTTCTTAATACTAAAAACAAGTATATTGTTATAAACTTATTATTTATATCTGTTACCATGACGATGGCAAGTGTCTGTTGTTATTTAATTTTCATTGAAATTTAGGGAAAATATTTATGAAACATATTTGACCAACTCTTTATATGAGCAACTGTACAATGCATGTAATTTTCCTGTAAATTAAGGACTTGACATTTTATTAGAGGTTAGTAAATTTGAACATCATTCTATTAATGTATATTGCACATATGTTAAGTAACATTATTGATGTGGCATCATCAATAAATGTTAGATATCAGCACATCCTCCAAGAAGGAATTCTAGAATCATGTATTCTTCACTGACAATGAGTTCACATGACTTATAAACAGGTATACAGTTGATTATCTGTTCAAACATTTCATTACTTAATTCCATACGAAATTAGCATTCTACATGTATAATATCTAGGATCATTCCCTTGTGTTTAACAGTATCAATGGTGATTCTATTACATCTCATCCGTTGTATTTTGAAATCACATCTGGAAGTCTCCTTGATGCCAAAATGTAGAAGGATTGTATGTTGCAAATACCATGTGCATTTAAAGGTTAGGAGACTATTAATCAGCCTGCACTTCCATCTATTTTTAGTTCGATGTAATAAATACATCTTCAACAGTAAAGTCCAAAGTACAACAACAGTGCCATCTTTTGCTAGAACAAAACAGCTGGAATACATTAAAAAATCTTCAAAAAGTATGATGACCATCTTTATATGTCGAATGTATGGGGATAAGTAAACTATTAAATGGCCCCATACAATGATCAATTGAAAAACACGCAAATTTTCAAAATTTCAGTTACCAAACCACATATACAACGTTAAAGCTCCTCCATATGTCCCCCTTGTAACTCACATGTCTCTCGAAAAAGACCAAAATCAAAAGATCTGACCGCTTTTTCCGCCATCTATTCGAATTTTCAACACTTTTCAACAGATTTCAAACTCAAGACCACCGTCACAGAAATTCAAATATTTGTAGTGAACCAAATAATTTCGTAATACTTTTTATGAAATTATATACACACTAGATAAACAAAATAAAATGTAAAGTCTGTACATTTTTACTGGTGATTGCACTGATAAAATTGGATTTCAATCCTTTTCTACCTTTTCAACAGCGACATCTGTGGAGTAATCCATCAGTTACTGTCCATTGGGGTCAACATAACGAATTATTTAACTGAATGTATGTCACACAGTTGCAATTCTGTTTCTTGATTTAATATACTGCCGAAGTCCGTGCATCATGTTTCTAAATCCTTGTCTGCAATCTACAATAATCTTTGGTAGATCTGTGAGTAATAAAACTCCGAGGAATATAGCAGGAAATACAGCTACAGGCATACTTACGACCTGAAATAACATACACAACATAGTATAGTGAATCAAATGTTATACCAATACAATGGGTGACTTTTGGATTTAAGAGAATCCATAGTTATTTTTCAAATCGCAAGAATTAATGATATATGTGGTCACCCTTGACAAATAATAAGATATACTTTTAATTAAATTTGTATAACCTTCCGTTTAATTTATTACACGGTCTGTTGCTATACCTGAGCATGCTTCGCTTCCTCTGGAGGGATCTCCATCTTTTTCACCCTCTTGTAAACCGCCTTAGGAGGCTCAGTGGCAACAATATAAGGCGTTGTATACAATTCTGTTGTAGCCAGTGGTGTTGTACGGACAGCAGTCGTGGATTGTTTGGTCGAAGTATCAAACAAGGTTGATTGTAATGCAGTGGTCGATTGCGTTGTTGAAGTTGTGGTAGTGGCTGGAGAGGTAGGCAATGGTGTGGTAGTAATTAAATTACAACTTGGAATTGCCGACCACTCTTCAATTTGCATACATGTAACCTGTGGGTGACCAATTAGTTTATATCCCGGATCGCACTGGTAGTTAATTTGCAGAGCAATGCTCTGTGATAGCCTTACTGCTGCACTGGAATTCAACACTAAAGGGATGTCTCCACAATCTAGAGGACTACAAACACAAGGAAAGGACCATAGGCCATCTGCTTGACAATGTATATTTGTATCACCATAAGCCCTATGACCCCATGCACATGTGTAGTATGCGCTTCTCCCATAGGTTGTCGTGGTACCTCTTAAATGACCTATTGCATTTTGAACTCTAGGTAAAGGCCCGCAATCCACTAAGGAACATTCTGGATAAGGACTCCAAGAACCATCTTCCTTGCATTCAGCTGTTGAACTACCATGTAAAATATTTCCTTTCTCGCAAGTATACTTCACCATGCTTCCATATGTAATATCTGTAACCTCCCGTACTGCTCTGGCAACTTTTCGTGGCATTCCGCAATTCACAATCTCACATTTAGGGGTGTCAGTAGTCCACGAGGAACCAGCTTCACATTCGATCGACTCATTCCCAACGAGAAAGTAACCAGTTACACATGTAAAGGTGGCTATAATCTTATCGTTCGTGCTGTCGAGATTAACAGCTACATTAGCGTTGTGAACTACTGGCAGGTCACCACAGTCATAAAGACTGCAAACTGGAGCTTGTGACCAGGTTCCGTCAGCCAAACAGATGGTCTTTGGATCCCCGTACATATTGAAGCCATCATCGCAGGTGTACTCTCCCATAGAAAGATACGTTGTACTATATAACGTCTCTCCCGGGTTATGCCTTACATCATTTGATGTTATCAAATGTACATTCGAAACATTGCGTATATCGGTATCGTTATTCATCATGGAACCATCAACGTTTGTATCATTAGACGTTGTCTTGTTTGCATTTACATCGTCATCATTCTGGAATTCAGTGATAGTCATATTAGGCCCGTGTGTAGTATTTTCCATAGCAATTCGGGGATCCATCGAACCATTAAGCGCATCAATAAGTGCGGCTTTAGTTATATCATGTATATGAGGCATCTGTGTAATTGTTTTATTTAATGTGTCAAGATGTGTATTGTTGACTGTGGTCATATTCAAGAGGGTTTTATGTGTTAATCTTCCTATACCATTACTTATATTAGGCATTTCTCCGCAATCATGAATTGTACATTCTGGAGGGGATGACCAGGACCCATTGTTCATACAGGTTATGGAGTCATTGCCAGTCATGAAATACCCAATATCACATGTATAATTCACCACACTCCCATACAAGGTGTTGTTTGATGGATTTAGAAATACACTGTTGTCGACAGATGGGATGTTGAAACAATCTATTGCCACACATTCACTTATATTTGACCATTGTCCATCAGCATTGCATTGTAATGTCGAGTCTCCATTGAGATAGTATGCTTCGTCACACGACATGCTAACATTCGAGCCATATGTTGTGGAGTTATCAAAGTATACCATGCTGCCATTGCTTATATTCAGCAAGCCACAGTCCTTGGGTTCACATACTGGTGTAGTGTTCCAATTCCCAATCGGTAGGCAGCGAACTGTACTAGCTCTATCAAAAAACTCATAACAGCTTCTGTTTGTTGGACATTGGAATGAACTATTAGCCGATAGCCCATTATCACAACTCATGTTTTTAGAACATGCGATAGTATCATCATAACAGCCATTTGCAGAACATGAGGCATAACTCGAAGTATTTGGTTCCATTTGAATCATTTTATACCCTTCGAAGCATGTGTATGTCAGCACACTATCGTAGGTGGTTGTGGTGTTTTGGTCCCATGTTGAGAAAGGGACATTTGGAGGTTCCCCACAGTCTGCAATGACACAAACAGGTATGTCACTCCAATTTCCAGTAACACTACAGGAAGCTGTACTGTTTCCTACCATGTCGTATCCTATATCACATTCATAGTCTACTTTGGCATAAACTGTTGTTCTGTTGTCAGTGTACCCAGTTGTACTGTGAGATACATATGGTGGGTCATGGCAGTCTATGAACAAACAGAATGGTGGGCTTGTCCAGGTAGAATCTTCAAGGCACCTCGAAGTATTATCACCTATCAGGATATTTCCGACAGCACAATCATATACCGTAGTGCTGTTGTAAAAGGTTTGGTTATATTGGACTGTGCTATTGATGATGTCATCAGGTGGTCCACATTGGACAATATTACACTCTGCTGGAGATGTCCAGTTTCCTGATTGAAGGCATGTTATTGTTGAATTACCAGACATGTTGTATCCAAGATCACATCTGTATTCTATCATTGTGTCAACGGTTGCATTAAAAATCCCTGAACCGATATATTCATCTAGTTTTTCAGAGCCATTATCATCAGTAATGTGCAAGATAAAAGCATGGTTGATTGTTGGATGTGGTGCACAATACACACGTTTGCATTCACCTAATTCTGACCAAAGACCAGTCTCCAAACATTCTATGCGAGTTTCACCTTCATGTGTGTACCCATGGTCGCATAGAAAATCAATTGTGCTACCGTATGTCAGACCATCAGATGCAACTACATGTCCATTTTGCCAAATAGGAATGAAGCTACAATTCTTTATTGTACAATTAGGTGCATCTGTCCATGTTGCAGTTTCAAGACACGTGATGTTCTTTTCTCCAATAAGATCAAATCCAGGATCGCATACGTAATGCCACGTTTCTTCATATGTGGTGCCTAAACCATCACCAGCGCCATTTGTAATCAATGGTGCTTCGCCGCAATCTTTAATAATGCACTCAATAGGAAACCCATCCCACAACCCAGATTCATTACATCTTATAATCCCTTCCGCATTACTCTCCAACGATAACTCATATCCAATGTCACAGGATATAATAGCAGTGGAATTAAAAACAGTTGAATTATACGTAAAATTTCCCCTTTCAACTAATCCAGGTTTGCCACAATCCTTTTTGGTACATCCAATAGGATACCCATCCCACAACCCGGATTCATTACATCTGATCATTCCTTCCTCATTACTCTCTGACGATAACTCATATCCGATGTCACAATTAACTTTGGCAGTGGAATTGAAGACAGTTGAATTATATGAAAAATCTCCACTCTCAACTGGTTCAGGTTTGCCACAATCCTTTATGCTGCATCCAATGGGATACCCATCCCATAATCCGGATTCATTACATCTGATAATACCATCCATATTACTCTCTGATGACAACTCGTGTCCGATGTCACAGGATATAATAGCAGTGGAATTGAAAACAGTTGAATTATATGAAAAATCTCCATTTTGAGCTGATTCAGGTGTGTCACAATCCTTTAAGGAGCATCCAATAGGGTATCCATCCCATGATCCGGATTCATTACATCTGATAATTCCATCCACATTACTCTCCAATGATAATTCATATCCAATGTCACAATTAACTGTGGCAGTGGAATTGAAGACAGTTGAATTATATGAAAGATCTCCACTTTCAACTGGTTCAGGTTTGCCACAATCCTTCATGCTGCATCCAATGGGATACCCATCCCATAATCCGGATTCATTACATCTGATAATACCATCCATATTACTCTCGGATGACAACTCGTGTCCGATGTCACAGTCAACTGTGGCAGTGGAATTGAAGACAGTTGAATTATATGAAAAATCTCCATTTTGAGCTGATTCAGGTTTGCCACAATCCTTTATGCTGCATCCAATGGGATACCCATCCCATAATCCAGATGCATTACATCTGATAATACCATCCATATTACTCTCGGATGATAACTCGTGTCCGATGTCACAATTAACAGTGGCAGTTGAATTGAAAACAGTTGAATTATATCTTAAGGTTCCTTTTTCAACTGAGCCAGGCTCACCACAATCTTTTATAATACATTCAGGGATGGCAGTCCAGTTCCTATCTTCCATACATTGTATCACATTTGAGCCATTCATGGTGTATCCTATGTTGCAAGAATACGTGCAGTTGTCCTTGTAATATCCATTGGTTCCAATGCATTTCTCCTCAAGGGTCCCTCCTTGTAATTCTTGCGGGGCCATATCACAAGAT
Organism: Owenia fusiformis; assembly: GCA_903813345.2. Taxonomy (NCBI): domain Eukaryota; kingdom Metazoa; phylum Annelida; class Polychaeta; order Sabellida; family Oweniidae; genus Owenia; species Owenia fusiformis. The sequence continues at coordinate 10,159,977 of CAIIXF020000002.1, read as the reverse complement.
ACATTTGTGCAGTTAGCTTCACTCCATGTTCCATTTTTCTGACAGATGATGACTGAACTGTTGGTCTCATAACCAGTATCACATTCATATTCAATGATTGTACCCATTGGTTGCCTGTTCGCAAATGTCGTAGATGCACGCCCATTTTCGATAGATTCAGTCTCCGGGGGACAACCTAAATATTTAAATACCAGGTGTACACTTTACACGTTAATTCAAAGTCTGTTTTGTAAAAGGTCCAATAGTTCTGACTTTATTTCAAAATAATCCCCAGATATGTAAGGTTATCTGACCAAAAAGTAAAAGTGGGTGTCCCCTTCTCAATTCTAAAGAATTTGGACATTTTTTCATCCTAAATCTTCCATAAATTTGGTCAGGCATTCTGATTTAAAAGAAATTAGTACTGTTACTTGTAAGGATAAGACTAGCATGAATTTTCAAAAGATCGCTTTACACACACCATCATAACACTTTCTCATTACAAACTAATTTCCAACTGAGAATGCAACAATCAAACAAATTGTCTTAAACGATATTTACATTGGTTCTGCACTCTTTAAACAAGTTACCGAAACGGATCCGTTCTGTAACAAAATGACTGAACCTCCTTCAAGGTACTATTTTTTTTCTTTATTTCACGAGTTGTAAGCAGAATTTTCACGACGTGTGTGGTCAGTATCATATGTTTAAGAAAATCTAGACGTCTGCGAACAAATATTTCAAAATATACAATCATCGATATAAAATCTCACTCTTGTCACATAATACTGACAAACATTTGTAATAAAAACATCGTGGAAATTCTGCGTACAATTCGTGAAATAAGAAAAAACGTACCCCCGAGATTCCGACATTTTGTTACCGAAACGGAAACTAGTTTGAAGAGTGCTAAGATTTAGCAAACATTCTCCCTAAATTAAATACACTTCAAATCTTACCCAATTCCTTTCTATATATAGCAATATCGCAAACATCAACAGTTTCTCCTAAGAAGCCCGGCATGAGTTCAATTTCCACAATCTTGTGCTGCGTTGACCTTGACCCACATTTGAATATATAGAACATATTGCCCTCTATTGGTGTGTCGATGATACCAGTGCATGGTATTTTCTCTGCTGCAGATGTCGACTCACTTGTGTAAATGTTGTGTTTGAGACTGACTATTGTATCATATGCTAAAATATCAAGGTAATTTATATAACATGAATATATTCTGAACCTACTCATGTTCAATTATATAACTGTCTACAATAACAGTTATCTCTGGTCCGAAAAGAAAGTGGAAGTCGGCCATCTTGGAAAAACGGCATGTTCTCAAATTTGCTTTTCTGAATTTCTTGTAGAAATTGACTCGTTTTTACATCATTAAACCTAGGTTTAGGTAGAAAGACCCTTAGTTAAGTCAAGTACGGTTGCATTTATTATATATCAAACTCAACGTTGTGCAAAATAGATTAGATTGCGTGTACTTTAACATTTCTTGAAACATGTGAGATTTCTTAGGATTTTATAGTTTTTGTCATTTCTTTTTGGAAAGATCACCTTCAATTTGCATTGACTCTGTGAGGTTTACATGATTTAAGAATGTCTGTAAGACTTATTTTGAACTCATTTATTTCATTCTAGTGTTGTTAAGGACCAGCTGTTCTATAGATGTTCTATCAGCCCCGTGGTCTACAGAAGTGTCTGGGTAGGTTTTGTAAGCTAGGATCTGTTTGACATGTTTGGTGCTATATAGTGTGAGATGACCATATATGTATTACGATTTAGCTAGGTGTGTAAAAGACATGAAAGATGTCACTACCAGTCTATAACAGTGTACAGTTAACATATTTTTCTAAAGACATGTATTTCATTTATTCATACAATCTTGTCATTTTTGAAAGTCATACATCTGAATTGTAACTCTTTTTATTTGTGTATGTTACAGTTTTTTTTATTTTAATATGCAATAAAGATAGAAAATAAAGACTGTTTTCCGTTTGTTACTATTGGTTACATATAGTCCTGAAAATACAAAATAAACAAGATCTCCTGCGTCCGTTACTTATTGATCACCCCTTGTATTCCCTCTACTTTTTTTCAAATAAAATAATCTGTAACACAAAGGAGGGAAATATCTGTATGCTTTTAGAAGTCTGCTTGCAACATTTCACACACTCTATTATTTGTTGCCACTTTAAACCCGGCATGAAATGATATACAAATATTTCGTTCTATTGAAGTGACTAGCTATGTCCCAGCTGTATATCTTTCACAGGCAATTATGTTTCCCGAAGTCCGAGTCCGGGGGTATTTACCGAAAACAGAATAGGATATTTATTATATTATTGACGGTTCATACTCCTCACCATCAGGTCTTCACTGATGTAACCGTGTTATCTGAATGGAAATCTATTGATTATATAAATATATAAAAGTACACTGGACGAAATGACAGCCGAGGTTTATGGTATAAAATTTAACTGAACGAAATGACAACAAGGGTATAGATACGACGTCAGATACTGTACATCACGGCGTAACAGTGTAATTGTTCATTTTACCGACAAAATGCAAAGATTTACGCGATAAATATGCGCAATGCTCCTCCAAGTAATTGCAAACGTTTTAATATTCGTGGAATTTTCTTAAAAACTTCAAGTTTTGTTCAGATTAATGTGCGCTTCAATACAATTCTATATTCAAAAAGGTTGTGTCACGATATACAGAATTAGAATAACCAGAAAGTAGACATTTCAAACCCTACCCGTTTTCTTCTTTGTCGCGCTTTTCGGCCCTGCGCTCTCGTTGTCGCACCGTCTTTCTAGACTCTTTCACAATGCCCCTTGTCATATTCAACTGATAAACACAGACGGGAAGATATTAAGGATTGTTAAATGCATTATTTGTAATTTATTTTAACTCGAATATTTAGTTTTATTTATTTAAAGCAATGAATAATAAAGGAGAACATATAAAACGCTAACGGCGTAACGTCTTATTTTGTAAAGGCTTCACTTGGGGTTGCGGTGATAAAACGATGTCTATCTCAATATATACTCGTTCAAATTAAATGAAATTAATTGTATGTAGTAAGGGGTATATTTAAAAGAACATGCTGAAACATTGGAAAGTTTTGAATGTTTGTCCCTTAATTAAAAATATTTGAACTCAAAAAATGAAACGTAATTTTGTGAATTTCCCACATGGCTTCACTTCATATTTCTTTCAATTTATACTTCTTACAGACTGAATTTTAATCGAAATGATATAGTTTTTTGATAAAAATATAGAATATGATATGCCTTTCAGGAATCAAAAAAGAATAATTCACCTTTCAAACGATTTAATGTTTAATTGATCAAATGATATATATCTTGTTGTTGGTACGAAATTCTGCCTGTCGACACTTTTTTGCATAAATATAAGCGTTAAGTTAGCATTGTTATATTATGACGTCATCACACAGAATCTGTTTGTCTTTTCCAAAATGGTGAATTTAAATGTTGTGAGAATTTGAGAAAGATCCGTTGGGAAATGAAAAAGTTATCTTCATTTTTCGTTTAAAATTAAAATCACTTTTCTTCAAAATGTTACAGTCGACACCCGGTTTTAGCATAGAAAGTCGCATAATACGGCTTGCGTGATTCTCATTTAAAAAGTCCCAAATCAGTTATTTGGAATTCTGATAGGCAAAATATTTCATGGACATACGTGTTCAACTGATGACGAAAAATTGTAGAAAAATATGATTTTGCTGTCGAGATATTGCGGTTTTAAAAGTAAGTACGCATTAAAAATGCAGTAAAATGCCGCGATGTACAGTATCTGACGTCGTATCATAGGATTCAGGTTACATTGGATTAGGCTATACTGTACCATACGGATATCCAAGAATGCCCATCCTCATACTGATGTGATTGGCCCATGTAACTGGATGTATGCGGATGTATCTGGCAAAAACACCGCCTATTTTCAGAGTACTTTGCACGATGGTGTCTCTATCAGTGTTTGCGTTGAATATCTGAAATCAAAAGTATACAAAAGTATACAAAATAGATTTATCCATCTTGATGCACTCAGTGTTAGAAAGTGAAAACGTACAGGGTGAGCCAATAAAGGTAACCCTAACAAATGTTAATAACTCAGTCATCCAGCGTGGTTTTAACGCCGTATTTGTCACGATTAAATCTTGTTCAATGGTCTTTCATTTAAGTTTCATTGGTTTGTCCCAAATAGACACGATTTTGTGACCACTTTACAAAACATGCTAAAATGCCCGCCTCGTTTCTGGAGAGAACTTGAACGCATCAGGCGATGCTTTAAATACTCACTCACAGATACCTTGTGAAATGGTTCTCATTTTCCTTCTAACCTATTGTTTCTACCCTCTGATGCATCTAGGGTTGTTAGTGTAAACAATAGGGAGTTTAAGCTTGCAATGTTTTTCACAACCTAAACGTGAACGTAAAATATTCAAGCGATACATTTGTATGGGCGATTGGTCATACACTCCCCTCCATAAGTTTGGCAACCTTAGCTCCCCATTGAACTACGTGTTAAATAGGGTGGTCCAAAATATGGCGAAAAACCAACTTTCTTTCGGATCATCTTCCTCATTTGACTTACTGTTGTCCATGACCTAAAACACCTGCACACCAAATTTTGAGCCCCAAATCCCATGGGAAATTTACCCACGCTTCGACTGAAAAATTCGGTTATTTCATGATTTTTTGCTATTTTCGATAAATTGCCATCTCCTTTTTCCTGGTATAAAATGTTTCTATTTTTTCATAATAAACATTTTTGTAGGACTCTTTATTACTTAATAATACTAGGAGCCCAAACACCAAATTTTGAGACCCAAATCCCATGTGAAATTTACCCATGCTTTGACTGAAAAATTGTGATTTTCACAGTTTTGTCCGATTTTCAATAGATTACTGTCTCCATTTTCCTGGTATAATATGTTTCTATTTTTTCATAATAAATATTTTTGATGACTCTTTATTACTTCATAATACTAGGAACCCATACACCAAATTTTGAGACCCAAATCCCATGGGAAATTTACCCATGGTTTGACTGAAAAATTGTGTTTTTCACATTTTTTCCGATTTTGCTGTCTCCATTTTCCTGGTACGATATGTTTTTATAATAAACATTTTTGAGGACTCTTTATTACTTCATAATACTAAAAACCCATACACCAAATATCCACCAAATTTTGAGACCCAAATCCAATGAGAACGTTACCCATGCTTTGACTGAAAACTGGTGCTTATGATAGCTTATGATGTCTGTTTTAGGGGCATAATATGTTAATAAACATTATGGTAATTCTTCTTAATCCAAAGAAACACCTAAATATCAAGACTCTAAGTCTTATTGAAAGGCGACAAATTCAGTAGTTTGGGGAAAATTTAGGATCTTTTACTTGTACATTTATATACTGTGGTTAATATTAAGAAGTGATGACTCGACAGCAACTCAAATGCCTTGAAGATTTGGTTTGTTGGTTTCAGTAGGGATACATCACAGGACTTTGTTTGGATTTGTGTGAGATGTCATATTCTTTCTCACATCTTTGCAGGGTAAGGTCAAATATCAAATCTGATTTTCTTTGGAGAAATGAGTTTTTGATTGATCAATGTATCAATGGCTTGTTCTCTGTTGTAACCAGTAAGCCTGTACCAAATCTTCAAGGGATTCGAGCTTCCACTGAGCTTTGTCATTTCTCTGAAAATGTTCATGCCCTGAAAGAACACAATGAAGAAGATAGGAAGAGCAATGAGAAACACTTAAGGGAATTCTGTATGTTCAGAAATTTTAAGTGGAGTCCAATGTTATTTCTTGAACTCATTCCATACTTTCAATTTCAGCTCTTTCAATTTTACACTGAGTTCAAATATGTATTTAGATTATTAGTTGATGGTTAGTAATTTTCTATAATGTACTATGTGCTATGTTTATACACTGTTTGTGCATCTGAATGGAATGCGTTATGTGTTCCTGAAAAAACACGGGGCTCCAATTAGGAAGCCATTAAAACTGAAAATAAGGAATTACCTTAAAGTACTATATAACCATCTTTCACGATGTAACGTTATTAACGTATGTAAGGCCAAACAGGATAATTAAGACAACGTGTAATACAATTTATTACAAATTGCACATCACACAACAATGATATGGTGCTCTAAACGACAAAAATCAAAAGTATATGATCAAAGCAAATGTGAATTTCCCATGGGGTTCAGGTCTAAACATTTGGTACATATTAAATGTATGGGTTCCTAGTATTAAGAATGTATTAATGTCCTCCTAAAATGTTTAAAAACTAAATATAAGATTAATGTTGATCTATTGAAAATAGGAGAAAATTCGCAGAAAATCACAAATTTTTGGTTGAAGCATGAATTAATTTCTCATGGGGCCAGGGTCTCAAAATTTGGTGCATATTTGGGGTATGGGTTCCTCGTATTATGAAGTAATAAAGAGTCCTCCCAAAATATTTATTATAAAAAATAGAAACATATAATACCAGGAAAATAGAGATGTATTGTATTGTATTGTATATGAAATAACCCAATTTTTCAGTCGAAGCGTGGGTAAATTTCCCATGGGATTTGGGTCTCAAAATTTGATGTATGGGTTCCTAAGTATTATGAAGTAATAAAGAGTCATCCAAAAATATTTATTATGAAAAGACATCTACCATTTTATACCAGGAAAATGGAGATGGCAATTTATCGAAAATTGCAAAAAAATGAAATAACCGAATTTTTCAGTCGAACGTGGGTAAATTTCCCATGGGATTTGGGTCTCAACATTTGATGTATGGGTTCCTAGTATTATGAAGTAATAAAGAGTCCTACAAAAATGTTTATTATGAAAAAATAGAAACATATTACACCAGGAAAAGGGAGATGACAATTTATCGAAAATAGCAAAAAATCATGAAATAACAGTCGAAGCGTGGGTAAATTTCCCATGTGATTTGGGTCTTAAAATTTGGTGTGCAGGTGTCATGGACAACAGTAAGTGAAATGAGGAAGATGATCTGAAACAAAGTTGGGTTTTCGCCATATTTTGGACCACCCTAGTGTTAAAGCCTCTTTACGTTTGCATTTTTACTTTACTTAACCTTCGATGAAGTAACTCAGAATATTGATGGAAACGTAACTTGACTTTATTTCCAATACCTCAACATTTTCCCAATTTTTTTCCTCAATTACAATAGGTCGAAATTTGATGATAAATTTGATGAATTTTTGAAAATCGTCATTCCAACGTAAACCATTGAGAAATGGTGGGTTCGGGTTAAATCAGAAATCATGATATCTATTGAGTAAAAGATTCAGCAAAAAATATTTTGATATAGAAAATTGAATTGTCTAACTTTTTTGTACACTAAGTGTTTAGTTTATTTGATGAATACTAAAGTTAAAGAGCTTCAAAGTCATTTTAGAAAATCATTTTTCGCCTCCTGTGTTATTTCAATGGGAAAGGTTTTTGAAAAACAATTTTGACTTTAAAGACCTATAACTTTGTTGAACCTGAAGAAACGTATCACTTATTTGTTAAATAAACTTAGTAAATTCAATTGCCTACTTAATTTGTATTTTTGCAAGGACTCGGATGGACGGATATTCTGTCATATGACTTACGGCAAACTTACCATTTCTCATTGGTTAATATGGGAATGTCGATTTTCAAAAATTCATCAACTTTTTCATTAATTTTCGACCTATTGTCATTGAGGAAAAAAATTGAGAAAATTTGGAGGTATTAGAAATAAAGTCAAGTTACGCTTCCATCAATATTATAAGTATTTTCATTGCAGATTAAGTAAATAAAAATTCAAACGTAAAGAGGCTTTAACACGCAGTTCAATTGGGGAGCTAAGGTTGCCAAACTTATAGAGGGGAGTGTACGTTTAGGTTGGCGTTTTGATTTTATGTGTAACACTGTGGCTAGTCGATCTATGTGGATGCAGCCATTTATATGTAATGTATTGTGGGTGCACGCGTACATTATAGGAAATGGGATCATTGCAAAAATATGACAGCAAATCGAGGTAAGTGATCTCAGAGTTTCTACTTAACATCGTGACTTGAAATCTTGCATACATATTCAATATACATAGTATGACAATGTGTGAAAGTTTCAGCTTCCATATTCCTGTTATAGGGAAGATATTTGAAAAACATTTCGTAAACGTCAACATATATGTATAAAATGGATGCACCTATGTATCATTTGGATTCAGAACGGTAACAAATGGATGCTTTAATAAATTATACTTTTATCATGATGATTTATTTACTGATGGACAACTGGCCAGATTTTCTTTGTATCCATTGTTTGGATAAACATTCCTCATTCAGTAAAGTAATTAGCCAGCCCATTAGAAGTAGTCTAAAGACACCCTCATGAAAAATTGAAAATACTATATATAAACCCATCAACTGCAAAATGCCATTACAGATGATAAAAAGGACCCACGGTCCTGTGCTCACGCAGTGTAGAACCTTCAGAGGAATGTATATCCTGATTTTCAAACAAAAGTATTGGTAAATATGAGATCAATAAAAGATGAGTCCTTTGTTGTTGGTTCAGATATGATTTGTTGTAGTCAAAGAAAAAACTATGAATTTGACCTAGATTTTGACCTAGGCCTTTTAGTGTCCAAATTTTGAAGGAAAGTAGATTTTGAGGAAGGCTTCTATTGTAGATTTTTATTAAGTTGGCTGCATCCAAGCTGTATCTAGTGTTGTGATGTTACAATTGATAATTTTCTCAAGCCCCATTGACTTAACATGGGATACCAAAATAGCGATTTTTGAGATTTCAAAATGCCATAACTTCCGAACCGGAAGTCGGATCAAAATCTGGTTTGCAGATTCGGATTCCTTGGACAATTCTTCACATATTTCATAACTCATACATTGAATTCCAAGAACTTTTTTTATTGTGACCTACTTTCCGGATGCCATATCTCAAAAACGGTAAAAGTGATCAAAACAACTTGCCTGTAGGGATTAGCTTTTTTCCAAGGATCATGATTAAACAAAAATGACAAAGTACTGGATTTGACCTAGTTCTTGACCTTTGACCTAGATTAAACCTGATTACACCTAGATCTGGACTTGGGCCTGAACTGGACCTTGACTTTGACCTGGACCTGGACTGGACTGGTATTTTTTCAATCTTTTCTTCACTTCTCTTGACTTTCTATAAGGCTATCATCAGATCGATTTTTCTCGAAATTAAAAAATCAGCAATTTCTTTGAAACCGGCCGAACTTGGGAAATGGCAATGATAGGTCAAATAGACATTATGGAAATGCATAAAATGAATGTGGAAATGACTCAATCCAGATAGCAGTTTTAATTTGTGCAGCCAATGTTGACAGACGGACGGACCAACGGACGGACCAACGGACGGACCAACGGACGGACGGACGGACAAACGGACGGACGCCTGGTCGATCCCATAGGCTAAAAAACTATGGTTTTATCGCTAATAATGTTCATTTGAAAAACGGGTCCATAACATGATGACAATGAAAATGTTGAAATTAGGTACGCCAATGAAGTGAATTCAGAGCAAAAGACCCATCGACCCACTGGAATACCCACAAATCAAGTTTCATAGCCTTGCCCAAGTCGGTCTCTTTTACTTATCTTGATTTCTATTATGACCTCCTTGTACCTAAAAGAAAGTCACGTTCTTTACCAACCCAATGTTTTTGTCTGTAAAATTTGACAAATCAACGACGGCCCTACATTGTCGGACTAGGTCTTCGTGCATTTCCATCGTGAATTCAGTTTTGATTTGAATCAACATTGAATTGCATGATTTCATTTAGACGAGTATTAATGACTGCGTACATTTAATAACATAATATATTGTAACTCTCAAGAAACACTCGATCAGATCATTGAATTTCAAGTCCTAGACGGGTAGTTTGCTTTTTTAATGCAGGTCAACCTGATAACGTTTTGATTGGTCAATCAGCCTGAAGTCACACGTTGTGTCCATGTCCATATTGTCAATCAATATGGTTTTGCGATACCTTTAGGTAGCCTAGGTATTATGGGAATCTCGGAACCGCTGAGTAACTTAGCATAATATCAGCGATGATGCATTGGATTGTAAAAGGTGGTAATAATTCAAGATCAGATAAGTAAATAAATACCGACTTGGGCAAGGCTACACGTTTCAGAGCCATTAACATTCCTTGAAAGTGACAATGAGCAGCCAACAGATGGACCATCCGTAAATATTGATGATTTTGTCAGCTCAGCTGAACGAGCCTCCAGATTCCTTGAAACAAATGACCATAATTCAAGAATAATATTATCTATTTACAATTTTTTGAAATCGTGGTAAGTGGAATCTTTCCAATTACCAATATAGCATTATTATTGTTTTTGGACACTGTGGATTAAAATATTAAAAATACACACATTCAAAATGATTCAATTGAAACCTAGCCAGTCTGTTCAATGAATCCAATCAGAACGTCTATTAATCCACATGATACATCATAATTAAATTGCTTTTTTAAAGCGGATATTTCATAACATAGCCCCAAAAATATTATAGAACGCATTGTATTTGTATTTTACTTCACACAGACATATTTGTGTATGTGAAATAATTATATTACTTGAATTTTTTATTCCCCATTACAAGGTAAACCTATGGCAAATTATACATACCTTCTCACAGCTATGAGCGAGATGATAAAACTGGTCGAGTGAACTCGTTTGAGTTATCTATTCTCCGTAAAAATATCAGAGAATGTGTGTTTATAGCGTAGCTTTGGTTTTGTAAATCAATGAAGTATGATATACACGGATGAGTAAATATAGATTATTTAAACAGAAGTGCAAAATTCTTCCATTGAAAAGTACAGAGGCGGGTACTCACGAAACATTACATGTGCCTGACTACATCCACATAGATCGACTAGCCACAGTGTGTAAGCTTAAACTCCCTATTTTCTTCGAAATAGACCCAAATTATAAATTCCAGGGGTTCATATTTGGTGCATGTTTTGTAATATAAGTTATTGAATGATTTGTAGTGCAATACAGGATATATTCTGCTCGAGAAATTCCGTATTGGAACGAGACGTAGTCGAGTGCCAATACAGAATATCGAGACAGAATATATCCTGTATTGAACTTCAAATCATTCAATAACGTTTTTATCGTGTGATCCTCTGTATTGCTACTGAGATTGTCCTCTCCGTACCAATATTTTCTGTATTGCGACGGAGTTGATCAACGGGGACAATCTCAGTAGCAATACAGATTGGTACAGCACAAGAACTGACCAATCAGAAGGCTTCATTTTACAGATCATACGATAAATGGCCATACAATCACGACTTCAGTATTTGGAATAAACCAGTGAAATTGTCATCAAAATCAAACGAGGATCAATTGTGCCAAACATGAGGTAAAACTAATACTGGATAACTGAGTTATTGACATTTGTTTAGGTTTGGGTTACCATTTTTGGCTCATCCTGTATCTAAGTGTAAGTCCCACAGACCATTCCCAGAATCCATTATGTCATAGTCATGCCAACGGATATTTTTGATTCGGTGTGTTACGCGGTATATATCATTCATTCATGGTTGCACGGTATTTGTGATACTGGTGAATATGCCATACTCACCTGCGGTATATGGCATATTCTGCAGGTGAGTATGCGGTATTCCGCAGTGAATATGCGATACATTGATTTAAGTGAATACCCGATACTCACCTGCGGAATATGTCATACTCGTTTACGGAATATGCCATATACCGCAGGTGAATATGACATATACCGCAGGTGAAAATGTGATACAGAAAGCCTTGATTTGATTGGTTGCGAGAATCGACTCTAAATGTTAAACTACGCTGGATTACCAATATAGTTAGTGCGTCGAGTACTTATATATGAATCCTTGATTGATTGAGAAAGTTTATTACGCGAGATTTTTGATACTTCTGCTAAGTTAGTATATTCGATACACAGCACTGTTGATTCGAAATTCATTATAATAATTTATAACGTTTTACTTGTTCGTTCAATCGATGCAATTGACAATTGCGTACTTCCATATCGCATACTCATTGGTAAGTGTGTATGCCATACACCGCAAGTGAATATGTCATATTCGTTGCGGATTATGACATATTTTTGTATCGTGTTTACCGCGTAACACGGTGTTTAATATTGGAAATTTACATATATGTACATAGATGTCTTAGATATCTATTCTCATATTGTGTTTTATAATGCTACAAAGACCTTGATTCTATGATTTGATTATGGTAAATATATGACCCCAGAATTTTCTGGAATGACCGTGAAGGACCCTAAAACGCTTAAAAATAAATATCTGTATAATATTCAGTCATCTTTAATACCTTAAATCATAGGATCTAAATCTTCATTCCTCATGTATTGAAAAAGTATGGTTATAATGCATATTGCATAAATAATTCTGCTTACGAATGCCTTAATGAATTGCTGTGTCATCGTACAATATACACTTGTTCTTCATACTCAATTGTTTCCTGCTACAATATTCATTCATATACTACAGGGCGTATCAAAAAAGCACCAAGTAGTTATCTCGTAAAATCACAAAACTAGTGATGACTACATCAATTTCATTTAATGTACCATAAAGCCACGACTCTCCTCTTTGCAATGCTATGTGGGAAGTGCACACTTTTGGTCACCATTATAACCTTTACTGACATATCTCTTAAACCAAGATTTCAGAAAGTTAATGACATATACCATGTTGTTGAACAATATGTCCCCTACCAGTGATAAAAATGTGAAAAAAGATTTAGTCATAAAAATCAAAACTTCTAACCTGTTTTTCCCGCCATCTATTCAAATTTCTTAGAATTTGGCGTATGAATCTGGTCAAACAGTACATGTGATCAAGTTCAAATATTTTTATTACATGCTTATTTTTAACAATTGTTTTTATCATAGTACATACCTAACATGTCAACAATTCAACATGCATCACTGCCACATTTTCACTCAAGATGGCGCTGCTACAGAGTACTTTCGGAGACTATATTCCCAGTTTTGAATACAGATTTTTTGTCCCCTCCATATAGCGGAGGGATATAACTGTGTACTTAGGCCTATGTCATTCATTCACATGTGGTAATGGTTGGGTGAGAAATCCTTCCATTTGCACAGTGGGTCAAAATCGGCTCTGCACCAAGTTTTAGATATTGAAAAAATCAGTGGAAGGGCTAAGTGCCAATGGAAGTTCCCCTGACTTGAATTGTTGTGACTTTTTCTTTTGGAGCTATCTCAGGAGCATCTGTGCTCACAATTCCTCCACCAGATATTGCAAAACCACGAGAAAGATTTGCCCATGGGCTGCTTTTCTTTGCTTTAACCCACACATGATTAATTCAGGGCTGAACCATGCATGACGTGGATAGATGAGCGCATCTTTATGTGCAAGGAAGTGGTGGCAATTTGGAGGGGTATAGGGTGTTTTCTTGCAAGAGTATGAGTATAAACACTTTACTGTCTTTGCCATACCTGTCACACCTTCTTCCAATAGGCCCTATGTCCCTTGTACTGACTTTTGCAATGTTTTAAACTAGGGTCCGAGCTGAAATTTGCCCCACTTTGCAAAGTTAATGATTATTCTGCCAGAGATGACTCCCTGTGAATGAATGATATTCCATTACAAAGAGGAGTAATTTGGCTTTTGGTTCATTGAATTAAAAAGATTGCAGTCAGCATTGGTTTTATGTTTTCTTCCAATATTGCATCGGGCTCCGTACACTGACTTTTGCAATGTTTATAACTTGTCCCGAAGTTAATTTTGGCCCACTTTGCAAATGGAATGATTACTCGCCCAACCATGACCAAATATCAATGAATGATATCATTGTAAAGTAGTATAGTAGGAACAAGGGGTTCCCATGCACCCATAAGGTGTGAATAAGTTACATACATTTTTGTAATCCCTAGGGTGTCTATTTAATGAATTCATTTGTTAACATTGCCAACTAATGTCCCATAGTACTTTTATGGCGGCATTCAGTTACCATGGTTACGCATCTTTAGACATCTTACCTTGGTATCTTAAATCATTTGTAGCTCTGTCATTATTTGGTCTATAGAAATGATATTGGTACCAAATTAAACCTCGTTAAATTTCCAATAAATTTATCGTATTGAATTATGCAAATTATTAATTTGCATAAATTATGACGTCATCAATCTATTTTTGGTTCAGAATTTCCAACTATAGCAACGTATCTATTAGAACTGAGGCCGTATGGCATAATTTCTGAAAGGTTTTGTCCTTTATTCTATTAGTAGAAGGTATAAGCAACATAAAAGTGAAAACAGATTCAAAATTGAATCAGTACTACGAAAGTTATGTAACTTTCGAGGCAGCTATCGTGAATGTCATTATTTGACAATAATATACATACATCTTACCTTGGAGTCTTGAATCAATGTAGCTTCGCCATTATTTGGTCTATAGAGATGATATTGGTATCTGATTAAACCTTATTAAATTTACTATATGGTTACAATATTCAGTTATGCAAATTAGCTAATTTGCATTAATTGTGACGTCATCAATCCATTTTTGGTTCAGAATATCCTAGTATAGCAACATATCTATTAGAACTGAGGCCGTATGACAGAATGTGTGCATAGTTTTGTCCCTTATTTGATGAGTGGAAGATATAAGCAACATTAAAGAGACAACAAATCTTCAAAATTGGATCAGAATTAACAAAATTATCCAGCTTTGGAGGCAGCTTCTGTGAACGTCATTGTTTGACAATTATAAAAAGAATATTAAATTAACAAAAAAGTAACAACCATAGTTGTTTCCATCTTATTGAGTGAAAATGTGCATGTATTGAACTGAACTAATAAGTATGTGGAAAGGTTACATGTTTTTTGACTATCATTCACAGGGGTCAAAACGGTTATCTCGACGCTGTATATTAAAGATTCAATCTTATAATTTACCATGCACTTTCAATGATTCATATAAATAGTATACATATAGTCTGCTTTTCATCATATTCTTCATATTCTTGATTCTTAAAGCATCTGAAGTATATAGCATGATTAGAAGTGAAGATGATTCATCATATGGTTTATGTAATATTTCTAATATTTCAGATGCTATGGTAACATCACTTGATAATGAGGTTTTTACATTTCACGTTCTTAATGAGTTAAAAGGAAGTTATTCTCCCTTTGCTTTAGAGATAAATAGTCGCATGAATTTGTTTAGAAAAATTATAACTTAATTAATTTAACCCCCCCCCCTGACAGCCCTATATATGAAGATTTTGGTGAAACCTGGCAAAATACATTAATTATTAGGTTCCAGAAGCCCCCAGAAGCTATATGATGGCCCCCAGTGTCCCAAAGAATCTATACAGGGGCCCCAAGTGGCCCCCAGAAGCTATACTGTGCTCCCCAGAAGCTATATGTTGGCCCCCAGAAGCTGAATAGTGGCCCCCAGGAGCTATACGGTGGCTCCCAGAAGCTATACAGGAAACCCTGTGGCCCCCAGGAGCTATACAGTGGCGCCCAGAAGCTATACAGGGCCCCCCAGTGGCCCCAAAAAGCTATACGGTGGCCCCCAGAAGCTTTACGGGGGCCCCCAGAAGCTATACGATGGCCCCCAGAAGCTATACAAGGGCCCCCAGAAACTATACTATGGTTTCCAGAAGCTATTTGGTGGCCCCCAGTGGCCCTCGGAAGCTATATGATGGCCTCCAGAAGCTAATTAGTGGCCCCCAGGAGCTATACTGTGGCTCCCACAAGCTATACAGGGGACCCCAGTGGCCCCAAGAAGCTAAACGATGGCCCCTAGAAGCTATACAGGAGCCCCAAAAAGCTACATGATGGCTCCCAGAATCTATATGATGGCCCCCAATGACTCCCAGAAGATGTGAAGGGCCCCCAGTAGCCCCTAGAAGCTATACGGTGGCCCTCATAGGCTATATGATGGCCCCCAGAAGCTAAATAGTGACCCTCAGGAACTATATGGTGGTTCCCAGAAGCTACACAATGGCCCCCAGAATCTATGTGGTGGCCCCAAATGGCTCCCAGAAGCTATAAAGGGCCCCCCAGTAGCCCCTAGAAGCTATACGGTGGCCCCCAGTGGCCCCAAAAGCTATATAGTGGCCCCCAGAAGCTTTAAAGGGGCCCACAGTGGCTCCCAGAAGCTATACGATGGCCCACAGAAGCTATACAAGGGCCTGCAGAAACTGTACTGTAGCCCCCAGAAGCTATACAGGGGCCCCCAGTGGCTCCCAGAAGCTATACGATGGCCCCCAGAAGCTATGCAAGGGCCCGCAGAAACTATATGGTAGCCCCCATAAGCTATACAATGGCCTCCAGAAGCTATACAGTGTCCCCCAATGGGCCACCATATAGCTTTGGGGGCCACCGTATAGCTTCTAGGGGCTACTGGGGGCCCTGTATAGCTTCTGGGAGCCATTGGGGGCCATCATATAGATTCTGGGGGCCATCGTGTAGCTTCTGGGGGCTGCTGTATAGCTTCTGGGGGCCATCGTATAGCTTCTTGGGGCCACTAGGGTTCCCTGTATAGCTTCTGGGTGCCACCGTATAGCTCCTGGGGTCCACTAATTAGCTTCTGGGGGCCATCATATAGCTTCTGAGGGCCACTGGGGGTCACCATATAGCTTCTGGAGACCACAGTATAGTTTCTGTGGGCCCTTGTATAGCTTCTGGGGGCCATCGTATACCTTCTGGGGGCCACTTGGGGCCCCTGTATAGATTCTTGGGGCCACTGGGGGCCATCATATAGCTTCTGGGGGCTTCTGGAACCTAATAATTAATGTATTTTGCCAGGTTTCACCAAAATCTTCAAATATGGGGGCTGTCAGGAGGGGGTTAAATTAAGTTATAATTTTTTTAAACAAATTCATGTGACTATTTATCTCTAAAGCAAAGGAAGAATAACTTTCTTTTAACTCATTAAGAACGTGAAATGTAAAAACCTCATTATCAAGTGATGTTACCATAGCATCTGAAATGTTAGAAATATTACATAAACCATATGATGAATCATCTTCACTTCTAATCATGCTTTATACTTCAGATGCTTTAAGAATCAAGAATATGAAGAATATGATGAATATGATGAAAATCAGACTATATGTATACTATTTATATGAATCATTGAAAGTGCATGGTAAATTATAAAATTGGATCTTTAATATACAGCGTCGAGATAACCGTTTTGACCCCTGTGAATGATAGTCAAAAAACATGTAACCTTTCCACATACTTATTAGTTCAGTTCAATACATGCACATTTTTACTCAATAAGATTGAAACAACTTTGGTTGTTACTTTTTTTGTTAATTTAATATTCTTTTTATAATTGTCAAACAATGACGTTCACAGTAGCCGCCTCCAAAGCTGGATAATTTTGTTAATTCTGATCCAATTTTGAAGATTTGTTGTCTCTTTAATGTTGCTTATATCTTCCACTCATCAAATAAGGGACAAAACTATGCACACATTCTGTCACACGGCCTCAGTTTTAATAGATATGTTGCTATACCAGGATATTCTGAACCAAAAATGGATTGATGACGTCACAATTAATGCAAATTAGCTAATTTGCATAACTGACTATTGTAACCATATAGTAAATTTAATAAAGTTTAATCAGATACCAATATCATCTCTATAGACCAAATAATGGCGAAGCTACATTGATTCAAGACTCCAAGGTAAGACGTATGTATATTATTGTCAAATAATGACATTCACGATAGCTGCCTCGAAAGTTACATAACTTTCGTAGTACTGATTCAATTTTGAATCTGTTTTCACTTTTATGTTGCTTATACCTTCTACTAATAGAATAAAGGACAAAACCTTTCAGAAATTTTGCCATACGGCCTCAGTTCTAATAGATACGTTGCTATAGTTGGAAATTCTGAACCAAAAATAGATTGATGACGTCATAATTTATGCAAATTAGATAATTTGCATAATTCAATACGATAAATTTATTGGAAATTTAACGAGGTTTAATTTGGTACCAATATCATTTCTATAGACCAAATAATGACAGAGCTACAAATGATTTAAGATACCAAGGTAAGATGTCTAAAGATGCGTAACCATGGTAACTGAATGCCGCCATAAAAGTACTATGGGACATTAGTTGGCAATGTTAACAAATGAATTCATTAAATAGACACCCTAGGGATTACAAAAATGTATGTAACTTATTCACACCTTATGGGTGCATGGGAACCCCTTGTTCCTACTATACTAAAGAGGAGACACATGGTTTTATGGTGCATTGAATGAAATCAATGCTGTTATCACTGGTTTTGTGCTTTTCCAAGATAACAATCTGTTGCGTTTATTTTGATACGCACTGTATAAATGGAATGTCATATCAATCAAACCAAAAGCAAGAAATTATTGTGTATAAAATAAATACGCGAAGTGTTGTCATGGTAAAACACAAAGCAGCTTCTTAGGCTTGAAAGGGCGAAATAAACAATTCTACGTTTTAAAAATGTCAGAAACTAGAATAATTAATTCACGACCCTTATATAAACAAATCCGGAATCAGAAACTGTTTACATGGATATTAAAATAATGTTGATTCTGGATATTTAATAAGTGCAAATCATTATTTATTTTAAGATGTACGCGCTTGCCAATGCTGTACCTTGTCTATACCATCTTCTGTATATCCTACAAAGGGCTCCACTTCAGCGGCTTTATATTTCAGCTTGTACGATTTGACCCATTGGTCATAATCATGTCGTCCTTGAGTCACAATGCCACTAACGAATACAGCTCTCCCAAGATCCACCTCAATGTATTGGTTTGCATCATTTGATCCTGCGCACCATGACCTACATCCGCTGTAATATTTTCAGCAATTCATTAAAATGAACGGTCAATGCACTGACAAAATCAGGAATACTTTTACTTCATCTCCGTAAGGCAATATTTGAAAAATATCAGATTCAACTAACTATAAGAAACACGTACCCAGGGTCATCATAGTTAAGTCTGGCTCTGGCTCCTAGAGGTGTACTGTGACTATGAGTAGATGATACGCTAAAATGGTCATCTGGAACATTCATAGCATCAATGAGTTCCATTTCTGGTAGTTTGTCGCCTGAAACATGAGTTAGTAATGCCTGGGTCTCATTTACTCCGATTCATTGCCCGGCGCCCGGGCGATTGAGTATTTTGTAGAAAACTGAATACAATTTTGAAAGCAATACTCAATCGGCCGGGCGCCGACCGATGAATCGAACAAATGTGAGCCAGACCACGTGAGCTAGACATTACAATCCTAGCCGAGATGACGTAGTGATATGTAATCACAACAATACCAAAAACTTGTTCTACTTTTTATAAACAAAACTTCACACACACTCTGAACATGAAAAAACCTATTAGGTTTACTTACCCAAAATGTCAAATCTCATCGACATATGCACGTAATATTCCCTGGGATGGATTCTGACAATTCTAGCATTGAATTCTGGTCCGAACTGATGGGCTACTGTACTATTCTGATCAATATTCCCAGTAAATACCTTTAAAATATCATGCACATTGACTGTGGAATTAAAGCACAATATGCATATTTGATTTAATATTGAATTCATTCCATTGTTTACAGAAAAATCCAATTTTTTTATCATGAAATAAATAAATATAAAAATTGTGATTTTTCTGTAAACAATGACATCTAACGCTAGATTGCTAGTTTTTTTTAAAAAATAATACTTTTTACTTGTTAGTATTTGTGTTTTCTTCTCACTTACCCTTATTGTACCATTCACTAATGTATGGTTAATGAAGTTGATAGCATCTAAGCTGTGCGAAACAGTATAGCTAGTGACCCATTGTGAATAATCTGAACGTCCCTGCGTTATGACGCCACTGACATGAACAACAGTCTCGAAATCAACTTGAATCCATTGGTTTTGATCGTTGACAGCGGCAGCCCAACATCCACATTGTCCACTCGTACTATTTGAATAATTAACGTTTTGAAGTGTCGGTTGCATTCATTTTATTGAATGGGAATATTTTCTTTTTATTTCAATTTGCATTTTCTTTTTTATTGTTTTCTTCCTTGGGTAGTGTTTGCATATCATTTGTAGATTTAGAAAGAATGCTGTTACTTGCACCTGTTTTGGATGAATCGCGGTAATGCGATTAGTGTATCTAACTATAATTATTATCTTTCAAGTTAAAATATAATGTCTTATCCTATGCCAAGTAGAGTTTTAGGGAGATAAGTTGGTAAGATATATCCCGTATCCTGATTTTGAGGTTTCCATATCCTGAACCTCCATATCTCCCGCCATATCTCCCGCTTCGGTGCATATCTTCCCGCTTCAGTGCATATCTTCCCGCTTCCGGTAAGTAGTAGAAATGCAATAAAATGACTTTGCATAATATGAATGATTTGTTTATTTTTACACCTTGTACTATTGAAATGGCAATATGCCCCTGACAACTCTACTTGGTTTAGGATAAAGCAGTTATGTACGGTCGGTTTGGAAATTTGGTTCATCCCTCGTGAGATATGCACATCTACCTTCGGTCCCTACGGTCCCTCAGGTAGATATGGATATCTCCCTCTGGATAAACCCCATATCCAAAACCTCCCAGTACATAACCCTTATTTATCCATTCCATCTCTTAACATGCCTACCTTATTGTATTTAATCTTGAAAAGTTTGGATCGTGTGCAGCACTATACGAAGACGATGCAGTTAACTGATGGTCTTGAACGTCATGAACTAAATGGCTCGGTTCACCTGTAACAAGAGATACAAGAGTATAACATGAAAAAGTTAATGGAAAAATACATAGAGATTATCCTATATGAGGTTCAGGATATTGGGATTATCCCGAGGCCAATATAATATATCTGCCCGAGGGCCGTAGGTCCCGAGGGTAGATATATTATATTGGCCAAGGGATAATCCCAATATCCTGAACCGACTATAGGATGATCTGTTTATCCCATACCAATCTTGGTCATTTGGTTCACATCGTTCAATTGGCCACAGTTCAGAAACTTTGCAACCAACCGTGGAATTATTTTAGAATATTCATGTCCAGTTTTGTATTCTAGTCCGTAGCCGGATTTTCCTGTACGAATCTTTGATTATGAACAGGACATACTGCTCCTTCCCTTCTTTAAAGCATCAAACAGATCGCGATTGTCTGCGTTTTTCTCCATTGTCGTTTACGGTATGCGAACGTTACAAAGAATGAACCAATATGGGAACGGCGATTATGACGTAGCGGGCAGATATACTATATCTGCCCGCTCGGAGCGGGACGTAAAGCTATATCTGCCCGCTGATGAAAATATAAGTTTTTACAAACCGGCTTTATGTACCTGTAACACGTCCAAGTATGGGATAAAATGTAATATTCTCACCAGTCTTCGAACGCTGACCGTCGACTGCAGGTAGAACTTATTTACGATACTAATAAAGCGTAACGTCAAACTCAGGTCATAAACATGGTTGCTATAAGAATATACATGTATCACCACTTCTTGATTACATAATAACACATTCTTTATCTTTAGGTTACACTTATTTATGATTATCCTACACTTACTGTCCTAAATGTATAATAACATTAAAAAATAAATTTGATATTTATTGGCAAATTGAATAACTGGAGGATATTGTAACGATATACTCAGCTTGTTGATTTCCCGCCAAATTGACTCTATCTGGCATGAAATTCATTTTGCAATGATATTATACATTTAGTACACTCCTTGTAAGTGTAGGATAATAAGAACATCCTATGAATTTTTTTCAGAATATCATTCATTTTAATCTACTCGGTGATATTGAGAATATGCACTCGTATATATCAATATCACCTGGTAGATAAAAATGATATTCCTCAAAATCATAGGATATCCTATAATCTTCTGCATTATCACCATATTTGACACCAATGTTGACAATGATGTCCCCGATGTCTGCTGCTTGTCCAATCTTAAGCTGTAGGCTTTGTTTTGTTAGCGATGGGCCCAATGTTATACATGTAGCAAATGGGTCAGCATCTGTGATCTCATTTTCCTCCACGACCTCCAACTCGGCTGATTCTAAAATAAACGGGTTACGCATCACACCAATGGTCAAATATTCGCTCGATTCATTCGCATTTAAATCAGTATGGTGTAAAATCGGATTATTACGATCATATTAGTATTTAAATTTGAAACAGTACAACACGGATTGATTGCAATTTTATCAGTGATGTATAGAGGATATCCTATGATTTTTTAGGGCTACCATTTTTATCCATTAGTGAATATCGCCCGTCTCCCCGAGTGAGCGCCGAGTGGATAAAAATGATAGCCGAGAAAATCATAGGATATCATATTTATCCTATGGTCGCTATTTTTGTATATTGTAATATCACCTAATTCTTTTCAAATGTTTTCATTTTATTTTCTGTTTTCAATTTTTTTCAATTTTTTTAAAAACCTTTTTCACAAATTTTCAGAAAAAAATCCGTTTTAATTTTCTCAAAATATTTTAAATAGTGTTCAGCGGTTACCATTGAATATAATGTCATATGGATCGGATACGATTTTAGTGGCGCATACAAAAATTATCTTGTGTTCTTATATATATTTAGTATCCATCGGATAATAAGGCGTATCAATCAGTATTTAAAAACCAAATAATGGCGGAATCATATAATTTATACATTTATTAGAGACACTACAACTTTAACTCTGAAATCTTACCTTCATCTAAGGCTTCCATTTTATTGCAACCTTACGCCAAGCATTAATCCCCGTGTGTTTTGTTCTGCCTGATAAGAGGCATGTCGTGATCATAAAATTTGAAATCAACCAGCCGCCATTTTTTCCCTTCACAATTTGAATTGCGAGTTTTGGTCGCACAGAAACTTTCAAAACACACAGGAAGTGATCAGTGTATTAGTTCAAGTCTTTTAGATCGCTACTTTGAATTTTCGACCAGATATAATGCCATACATTGACGACATTTTCGTCCAGTTTTTGTTGTTGTCGTTGAACATCTGCCATTTTTCTTGAAGCCGTTAATTTAATTTTAGACGAAAGTAAACAATATCTCTCAAAGCACAATGTCCGTTTAAATTTTAATTGATGAAATATTCTCATTACGATTTTTAAAATAACATCTAAATTTATTTTTCTTCAGAATAAACTTTATCACTAGTGCACGGTGGTCCACTTGCGATGTCTTCTAGCATTGTCTCTAGCCAAGTAATTTGGCTAGAGACAACTGCAATCGTTTATAATATCAACAATTTACATTTTGTGACAGCTTATTTTCAATATATTCTCCAGACTTTATACTTTGTTGGAGTATTAAAAATGGTCTTACCCGGTGTTTTACAGTCGAACCTTGCAATTACCGTAACCTTTTCCTCCTGTGGACAACTATCTTCTCTCATGTTGCTATACTCGCTGTAACTAATATTGCAATAACTCTTATCTGTACACGCGTTCTCTTCGAACAGTTCCTGCACTACTGCCTCGGAATATGTGGTCAACGAACAGCCAGTTTGAAATGCGAAGTCACACGGGTATAACATTCCATTCTCTTGGCTTGCAATTGGTTGCCCTACTTTCATCCAGGGAACCCATACACTGCCACTTGGGCACGCGGTAACAAAGCGCATATCTTCCGTTTCACAGCCAACTGCTCTTCTATCATACTGAGCTGTAACAAATAATTTGAGATTCATGAAATATATATAATATATGATATATAAGTTTCCCAGGGGCATTCATGTTTGTTAATCCTTTCCAAGAGAATTTAAGATGACTTACCGTTAGTTTTCTCATATTCATAATAAACAACGACTTGTTTTTTCATGTAAGGCTTACAGAGACAACGAGATCGACTATGTATTGAAAAATCATAAATTAATCATTCGGATTCGAAATGATTGATCACCTCTCGTAGATCTTTTACTGTGACGTGATTGGATTTAGAGAATCAGAAAAAACACAATAACGTCAAAATCTGACCTGATTGACAATGCATCAAGTACCCATTGACTAAATTACCTGCTTTGAATGTTTTATATACATCGGGCCATGCTGTACTAAAGTGAAATGAATATATGACCCCTGCCACATCAGAGTCCATGTAAAAGTGATGATTTCCTTCAATATTAGTTTCGACAATACACGTTGTCAGATGTGCAACCAATATAGCATTCATATAGAGATCAAATGCTGTCATAGTTTTTGTTAACACGACATAAACGATATTTGAGTGCTGAAGTATTACATCATTAATAGTGTAACTAATTGTAATGGTATCCTCAATTCCCACAAATGTGGCAGCAACAGTTCCATTCCGAAATGTCAAGCCAAATGTATTCGAGGTAATGACTGTGTACCCTAACATTAAATCTAGATCCATCCAAATCTCCAATGAAATATTCTCGTAGTGCACATCATTAGAATGGACAATACTACTGTTAGTGAAGATGGAATCTCCCGGAGAGAGCTTAATGCCTCTGAATGTGGCTTGATCAACAACGATGCTTGTGTGATGGAACTCTGCGTACTCAAACTCTCCAAACTGTGTGTTCCTATCCATAGTCAACGCATCAATCATTCCAGGTAACTGGCCGAGAGGTAGGGCATTGTAGTTATGTAAAAGCAGCGTTGCATTATTCTTTGTCAAATCACAACAACCTGAGAGGAGATCAATACAATATACTTAACAATAGTAAAATACCCAAATCAGCACTTAATTATTATGATTTGAGAATGGCAATGTATATTTAAGATTTATTTGACCTTCAATGACATTTCCAAGGTCAAAAAAGGGTATAAAAGTCAAAGAAGTATTTTTCAACTTGCTTCAAATTGACCAATTTTTTCAAAATCATCTTCAGGTTATCAGAAGTTCAAATCTTACTTTAGATTTGAGATTTGACCTTCAATGACCTTCTCAAGGTAAAAAAGGTCAAGAAGGTATTTTTCAACTTGCTTCAAATTTACCAATTCCTTTTTTCAAAATCATCTACAAGTTCTCAAACGTTCTAATCTGGCTATAGATTTGACCTTCAATGATGTTCTCAATCTCAAGGTAAAAAATGACCTTCTAAAGGTCAACAAGGTCTTTATTCATTTTGCTTCAAATTGACCAATTTATTTTTCAAGATCATCTACAACTTCTCAGAAGTTCAAATCTGACTTAAGATTTGAGATTTGACGACCTTCTCAGAGTCAAAAAGATATTTTTTCAACTTGCTTCAAATTGACAATTTTTTTTTTAAATCATCTACAACTTCTCAGAAATTTCGTGACAACGCTGGTCAAAAGAGATTAGATACGTGTACTTATGATGAAAGTATATACATTACAAAGTATGGATAGACTAAAGACCGTTCTTTGTCCAATCAGCACCGTTATATATAAACGATGTCCGTTCATGATTTGATTTGTGAGAGAAAATAATTGAGATATGAACATAATTACCTGAACAAACAAGTGATGAATCACTCCATTCTCCATTCGCAAGGCATGTGACACGGTATTCACCACTTAACATGTTATTCCCGGGGAGACACTCAAATATCGCTACATCTCCTTCTTGCCGCCCATCAAATCTCACAAGTCTCGTATGAGGATTAACAGACACTTCTGAACAATCTGGAGAAGATTTAACAAGGGCTTATTTAATACCCTGGGCTAGTTGTGTACCAAGTGGGGACAGCATCTTTTCAATTCAATCGAGGTTGGGCCATGCAGCCGAAGGTAAGCCATACAACCGAAGGAAAGCCATACAACCGAATTTTGCCGATTCAATCTGACGGAGAATGCCGAGCCTCTCTTTTTGACCAATTAGAGACGTCCTCTTCACATTAGTGGTACCCTCGGCCAACTTCGTTTGCAAAGAAAATCTTCGGCAATCTCCGGATTTTCTTGAGGTTTCTTCGGTTGCAAGCCAAAAGTCGACACCCCCGTACCAAATGAAACGAGAAACGACACGACATCCGGGGCCTGTTTTTTTAATTGGCTAATTTAAATCGGATGCGGTAAAAAACCGAACGCCAATTTGCGAACGTTCTGTGTATTACGTTCGCCCTTGGATTGACAAGAAAAACTCGTATAGTTTTAAGTAGCAGGTGCTAATTAAAACTTGTTTGCGTGGAATGTACCAGAGAGATTTTTTCATTTAAATTAGTCTTTATTTCAATTATTGTACAGACATTTAAAGGGAATAATCTGATACACACACTTTTCATTTTAGTATTTTTGATATGAAATTCCATTTTGAGCAATCATTTCTATAATTGATTCCATACATCATTCGTATTCTCAGTGATATTACAAATGGTAAGTCGTGAGTACTTACATATACGTTCTACATAAACTTCCACTTGACAAATTCCCAGTTGTGATGATTCAGATTGGTCGTTTTTCTGAATCATAACATACCTCCCCCTCAAGTCAGTATAGCATCTGACTTCGTGTGGGCCTGACATAATAGAGGTTTGTTCGAAACATACGTCGTATTGATTTGGGTCGTCGATGTTTATACTGTCTTGTCCAATGTAAATGCCAAAATTGTTTAGATCTTTAATGGAACAACATATACAGATATGTTAAGACAATCACATAAAAAAAAACAAGAAAAAAGATAGTTTGAACTTAGTAGGACGTGAAAACATTTCAGTACAAAAATGCTCATTTTTAAACTGGACTAGAAAAAAGACAAGTTACGGTGGATTGTTTGTAAAATAACAAGTATCAACTCATTGTGAACTTCCCATTTTCTGTCATTTTAGATCATTAATTATTGAATATAATAGCATACGATTATTACCTGGTTTAAAGTATTCATAGTACTTATAGTCATCCAAATGGCATGGCTCTGATATGGGCATCGTCAAGGAGTGTTTGCCACTAATTTGGCAGCGCCTGATTTCACTTGTATGTTGAAAGTCAAATGATAGGCAATTTAGAGAGTTAAGACAGATCACTTTGCACTGCTCGAAGTCCTGTGTTAATGGGAGATCTTCTCTAGCAATATTATTTCCAGGTATGCAACTGGTTATTCTTGCTGGGTTGTGTATCCATTGGGCATCTAAAGATAAAAAACAGTACACGAATGAATACATTTTCCTAAACCGAAATAGAGTTAACACACATTGGCAGCCACAACCCACCCCACCGCTAGCCATAAGTTAGATGCATACATATGCTATCAATATGTATAGTTATTATTGAATTTTCATTTTTGTCACTAAAACAACTTCATACACTTGTTAAAGTGTCAGTTGATGTATAATTTATGTATCATAGTTTGACAATAAAGTATGTAACTAACTAACTAAAAAAAACGATTGTAGTTCAAAAATGGACAAAATTTGACTAAATAATCGATGATAGCACTTACCCTAACTGTATTCTTCTCACAACATATCAAACTCACAAAAAATTGAAAACAATACAAGAAACTAGGAAAATGTCAATTGAATTCCAATAAATCGATATATTCTAGCATGTGTAAATAGAATATAAAAATATAACCGATTTTACTATTGGTATTTATAATGGTTTTAATCACATTATAATCTCATCACGGTGATCCAAAGTAAAACACATTCACAAAGAATCGATCCATACATGAATACACCGACGAAGTTTTTTTGTTTGAAAGATGGGACGCAAACTCCACTTTTTCCAGTACCACGCCTAACCATCGTCTCAATACAGCGTCAAAAAATAGCGGAGTACAGTTTTCTGTACGGTGACGCAAATTGACTGCTTTGAAGCAAAAACTATGGCAAGGGTTTTAAAAAAAATTAATTTGATGAAAACAAATACGATTTCATGTGAAATAAAAACAGCATTCTCTTAAAAATGGTTTAAACTTTTTAAATATGATAAACGTTTTACGAGCACTGTCCGGATTTTTTCTGAGTGAATCGGCCCACATAATCGACCCAAGTAAAAAAAGTTGATTTTTTCACATTTCGTTTGGTTATTATTTTTCCTACCGTCTGAGAGTATGGATTATTTTTATGAGAATATGTATTTGTTACTTACACATTTTAGAACGGGCGAAGATTCAGCAAATAACCATTCATTGTGTGTATTTAAAAAAGATCAGATTTGTGCGGTGACGCATCAGCTGTACGGTGACGATTCATTATAATTTGTGAAAAGTAATATAAAGAACTCATTATTATTTACTTCAAATCGTATACGTTTTGGTGTGGAAGTTCAAATGTTGTCAAACTGATCAGTATCAAGAGACGATACTGCGGTCACTTTTGCATCTAAGATGGCAGACAGGAAGAGACAATTTCACTGAGTTAACTTCTTCGTTGGCGTTATGCTTTGATGAACTAAAAGAGACTAAGCTTATCTGATCACTGATATAGTGCATGGGCGCTGCATGTAGTTCAACGATATCTTCCAACGCTTAATGGAAGGTTAATGGAAATGTATGATATGGTAAGGATCATGAAACCAAAAACTCAGTATATTTGTTGCTATGTTATTGATGCTTTTAAACAAGTGATGTCACAACTAAATCTCATCTTGCACGTGTGACTTTTTAGGATGAAAGATGCAATATCTTGCATGCATGGGGTGAAGATGGCTCTAGGCTAGGCGATTGGGTGCCGTAACCACGAGGTTGCGAGTTCGAGACGCGGTGTGCTCCGTGCGTTTATTCATTTATGACCACTGTCTGAGCTTTCAGTTGCAGAGGTATTAACCCGCTCTGGGCTCTTAAGGACAGTTGATCAACGTGTGTATGTGTAGGAATATAAGCACAAATGCCAAATGGAAGGGTGGCTAATGGAAAGGGTACGGAATGTCAGTTGTGCTTTCTCTGGTGTGTTTGAGCGTTAACATCAGCTGCCCCTAGTCAGATCGACTAACAAAAACAACCTTTTTGGGGTTGTCGAGTTGCTTGAGAGGGCTTAGGCGCCAGGCACGTTCAGGCTAGGCGATTGGGTGCCGTAACCACGAGGGGGAGTTCGAGACGCGGTGTGCTCCGTGCGTTTATTAATTTGTTAGTGTTAAATGGGATACAACATTTGAATTTCCACACAAAAACTTATGGAATCTTACGTTAATGAGCTCATATATTACACTTCATAAATTCTAAGGAAACGTCACCGTACAGCAGATGCGTCACCGTACAGATCTGATCTTTTTTAAATATATACAGTGAATGAATATTTGCCGAATCTTCATCTGTTTCAAAGTGTGTAGATAACAAATACATATTCTCATAAAAATTATCCATACTCTCAGACGACAGGGAAAAAAATAACCAAACAAAAAGTGAGAAAAACAACATTTTTCTTTTGAGTCGACTATGTGGGCCGATCCAGTCAGAAAAAATCCAAGCAGTGCTCGAAAAACTTTTATTATAATTAGAAAGTTGAAACCATTTCTAAGAGAATGCTGTTTTTATTACAACCGAAATCGTCTTTATTTTCATCTAATTAATTTTTTTAAAAACTCATTACAGTTTTTACTTCACCTCAGTTAATTTTCGTCACCGTACAAAAATTTGTACTACTGTATTTTTTGACGCTGTACGGTGACGCCTGCTTACGCGATGGTTAGGCGTGGGTACTTACCTATTACAGGGTGTATCACAAGCTTCGAAATATTCAAATTAAGTCCAAGATCAAGTCTCCAATAAGGTGTTTGCTCGTAGTTTGTTAGGCTAGCGATACACGTTCCATCTGAAGTAGTGAGAATAGCTCGCTCTGATGCAACTGTGTCGCCACGGTATGGTAGGATCGACGACTGGGAAGTTGTCTTTCCGAGTGCGACGTTGTCTAAAATGTTAAAGATTCAAATGATATATATTAGAATGAAGTTGAAATTGTGTACAAAATTCAAGATAGTGGTTGCTATGAGTAGATTTATTGTATTGATTAGTTGTGAACAAAAGGGCATCTTCACGTATATAAACCAGCGTATCAAGGAACGGTAGGCGGCCGGCCTGTTCCGATGTGTAAGCTATACTTACCATGAGATTCAGAGGGTGTAGCTCCCATAATACTATCATATTCTTTCGTATTCGTGGATTCCCCTTAACCATCCCGTATGGTCATACAAGCCTTATATGGATCTATCACATGATATTCAAAATGGCGGACAAAGGTCAGTTGGATTCTTATATGGTCATGTAAGATTTACATGTATATGTATTTAGCACATGGGTACCACGTGATCGTATACGAAGGTTGACATTTGGAGATCACCCCCCTGCTTAATACTAATTAAAAATAAAAAGACGGTTTTAAAAATGGCGGTTATGTAAATATCTCGATTATCTTCCAAGGATTGGCTCCCAGAGTCTAGCATCGGTTTTATGTCCCATATATGGGCATGTCATGCTGCAAAATTCGAATCCAAACAGCCGCCATTTTGTCCAATCCAACATTTGAAGCGTGAATTTTGTCTTATTTTCTAATGAAAAATTCCAAAATACACAAGAAATGATTTAGATAACCGTTGAACTGTTTGTTTTGAATTAAAAGTCGGTTATAATTCAGAAAATTTAGACGTTTTTGTTGTTGGAATATATCGAGTTTCGATCCTGGGAGCCAATCCTCCTTGGTTATCTTGTGAATATTAGTTTCTGATGCCCTTTGTTTTGCAATTGATGGTTGGTTTATTTACTATTTTAAACTGTTAGAACGAGACTTTAGTTCGTCTCCCTAAATGTCATACCGCGCATGCCTTTTGGTAAATACAAAATCAATTTCGCATAGTGTTGTGCTATTAAATACGGAAAGCGAAAGGGGATATACCGCAGAATTTAAAATTCAATGGAGTTTTAACATGGGAGTGATATCACACACCGCGGCCCAGTCAGATATATTTCTGCGCACTTTATTTATTTAATTCACTTTGCACAACGCGCCCCCTGTAATTCATTCAGTGCGCAATTAAAAATTGTTTATGAGTGATATCGCACACCGCGGCCCAGTAAGATCGATTTCTGCGCACTTTATTTATTAACACACTCAAAATATCGCGCTGAAGCTTGTATATGCTGGCGCGATGTAAATATAGTTTTCTGTTAATTAATGCCCAACAAGAAAGGGTAGCACAACGAATTCAACTTTTTTCGAAAGACTGCAGACTTGACCTGCGAAATTGTAATTTTGGATCACAGTGATGCCTCTAGAGAGGATATCTATGAGAATTACAGATTATAGTGCGCAGAATTATAAAGTCAAACTGACCTCAAAATGGTAGTAGGCCTACACAGTGTACACTGCCATCTTTCAATAAAGTGTGCACTACAGACCTTCGTATACAAAATACCAGAATGATTGATGTAATACCTGTATACCATTTCTTCTGGGAGAAGGAAAGTTCCTATATGTATTCCATGGCCGTAGCCAGGGGGCCTCACCCCCCTCCCCCTTGCCAAATATTCGTTCAAAATCATGCAGTTTTTCACCATTCTTAGCACTTTTCGCATGATTTTTTTGCCATAACTGTCAAAAAGCTCCCCCTCTTGGCAAAATCTCCCCCTTGGTAAAACCACTCCCCAAGGTTAATCCAGGATACGGGTCTGTATTCTTAGACAAGATTGTTCAAGAACATAAGGTAGACATAAGTGCCACCTGTTAAAAGCTAGGAGATCTTTTCTAAGTTATTAAGTCATCAATCAGCAGACTGGTAATTGTATCCCCCACCCACTTCAAACTCCATACACTAACATACTATTACAATTTTATCTGTGTTTATTTGACTGTAGAAAGTGTACATTCATAGCATTGAATTGCATTTCATTGCATTGTATTGTATTGTATAGCACATCATTGTATTGTATTGTACTGCATTTTATTGTATTGCACTGCATTGTATTGTATTGCACTGCATTGTATTCTATTGCATTGTATTGTACTGCATTGCACTGTTTTATATTATATTGCACTGCATTGTACTTTATTGCACTGTATTGTATTGTACTGCAGTGTAATACATTGTATTGCGCTGCATTGTATTGTATTGCACTGCATTATAATGTATTGCACTGTACCACATTGTGTTGCACTGCATTGTATTACACTGCATTGTTTTGAATTGCACTGCAATATATTGCACTGCACCATATTGTATTGCATTGCATTGCAGTGCACTGCATTTTTTTATATTGCACTGTATTGTATTGCACAGTATTGTATTGCATTGTCTTGAATTACACTGCATTTTATTACACTGCATTGTATTTTATTGCACTGCATTGTATTGTACTGCAGTGTACTGTATTCTATTGCACAGCATTGTTTTGTATTGCACTGTATTGTATTGCATTGTATTGAATTGCACTGTATTGTATTTTATTGCACTGCATTGCACTACATTGTATTGCACTGTATTGAACTGCGATGTATTGTATTGCACTGTATTGTATTGTACTGCACTGAACTGCGATGTATTGTATTGCACTGTATTGTATTGCACTGCACTGTATTGAACTGCGATGTATTGTATTGCACTGCATTGTATTGCATTGTAGCACATTGTGTTGCACTGTATTGTATTACACTGCATTGTTTTGTATTGCACAGCAATATATTGCACTGTACCATATTGTATTGCACTGCATTGCAATGCACTGCATTGTATTATATTGCACTGTATTGTATTGCACTGCATTGTATTGCACTGTACTGTATTGTATTGAAATGAACTACATTGTAACTGTATTGTATTTTATTGCACTGCATTGCAATACATTGTATTGCACTGTATTGAACTGCGATGTATTGTATTGCACTGCATTGTATTGCACTGTACCACATTGTGTTGCACTGTATTGAACTGCGATGTATTGTATTGCACTGCATTGTATTTCACTGTACCACATTGTATTGCAGTGCATTGTATTGAAATGAACTACATTGTATTGCACTGCACGGCATTGTTTTGCACTGTATTGCATTGCACTGCATTGTATTGCATTATATTGCACTGTATTGCATTGCATCGTATTGCACTGCATTTTATTGTATTATATTGCACTACATTGTATTGTATCATATTGCACTGCATTTTTTGCATCAGATAACACTGCTTTGTATTGCATCATATTACACTACATTGTATTGCATCATATTGCACTGCGTTGTATTGCATCATATTGCTCTGCATTGTATTGCATCATATTGCACCGCATTGTATTACATCATTTTGTACCACATTGTATTGCATCATATTGCACTGCATTGTATAACATCATATTGCACTGCATTGTATTGCATCATATTCCGTATTTACCATTTTGTTACAGTTTTATTACATAAAATGTTATTTATAAGATTATAATTTTCAAACATTGAAAATATTTTATACAATATCAATTAAAAGATATGAAATGGCCCAAAATAATATATTTTCAATGGAACCCAAGTGCAAGGGTCACTTCAACATAACGCCACTTGTAATCTGTATGCATACGCCCTCTTTTAATGAACATTATCTTTGAAACCATATTAGAATCGAATCTGATAAAAGTGCGCATCATGGTCCTGGATGTGCTGCGCGCTAGAATCAGGAAATCTCAAAGTTCTCCTCGTTAGAGCCATCAATATTATCCAAAATTGTCATTTCGCTGGTTCACTGCGCAGTCTTTCGAAAAAAATCAAATTCGTGGTGCTACGAATTTTTATTCGTTATTTATTCACAGATAATCATTTTTTCATCGCGCACTGAATGCCGGAATTTCTGCGCACTTTATTTTAATTAACTTTGCAAAACGCGGCCCCTGTAATTCATTCAGTGCGCGATGAAATCTATCTGACTGGGCCGCGGTGTGTGATATCACTCCCATGTTAAAACTCCATTCGATTTTGAATTATGCGCATGTCCCCTATAGCTTTCCGTAATTAAAGAATCGCGGAAATGAATGTGTATTCACGAATCTCTAACTCGTGAAATAATTCATGAATCCTAAAAACCTTCAACGAGATGAATCGATGACAACATGGCATCCTTACAGAGATAAATGCCAAACGCATTGACATTGATTATTCACAGACTTATTTCACTAAATAATTCAAATGTATTTTCTGTCACGGGGCTTCTATTGGTATACTGCGATTCGGGAAAAGTTATGTTTTTTCAGTTTCGGACTGCGTTTTTCAAAAACGTTCATGTGTTCCTGATTGCTATAACATATTCAGTGGCAATGATACAAAATAGGTGTATATACAAAGAAATTAGGAATTCAAACTATTTTCAATCGCGCGGTGATACTTATGATGCAATGTTGGATATCAAAAACGCACAAAACACACTACAAGAGGAAATAAAAAATCAATCCTCAACACTGGTGGTTCTTGGGGCAGCTCCCTCTTGGATTGGCCCAGAACAAAAATGGAGCCAAAACACGGGCCTTTTGGGCACAAAAGGCCCTGTACATGCTGTAAGGCACGACACGATAACCGCCTCAAATAAAAGAACGTGAAATCTATGAAAAACAAAAAAACATGTTAAGTACCATTCATAATTTCATAGATCATGTACGACGTCGGTCCACCGTCTCCCTCTGCTCCACATTCAGCTATATCCAAAGGAATTGCAGAATAATCGAACGTTGACCCAGCGAAACATAACCCGCCATCCACAAGTCCGAAATATTTGTAGCCATTGTTCAGTGACACGGTATAACATTTCCTAATTAAAAATAAAGTTGCAAATTAAAATGAAATTCATAAAATATAGACAGTTACATGGTTCAAATGACCCCCCTACACTTGCGACTTAGTGTTATTAAAAAAGGTTCCAGACATTGGGGTTAAAGCCCATTCATGCTTGGCTGATTTGAACAGATTCGTCATAAACAGATGAGGTTATATAATTGAGGAACAACATTGAAGAAAAACAGAGTTTATATATATATACTCCCTTTATTGTGAAATATGTAAAAACAAAAATGTACATTACCCAATAGCATCATCTCTCAGAGTATGGTTATCATCAAGGATGGTATCTGTACCCTCCAGAGAATTTAGTCCATTATGTGGTGTCCTATAACACTTGCCTATACTTCGATATCCTATAATCATTCAAATTATAATCCTATAATTATTGCGATATTTCATATTCCTATTTCATATGATTTCAGAGAATTGAATTTAGAATAAGCTTTCTTCAAATATAGTTTTTTAGAGTCAGGCAATAACGAATCACAATTCTTTAAAAATCATTTTAAAAGTGAATTACACATCTCATTTTTGAAGGTGTGCGATCATATATTTCCGAGTTGATATTCTAAGATTGGTTTGCCACGTGCCAAGTTGTGGATATCATGCTTTTTACTTGACATTCACTCCAAACAACACTCTATAGTCAAAACAAATATTTAATTCATACAAATTGTGGATATCAAACGTGTTTTCCTCTTTCATAAATTGAATTGCATCATTCTTCAAACGTTTTTATGACTTATTGCAAACGCTATATATATGCTTGCTCGTTTCTAGCGTTTACCAAATGGAGAGCTTTTGGTTTTGGCTAAAAAATCGTCATCATCAAAAAAGTGCTCAGAATGGTAAAAACCTGCATGATTTTGAAAGCATTTCTGGTTATGTGGGAGGGAGGATGAGTTTCCGGTCCCATCTTTTTTCTGGCTCCCCAGCCCCATGGCTACGGGCCTGCTATGCACTATATATAAAACGTAAATACATTTACCTAATGTTATCCTATACACATTATTTTTCAATGTCCCTCCTTTTCCATTTTTCTCGCAAGATTCACTTTCTCCGTACTGAGCATAAGAAGTGTCATCTCCAAATGCTGATCCCCAGCAAGAACCCCCTTGCAGAGCAAAGTACTCATAGCCCTTGTTTCTAGCTGCGATGAAGCATTTATTGATAGCGTCCTGTCGTTCTCCATAAGCGCCATCAAGTACGGCTGCACCTTCCAGAGATGTCATGGCCCTTGTCGCCGTATCCGCCCAGCAACCCATGTTTATATACTCTGTAATATAACACGTGGTCGTGTAAACTTAAAATTAGTTTTTATACATAACATCGCAAGGGATTCTATGTCACTTTCTTGTCAACCAGTTATTTTCAAGGAGGATTGGATCATAGAGTTCACATCGATATTCTGTCCGATATATGGAAATGTCGTGATTCAAAATTTGAGCCGACATTTTGTTCACTTCAACATTTGAATCGTGCATTTTTGGTCTTATTCGTAAACAAAAAATTCTAAAACTCACAAGAAATGATCGAGATATTGGTTCGAATCTTTTGGACTGTTTATTTTGAATTTATAGTCGTTATTAATTTCAGAAAATAACGACATTTTGACGTTTTCATTGTTTGAAAATATCGACTGTCGATCCTGGTAGCCAATCCTCCTAAAGTTAATTTAAAAAATACAATTGCACGTGAAAAAGATTTGACCAAATACTAAGTACTTTGTGGCTGAAATACACTCCCCTCCATAAGTTTGGCAACCTTGGCTTCGTCGTTTAACTACGTGATAAAGCCGTGTTAATAGCCTGCGAGGAAAATACGTTTAATATTGATGGAAATGTTATTTGACTTCATTTCCAATATCTCCATTTTTCTCAATTTCAATAGGGAGGTAAGGTTGCCAAACTTATGGAGGGGAGTGTATACTTTATTATGTGCCAGCTTTATATCTACATCCCTTCGATTTTTTGCCTCCTTTATTTTTCGAGCTTGAGCAATAGATAAATGACTTTCAGGTGTAAAAATCAAAAAATGAGGGTAGGAGGGCAAATGGAATGTTGAGCATAAGTTATTTGATGAAATATTTCATTAAAAAATCCTTTGTTAATAATCTGAACTATTTATATTTGATAGATACATGTACATGTACAATTGATGCAACATACTGTATGTATACAGCGCTTTTATAGGGTAGGCCCTCCCATTTACATTAGTTGCTGACAATGTAACTGAATCACCAACAGATGTAGTATCTGCAAATATTTCACCACTCCCTTGAAAGTCGTAGTACAAGTCGGTTGCGTACGTAGGCTGTTCCCCTAGCACCTCTTGTGCAATCCCCATTTGGGAAGGTTGGTTCGAATCGGCCATAAAACCAATTACATCACCTTCCATCATCTTTGAGATAAAAAATTCATTTACTTTTTATTTCAGAAAAATACATAAAGCCATTGCTCTACAGCTACACTGAGCAGTTAAAATACTGTTTTTTTACATTTCGGTGTCAAATTCCATGATTTTCCACTACTCCCCCGCCCATACGTTTGTCGGTTAATTTATTCTTATGAAGTCCTTTGTGGTACAGGGTAAGCCAAAAAAGGCAACCCAAGCAAATGTATGAAAATAACTACTGTATGTCATTCAGCATGGGTTTCAAATCATATTTGGCACAATTAAACCTTGTTCAATATTATTTCATTCTACTAACTGTAATTTTTTATCCCTAATAGTCACGATTTTATGGTAATTTACGAAACATGCTCAAAATGTCGAAATGTGCCTCACTGACTAGACATAAATCCCACCAGATTTTAACTATTTAGAATGACCACTGAAACTTGGTAGGATGACATTACGTGGGACATGATACAGTCCTTGAAGGGTTCAATTTTAAAAAGTATTGAATTTTAGTTTATGAAGAATTATAGATGAATTAATGCACCCATATGCCTTTATTTATGGATCGGTCATGTCATAAAATAAAGCCGGAATTGCAGAAATGTTAATAATTTGAGCTATTTTGATTTCATGTCTGCTTTTGATTTCTCGAAATGTTTTTTTGTTGTATATAGTTGCTTGTATGTATGTGTATCTCGTCCAAGAAGTAATGGTTTGTCACCTGTACCTCCCTCAGAATTCCTCATTAAATATTTTTTCAATTCTGGTTATATTTTATGACTAGACAGTTGACAGATCCATAGATAAAGGCATATGGGTGCATTAATTCATCTAAAATTCAACATCAACTAAGATTTAATAATTTTTAAAATTGAACCCTTCAAGGACTGTATTATGTCCCACGTACGTGGGTAGGTGGGTATGAGGTAGGAGGTTTTTTATACAAAGCCTGAGTGACAGAGTTATTAAGATTTTTTTGGATTAACTTTTTTGGCTCACCCTGTATTTGCATATTGTAGATTATTTTTGTCAATTTTCAATATATGTTTCCAACACACGTTTAAAAGCACATACTCATCAGTTTAAATGTTATTATGATATGTTATAATGACTCACCGTTATGTTCTTTACATACACGTTGTAGCCTAGCGGACTCTCTGGAAATCTGGTAATTGACCTGACTGTATATGAAGATGTTGTTCCAGCAATTGGTGTTAAAACAACGAGATTAAAGAATCCAGAAAGGTCAGAGGGGTTATACATAGCGTAGTATTCCCAGGCTACAACCGTACCCATGCAGGGAGCTTTAAAGTTGACCAACACATTGCACCAATGCCCCTGTGCCTGTGTAAATGGCTTAACATAACCAAGGGAGTGTGGGCAAACTGTAAAGTAGTTTAATCAACAAGAATCAGAATTATTTGTATACCTAACGACGTATTGGTATTTAGGTGAAATCTCATTGTTCAAGATCCTAATAAAATAAAAAGTTTGATACCATAATAAAATCATGTAGTAGTTTTGAAACATTTTTCTATTTTTTCTATTTTTTTATAATTTGCAACGTCTAAATCACCTTAATTTTATGTTAGAATGATTTTTATAAATAACAAATTATTATCGTAAAATCCAATAAATCTTACGGACCTTCCTTAATGTACATCCAATTGTTGACTTCTGCTTTGAGACAAACTAGCCCAACCGAGATGATTAAAATTAAACACCTCATTGTCTCTCCTCCGTCAATTTCAATTTGTCTCGGTTTCCATGGTTATCGTGTCATGAAAACGAATGTATTCCGTTAGGTTGACACTTGACGACAGGTTTACAAATCGCATGCAAATAATATAAATTCTATCCAAACTCCTAGGCTGAAATCAATATCAGTTGTGACAAAACTTTTCTAGATATGATTCCAAGCTTAGAGTACTATTTTGGTGATATGAATTATTGATTGCTTGTCAAATTGGATTTCGATTTCAGGCGGTAACCTGCTTGTTGTAATTTAGGCTGTATATATTCTGTTGTCACCATTTTCGTTATTCACCACACATATTGCATGTGTATAATTCATACTAAAGAGCAGCGCATTATTTACTAAATTGAAGCATTTAAAATTTAAACATAAACTACAAAGATAGACAAATGCACAATGGTTAGAAGCACATAATGTTTATGATTTTTCGAACATTCATACGTATGTTTAACATTTATTTAAGGATTTGAGCCCTGTGCTCTGTGCAATGTGGAATGACCGTTCTTTGAAGGTGTTGCTTCAGCTGGTTGCTTGTCAAAGTATGCACGAGATGCTTGCATCAAGCGTTAATTTTAGAAAACAACGCCTAATTATGATAATCCTTGAACATGAACATATATTTCTATTTTTGAACTATATGGTGCAACCTTATTGTCAATAAAACTTTTCATAGAATTTTGAAGATATTATAAAGCAACGGATAAGCAAAAAATCATGAAAAATCCCCAAATTCATTTTACATACAACTCGCGGTGGTTTGTTTTTCTATTAAAATGGTCTCATGTAAAACCATGCTTTTTACTTTAAATTCTGGAATTATATTAACCAATGTGTATGTCGTTTTTATACGTGGTGTCCATGTAGCTCTTAAAGTAACACTTTTATATTAAATGTCTGCTAGTTCAATCTCCCATCAAACTCATCTCCAATAGTATAGTTTCTAAATAGCTGAATAAAGCTGACATAAAATATGTCACCCTTGTCATTCTTCATTTTGTTTGGGCCAGACTGCCAAAGCCTCCTTTGTTATAAACTTGCAGTAATCACTTAATTTAATGATTTATGAAAACGTGTTGGTTGAATCTGTCTGAAACTCAGATGACATACGATGGCCTGTCAATGTATCCTGTTTATTGTGATTAATCATGAATATTTTTTTTTGTCATTGTATTGTATTGTATTGTATTAAAGAGTTTTATCAAAATGACATGGGTTATATATCATAAATATATGTATAAAACAATTACATCACATTAAAGATATCACTTAAATATTCAGTTACCCTCACACCGTTAACGGCCTCTAAGACACTGGGAACACAACCTATAGAGGTGATGTCCCCTAATCTTTCGTCCTTCCTATTTTTGGCTCTTGTGCGTACATATCTTATAAATGATGGCCTTTTACCATATCTGGTCTTTACAGTTTTAGATCACATGTGTTTTATTTTAATAAAAAATACTTATACTCAGATACACTTAAGTGTAAGCTATCTGTGTATATACTCAATATATACTCTTATACTCAGATACGCTTAAGTGTATCTGAGTATAAGACGACCTGTAAATCTGAATTCCACATTGTTATTACAACGATTGAAAAAACTTAAGTCAAACAATTATTTTGAAAATTTTACTCACAGGACCAGGAAGAGGATTTAAATCCCCCCTCACTGTGTATTGTATGAACATTTCATTACACAGTGAGTATGGGGGGGGGGGTTAAATCTTCTTCCTGGGCCTGTGATTTAACTTCTTAAAAACGCAAAGCACCTGAATTCGTGGACAACATGTATAAGCAGATTTAGAGGTACGGTTGCTTTCAAGTGGCCTAAATTATAGTGATGTAGGGCATCAGTTATTAATGGTCCAGGATCTATTAACACATGCTTTGATCTAACATCTCTGTCATTAATATTTTATTTTATAATTAGCTAATGACAGAAAACTAACACAGGCTCCGAAGATGAGTATAGATTTTTTAATGGTTTTGTTTTACTGTTCTTGGAAGCAGAAGTTGTGATTTATATGCATCACAAATTCAAAATTGAGCAAACTTTTTATTCATTGGCCAAACTTTATTTTTGAAAGTACCATGAAATAGTTTATATAAAATATGAAGACGCAAAACGTAAAGCTAAATCGTGTATATATAACCCCCAGATCAAATAACATATTTAAGCTTGTGTTTGGGGCAACGAACGGCTAGCGGCTACCGGATTAAATTACTATTTTAAGTAACTCATTTAAATATGAATATAACCTCCCAATATTCCATTCATAAGTAAATGAGTTGCCCATAAAATATTGGGTTAATCAGATGACCGACAGGCGTTATTTGCATTCACGATGTCCCCATTTGTGCTTTTAATGTTGTAATGCAAAGTGCCTATGAGTTGGAGGTCTCGCCGGCAGTCGGTAGTCAGCAGTTGTATTCTCCAATGCAACTAACGCCTGCCAATTTTATGGGCGACTCATTTTAATATGAATGGAATAGTGCCAGGTTCTATTCATATTTAAATGAGTTGTGGCCATAAAATATTAAGTTAATCCGGTAGCCTCGAGCACTTGCCATTAGTTGCATTTGCGAATACAAGCTTAGTTCGTATTTGCGAATGTAACTTTCGGCTGTTAGCCACCGGATTGATATACTATTTATACTATTTCATGAGAAACTCATTTAAATATGAATAGTACCTGCCACTATTCCTTTCATATATTCTTCAGGTCCGTGAGTAAATCAATTGTCATAAACAATTGGGATTAGCAACCGGTGAATCGGGGCCTGGGCTAGGCAACTTTTTAACTTGGGAGATCTTCACTATGAGTTTGCTGCATTTTCTTGTTTATTTCCATCTAGTTAATAAGTCATATTTGCGTACAATCAGTTGGCATTAAGCAAATAGATGGACGAACCCGTTTTACACCTTCCAAAACACAAATATCAAGGGGTACTTTGATTGCGGTCATATCAGACACTGCCTCTTAATAATAACTAGAACAAACGATGCACGGAATC
Source organism: Owenia fusiformis (assembly GCA_903813345.2). NCBI lineage: Eukaryota > Metazoa > Annelida > Polychaeta > Sabellida > Oweniidae > Owenia > Owenia fusiformis. Next base: position 10,117,997 of record CAIIXF020000002.1, on the reverse strand, counting down.
ATGGATTGACATAACTAAGGATATTGTGAAAAAATGACCACTAGACTTTTACGAAATGTATCTTGAATGATTTTTTTTTCAAAATACTTTATGTTAACATCTGAACAAACAATTGCTATATAAATTATGATAAAATGTTTATGACGAAGCAGAGTATTATACACATATCGTCAAATGAAATGACAATAAAGTATCAATTTGCGTTTTATATTTCATGTTTTCAATGATGTCTCTGCTATATATCATAGCTCTTATCAATTTCAACATGTCAATATGGTTCGTTATATCTCCAAATAAACGATTTCAACAGTTAAAACCTCGATGCTAGTCCGTTACGGATGGGTAGAATCATGATTCGACCCATTCCATATTAACACATAGACTTGAATCGAATTTTTTTATTGAATTTTTCGAACTGTTGAAATCCTCCATTTCCAGATATTACGAACTGCATTAGCTGGTATGTGAAATCGTTTTCGATAATTGGAGTTTGAAAAAGTAATGACTTCTTATTTTTCACATTTTTGAGAATTTAAACAAAAGTGGTTCCGGGCTCGGTAGAGTATTTCACCCTTTTAAATCTGATGCGATTCAGTTTTAGCCACAGCTGTTGTTTGTACATTGTCATCCGAAATAGCTGTAGAGGAGGTACCCATTCGTGAGTTCCCAATCCCAGACAAAGACTGACTCTCCTCTCTCCCTCTGACGACACAACAGAACGCTGGTTTCACGCACCTTTGGAACGCTTTATAGCTAAACGCATAAATAAAGGGATTGACACAACAATTTGCAAAACAGGCCACAACGCTGAACTGGTATATCGGGCTTGTGAAACTGCTGACGGGAATACCGAGGTTGAAGAGAAGGTAATATGTGGCAGCCCACACCCAGCACGTAAAAAAACATATTGACACCAAGAGGAGGGTTCGAATCACGTTGAATCTTGCCTTCAGCATTTGTTGCTCCCGCTGCTGAGAAGCGTCCGCCATCTTGGCTTCTCTATGTATCATCAGAGCTATTCTGCAGTAACAGTAGCTCATGATGCAAATAGGAATGACGAACTGAATGAACACGGTGATAACTCCGAAAACATTTTGGAACATCTGACTTGGCCATTGGCTCCATGTTAAACATACTGTTCCTTTTAACTCTGTGGTCCAAACGACGAAACTCATAAAAGCGAGACCCGTGATCCAAACAATACAAATGGCAACACGAGCCACTGTCTTAGTAAAGTATCGCTTATATGATATGGGGTAAATGAGCGCCAAATATCTTTCAAAGGTCAAGGCGACGAGATTGAACGTGGAAACAACAACCGTGCCCCATATCGAGTACTTAGATAGCCAAAGTTTGCAAAAATAATATGCCAAATGTCCTGGTTCCTTTATCCATCCAATGTCATCGAATTGGCTGTTTAGTGCAAGACAGATAGATGCCAAAAGGTCAATAACGCTTTGGTTTAAGATCAACATGTTTGTGATTTTATGTCGTAAGGCAGGCGACCTGAGGAAAACAAAAATCACGAGCAAATTTCCGAAAAATCCAAGCGTTCCAATTATCCAAAACATTACCTTCTCGTAGAATGCCGTATAACTTGTTGAGGTGAACACAATAGTTAAAATGACTGATGTGTTTTCTGTAACAAATCCATCAACATCCGATGTGCCTAGACCATGATCTGTTACATTTGAAAAAGCATCCATAAATAATGATTTTTTGGTTGCAATTTCCTCATCCATTATATTACCGTGCTAAGAACACTATCTGTTGCGGTAGTGACAACATTTACGAATGGTTTTGATGTTATTGAATTCATAATGTACATGTGTTGTTAGGTTCGACGAGACTGTTCGATATCAACTAGGTAGCTATCTTTTTATAATGTTAAATATATTAAAGGGTTTGTATGATATAGCGAGATCCATAGTGCAAATAAACAGTGCAATAGTTCATTCATGGAACGAAGCGTGAAACTTTCCATATATCTTCCATATACATTGATCTTTGATTTAAGAGCACGAGACAGTTTTTTAGTCCACTAGAATGACAAAAAATTATTACAAATGCCCCCTCCCACCAAATCCTGGTTGGAGGGGGCATTCAATGTGTTTAAATATGCTCATATTGCAGATTTAGCATGCTTCTTTCATAGGTAACTCAAATGCCGTTGGCCCGATTTTGTTCATATTTTGTACACATATACCCTATTGGGGTAGAAGTTCTGCTCAAAAGCCGATTTTCAAAATGGCCGCTCATTTAAAAATGGAAGCCATTTTAGTGCCGATTTTACAGTAATTTAGCTGCAATATGTAAAACTGTAATTGCAATATTTTTTAAATGTAAGAAAATTATATAGGACATTAATAAAGTTAGAAATGTAGATATTAAAGAAGCACATGGCAGCCATCTTGAAAAATGGCGGCCTTTACTCGTTATTTTACGATTTTTGCTGTAACTCAAAAAGTAGTGGAGCGATTTTGTTCATATTTGGTATGTGAATACTATAAGCATTGCACATTGTCTAATAACACTTTTGGTAGAAGGTGGCCATTTTGAAAAATTGCCTGCCATTTTGCTATATACTTTGTTTGTAAAAATGACAGCCATGGCTATTCGGTGGGATTTTCTACGCTTTGGCGTTGCTGTTGTCTAGTTTATTTTTAAAAATGTGTTTAAATATGCTCATATTGCAGATTTAGCATGCTTCTTTCATAGTTAAGATACATTGGCATTATAATAAGATGATTTCTCATGAATTTTAACATTCTTAAAGCCTGACCGAGGTTGACACCCACTTTTATTATATTGAATATATTCATTTAATCAGATCTCCATTTTCGGTCTAAGAAATAATTGCTATTCACCTTTTAGCTAGATAACATCATTTAATTATGATCTTAGGTGTTGCAATTAATCTAAGAGTTATATTGCTTAAGGTTTCATATTGCTTAAGGTTTCGGGGTAGTTATCAAAAAACACCAAACAAGAAATGGAAATGTGTCACATTTGCTCTGATTCATCGGCTGGCGCCGGGCCAATTGAGTATTTTGTTCAAATCTGAATACAACTTTCGAAAAAATATACTCAATCGGCCGGCCGATGAATCGGACCAAGTATGACCCAGTCATTACGCAAGACTATCTGCCGATGACCATACGCCACCCGCTAGGACATCGGTCGATCTACAGGACACATGGAGCCTCTATAGCTATACATGTATACATACAAGTAACAGTGTATTTTAAATCACGTTTCTGATTCAGGATTTAAAGTTGTTGTTTCATTTCAGTTACCAAAATCAATCATTCTGCATTGACTATAGACATGTCTTTATATGAGCTGTACATATACACATTTTATAACATTATGATGTTGAACTTCATATTAATTTATTGAAAATAATCATATCATCTGATTTATTTACGCTTTATCGAATAATCAACAATTTTAAGTTGTTTTTGTCTTTGACATTCATATTCCAAGAAGTACTACCAAGAACAATTAGTGATTTAGAAAATAGATAAATGCTGTATAAGCATTACGGAACATGCACAAAAACTAAAGGTATTTTTCAAGTAGTAGAAAGAACTGTTTTATCTCGTAAAGAGAATGCGATTCACGAATATTTGGCGAAATTGTAGCTTACTTTTAAAATGCATGAAAAAGTCTATAGTGGCTCGTTTTTTTTATTAAATCTGTTCAATGATTATTTACCAAACAGAGCAATCATGATTACTTTGCATTTTCTACAGTATTAGAAACAAGGTACATAACTTTGAATATTTCAAAACTAATTCAATATTTTATGAATGTAGTTTATCGAAAGTATCACTTATCTGCGAAAATAACAGGCATAAAAACCACATTTTATAACATTATGATGTTGAACTTCATATTAATTTATTGAAAATTATCATATAATTTGATTTATTGTAATATTTTCATTAAAGATAGATACAGATTCCAAATTAATTTATTTTTTTATTTTTAAAAATAACTATGCATACCGGTCCATCCAATACTATTAGCAAAATCTCCTATTTCATCATCATTCTTTTGTCTACTCTTGAAATGTAAATTTGTTTGTTCGTAGAGATATGGCCTTTCTTTAAAAAGACGTGGCAATAATTCATTCTATTTTAGTGGAGTTCTCTCTTCCCTCGATATATCTAAATCTTCATCATTATCTACCAGGTCGCTTGTATCGTAATGGCCTTATCCCCACTTTCCTTAGAATTTGGCAAGTTACGTTCGATGACCGTAAACTCGTGTTGTGAAATTGTACTCTCTCGCAAAGTGTGGCAAAAATAGTGTGATTAAATCAGTACTCATGGCATTTTAACGCTAATTGAGCACTCATTGATTGAACAAAAAATATGCAAAAACTTAAAATACCCCCCCCCCAAATAGATAAAAATTATAAGATAAACCTTTTATATCATTAACAAGATACTTTTTTAAAATCAACCAAACTTTCCTTTGTACAATTACAGTATTGAGAGACCTAAACACATTGTGTTTATGTCGTTTTGTTCCAATGAGGTTTGGATAGATGTTTCATTAAAAACATATGATACCAATTACAAAAGGAGTGTCTGATGCGTTTTCTAAAACAATATAGAGAAAAGGATATATAACTATATAAATATATATCAAATTATTATGTTACCATCCAAAAGATTACCATTAAATTGACGATGTGTAAACATTTCAGATTGTTTGATGACTGGTTTAGGAGAAACGCGTGTTCAAAAAGTTTACCATATCGATACCACTCCTTTGTTTTTAGTGCCAGGGAGCACATATGGGGCATGTTCTGAAATAATCATCAAATAAAAATGGTAGAAGATAGACATTTTACACTTTTACATAATGTCATACATTGACCTATATACATTGCAACTCTGCGACAGAAATCATGTATTAGTCATTGCGCACGTGATTCAGTTAAATCGGGCGCTTCCAAATTGGTTATAGCAGGGGGAAGAAGGAGGTACGGATTCTGTACACCTGCTTAGGAGGATGCTTTTTTCTGGTCACCCTGTATATCGTGATCCAAAATACTGTAGCAGAGGAACTAATTTTGAGTTCCTAGCCTAAGGCAAACATTGGGCATCTCTTCTTCTTTGACACATAGATGGTTCTGTTTGTATATTGTGTATTGTTTGTGTAAGAAAGATGCAAAATACACCATAACAGAACGTATTCTAATATAAAGATATACACGTACATGTGTACTGTTTATTGTTAAGTTAGTTTTAGCGCTCATGGTATACTATCCTTCAGATTTGATGCGATTCGGTTTTAGGAATTATTTTTACGTCGTGATCCGAAATAACTGAAGCAGAGGTACTCATTCGTGAGTTCCCAATCTCAGACAAACACTGGCTCTCCTCTCTCCCTCTGACGACACAACAGAACGCTGGTTTCACGCACTTTTGGAACGCTTTGAAGCTAAACGCATAAATAAAGGGATTGACGCAACAATTGGCGAAACCAGCAACAACGCTGAACTGGTATATCGGGCTAGCAAAACTGGTGACAGGAATTATTCCAAAGCTGAAGAGGAGACAAAAGATCATATTCCACACCCAGCAAATGAAAAAACATATTGACACTAAGAAAAGTGTTCGAATCACGTTGGATCTTGCTTTCAACATCTGCTGCTCTCGCTGCTGAGAAGCGTCTGCCATCTTGGCTTCTCTATGTATCATCAGAGCTATTCTACCATAACAATATGTCATGATGCAAATAGGAATGATGAACTCAATGAACACGATGACAACTCCGAAAACATTTTGGAACATCTGGCTTGGCCATTGGCTCCATGTTGAACATACTGTTCCTTTCAACTCGGTGGTCCAAACAACGAAACTCATAAAAGCGAGGCCAGTGGTCCAAACAATACAAATAGTAATACGAAGCCCTGTCCTCGTAAAGAATCGCTTGTATGACATCGGGTAAATAAGCGCGAAATATCTCTCAAAAGTCAACGCAACGAGATTGAACGTGGAAACTACAACTGTGCCCCATATTAAGTACTTCGATAGCCAAAGTTTGCAAAAATAATACGCCAAATGGCCTGGTTCCTTTATCCATCCAATGTCATCGAATTCGCTGTTGAGTGCAAGAAAGATAGATGCCAAAAGGTCAATAACGCTTTGGTTTAAGATCAACATGTTTGTGATTTTATGTCGTAAGGCAGGCGACCTAAGGAAAACAAAAATCACGAGTGAATTTCCTAAAAATCCAAGCATTCCGATTATCCAGAGCATTACCTTCTCGTAGTATGCTGTGTAACTTGTCGAGGTGAACGCAAGAACTGAAATGACTGATGCGTTTTCTGTTAAAAACCAATCTACGCCTGATGTGCCAAGAGTAGGACCTTTGACATTTGAGAAAGCATTCGTTAACAGAACGTTTTCAGTTGTATTTCCGCCATTCCCGACCGTGCTTATATCACTGCCTGTTTCCGTATGGACAGCATTCTCGAATGGTTTCAATGTTGTTGAATTCATAATGTGCATGTTTTGTGACGATTAATGAGACTGCTCGATATCAACTATGTAACTCTCTTTTTATATTGTTAGAACTCTTCACATGTCATACTAAAAGGGTTGAAATCTGTGACATTTGAGAAATCATCCATTTTTAATAAGTTTTTGTTTGCAATTCCGTCATCTTTGATCGTTTTTAGAGAGGTGCTTTTTGTGGTATTGACAGTATTCATGGATACTTTTGTCGTTGTTGAATTACATGTATTTTTGCTGTTCGCGTTCATTCAAGTTGCTTCGTTTCAAGAGTTTTTTTGTATTTTTAAGGTATTTCTGCACACGAAACACGACGTCTAGTCTGACATATGTTTTAAGTGTTTAATTATTAACGACGCATGTTTAGGTTTCAATATATTAATCTAATAACGCATTAAATCTTTGTTGAGTAGGAAAGAGAGTTTCATGTTTTCACTGGAATCACTGACAACAGATGGCCTACCGAAGACACAAAGCATTTACTTTCCTGTAATTTCCAAAATGAAGCGGGTTATAAAATATGAATTTGACTTAATTATTGAAATGGCTTGAAATTCAAAAGTCAAAAAAATTATTTTCAAAACTAAACTTCTTAAAAATGGACACCCTGTAGAAGCAGATGTAAAAGTATGGTTGCGTTTGAGTGTCTTAAATTATCGTAATGCATGATATCAGTTTACTAGTATTTAAGGATCTATAAACTAGTGCTTTGATCTCACACTTAGCTTAATTAGCTGATGACAGGGAAATAATATACGATACATAAATATTGTGATATTAACCAAAGTAACTAGTACACACCAATAAGGTGTGTATTAGTGATTATCTTTCCTGTTATTTCAAAATCTGCTTGAAACTATACCATTGGAATACTATGGGAAATTCCTCAAAGAGAAAATTCTTTGGATTAAGGAAGGGGTACCACTTATACAAAAGCATCATCATAAGAAATGCTACAGGAAGCACAATAAATCTGGGGTAAATGAATCTGTATCTCGACAGTGGATCAATCCTCAAAAGTACCCACACGTGTCTCTAAAATATGAATTCGCCAGAAAAGGCATCAAATATAAAAACTTAGACTTGTCGAAGGATCTGTCAACCTCTTAATCAAAGATATTAAAAAGAAAAAAATGATCAAAAATGTTCTCATAATTCAATTGAAAAGTCAATTATGATGATATGATAATGATATTAAATGGATAAGAGATACAAGTATGTCAATCTAGCCTTGGTTCAAAACCCTGGACCCCATATCTACTTATACAACGTGCAGGTTATGTTGGTGAAGTAGATAGTGTCGGGGAGGGGTTCACAGTCTTGAAGGAAGATAAATATCAATTTTCCGAGCATCATAATATAACTCTCTACGTTTATATTATTCCACAAAAGATAAAATACATTTAATCAAAAGAACTGAATCTGAACTGAATCATTTTCATATTTTATTTAAATTCAGGATAGACATAATAACAAGGACTATTGTGTTACCACGATTAGATTTCCTTCCATGTGCAACTTGATTTGAAAGGGTTTATTTCCTGTTGGCTTAAATGTGCATACATGTGCATGTGTACTTGTATTTCTAATTTAATTGATTTATCGCATATATATGTTTAAATAACAATATTAGAGCAATATATGATACATAATTACTACTTTATATCTACATCTGAACAAACAATTGCTATACATGTACTAATATAATATACATCACGTTCATTTTGAAGCAGGAATTGGAATTATACACATGTGAGCCAAATACAATGACAATAACGTATCAATTGGCGTTTTACATATTATGGTTTTCAATGATGTTGCTGGTTGCTAAATCATTAAAATGTAAAAATGGTCGATTAAAATATCCCGGATCCAAGGAGTGTACTGAAAAGAAGGACTGCCCTTACAATACATTTAAATGTAGAAATAAGGAATGTTGTCAACTTAAGGTAAGGTATGTATTTGAACCATATACCTTATTATTTAATCCACATAATTTTCTTAAAGGCAGAATCAGATCTAGGGGGTGACACGATTGCAAGCAACATGTACAGTTGACCTACCATTGTACGTATTCCTGACAAGCATAGTCACTTTCAAGGGTATGGTTAGGATGACCAATAAAATAATCACTCTCGGTTGTTTTGAAAGTTTAAATGACGCAAAGGAGGAGGGAAAGCATCGCAACAGATTTCGGACAGTTATATTTTGGATTTAGGCTAATTTCTGAGGATTTAAATAGGTGCATACGTTAGACCAATCCATTACCTCCAGAAAAAGCACTCCTAGAGATGATCAGATAATTTCGACTTTTGCATCTTCCCTGTCTCAAAGTTGAAATTATTTTATCATCTCTAGGTGTGTTTTTCCTAGAGGTAATGCATTTTTTCAAAGATCCGATATTGGATCGACAAAAAGTATAGTGTGAAGAAAAATATCTACCACAACTCACTCAGTTTAAAGTATACTTACGAAATATTGAAAAAAACTGCCTAAACTAAACTTTTCTTGCTTAAATTAATTTGAAATGGTGACGGCGCTCAAATACTTTTTTGTGCAAATAGCGCAAAAATTCAAACATGGTCAGTCAATGGTCAATGATTTGTCGGCTTTCGTTCAGCTGGTAATTTTAATAGAAAAGGTTGAAAAGCATGAACTTTCATAGGAATATGCATACTATCAATAAAAATATACATGTCCTTATGACAACCTACAAAGCGTTTTAGCGAATACTTTTCGAAACTGACGATAATCGTGAGATGTTTTAGCGTGACGTCTCCGAATCTGTTACCGGAAGCGGGAGATATTTAGGCCTATGTTAATGACCATGTATTCGACTATCACGTATTATTAAATTTTAGCAACAGCCATTGTTTTTACATTGTCATCAGAAATAACTGTAGCGGAGCTACCCATCCGTGAGTTCCCAATCCCAGACAGAGACTGGCCCTCCTCTCTCCCTTTACAACAGAACGCTGGTTTCACGCACTTTTGGAACGCTTTAAAGCTGAACGCATAAATAAAGGGATTGACGCTACAATTGGCGAAACCGGCGACAACGCTGAACTGGTATATCGGGCTAGTAAAACTGGTGACAGGAATTATTCCAAAGCTGAAGAGGAGATAAAATATCATATTCCCCACCCAGCAAATGAAAAAACATATTGACACTAAGAGAAGCGTTCGAATCACGTTGAATCTTGCTTTCAACATCTGCTGCTCTCTGTGCTGAGAAGCGTCTGCCATCTTGGCTTCTCTATGTATCATCAGAGCTATTCTGCCATAACAATATGTCATGATGCAAATAGGAATGATGAACTCAATAAAAACGATGACAACTCCGAAAACATTTTGGAACATCTGACTCGGCCATTCTGTCCATGTTGAACATACTGTTCCCTTCAACTCTGTGGTCCAAACGACGAAACTCATGAAAGCGAGGCCAGTGGTCCAAACAATACCAATGGTTACACGAAGCCCCGTCCTTGTAAAGTAGCGCTTGTATGACATTGGGTAAATGAGGGCGAAATATCTCTCAATAGTCAACGCTACAAGATTGAACGTGGAAACTACCACCGTTCCCCATATCGAGTACTTAGATAGCCAAAGTTTGCAGAAATAATACGCCAAATGTCCTGGTTCCTTTATCCATCCCATGTCATCGAATTCACTGTTGAGTGCAAGGAAGATAGATGCAAAAAGGTCAATCACGCTTTGGTTTAATATCAACGTGTTTGTGATTTTATGTCGTAAGGCAGGCGACCTGAGGAAAACAAAAATCACGAGTGAATTTCCAAAAAATCCAAGCGTTCCAATAATCCAAAACATTACCTTCTCGTAGAATGCCGTATAACTTGTCGAGGTGAACACAAGACCTAAAATGACTGTAGTGCTTTCTGTTTTAAACTCTTCAATTCCTGATGTTTCAAGAAGAGGACCTGTGACATTCGAGAACAAAAGGTTCTTGTTAGTATTTCCGCCATTTCTGACCGTGCTTAGAACACTTTCTGTTGAGGTAATGACGGTATTCACAGAGTATTTTGATGTTGTAGAATTCATAATGTATTTTATATGCACCGTTAAGTTTGATAAGTCTCTTCTATATCAACTATATGATACTCTTTTTAAAGTGTTGCAGCATTCTACGTGCCATAGAACGTATTGGTATCTTACAGGGTGTTCCAAAAGTAACAGGACGGGTGCTGGCATTTTGCCAATTTTGAGTGTCTTCAAATTTCACAAATTGTACTTTGAAGTATTGCAACTAAAATTGTATAGTTTCAGAAAAAATAATGAAATGCGGGTAGAGTTGTGGTTACTATAGTATCACGACATCACAATACCCGGGGCAACTGTTTTCTGAAAATGTGATATCTAACATTTTTGTATAAAGCTACGTTCACACCAATGGCGCTTTGATGGCGCTTCAAAGCGGCTTGTAAAGCGGCACCAAAGCGTAACAAAGTTTGATTAAAGCGTCGGGGTCGTAATAGGTAGTAGAACAGCTCGGAGTTAAGCGGGATATTCGGCAAGAGCACTAAAAATGTAAACTGTTCAAGCTACGTTCGCACCAACGGCGCTTTGATGGCGCTTTAAAACGGCTTGTAAAGCGGTACCAAAGCGTAACAAAGCTTGATTAAACCGTCGGGGTAGTAATAGGTCGTCGAAAAGCTCGGAGTAAAGCGGGATAGTCGGCAAGAGCGCCAAAAAATTTTAAACTGTTTTAAAATTTTGGGCGCTCTGTTACGATTTGATTGAACATTCAAAACCAATAAATGTTAAAAATGAGTATTTTTCATGTAATTGAAAATAGCTAGAACTAAAATGATTTTTTCTCATTGTTTTATGTATTTTAAAATAATATGCCTTTATCTAGATTCGGTCAGCATACTTATTGATTATTCCGGTTGTAAATAACTTTGATAACTCGCGAATAAGTTGTGAATTTAGTGAATTTTGTTGATGTAACGGGACAACACGCCCGTGAAAACATGTCATATCTCACTTATAAATGGTCACATCTTTTCATTTTGGTTCTGTTGGCATAGAACACATTCAGTCAGAGTGTGTTGACAGCAGTATATTTGCTTCTCACCTACTACCGATTATATGTACCCATTATAGTAAATGTAAAATGTATTCTGTGAAAAACGTCACGGTCGTTAAAACAGGCCCAGACGGCAGAAGGTAAACTCGAGATGTCCGTGGTTATCAAGTCTTCAGTTCAGTTTATCAGACCATTGTGTTACAAATCGTGATAATAGTTGTGATTGAATGATAATGAGCATGATCTGAAAAATTCTGAAAAATCACCGTTTTGCTTGTTGACAAACGTCACGCGTGAAAAACGTCACGGTTATAGCATTGAACTCAAAGCAGTAATACGCCATTTTTATAAATCCCAGATGGATTGGTTTAATTCTATATGATGACCCATATTCTTAAAACACATGTTGAACAGTTATTCAGTAATTACGCATAAAACTCAACTCATAGACAAGGAAACGATAACGGCTAACGAATTTGCCCTTTTGTAAATGTGCTTTTTACATTTTATACGTCTTTACAATAATATGTAACATGCAAGCAAATGACAAGTTATTTGGGAATTCCGTAAGCATAATTTATCGGAAAAGTCATAACAAAAAATGTAATATGAAGACCATTAAAGCCCAAAATAGTTGACCCTCAGTAAATAACGTTTCGTTCAGTGTATTCCCGGGGATCGCTGAAATCAATCATAAAGTCCCTTAATGTTTGCATTCTGATTTCTTTTCAATGGATGCAATCATTATTAATGGAAAACAGCATAAACCGAAACCCCTAGTTAAGTTATATGAACGATTAATGCTTTTCAACGATGTTTTTGTGTTATAATTAATTTTTATTTCAATTCCATTTGCACGATCTGTATATGATCTGTAATATTTAATATGCCTTCGCAAAACGCAATTCGTTGGAAAAGAAAATGTAAGGCAAGCAATGCAAAAATACACTCCTCTTTGAAATATATCGCCAACCGACAACAAAAAGAAATAGGAAACACAAAATGCACGCTTCGAGAATGGAGGCAACAAAGCGAGATTAATTCTTTCAAGGTTCTCTTTCTCTCAAACAAAACCGGGGCAACGCATTGCACTGAACATTAAACTTCCAGAAAACAGGAAAGAATTGAGTTTATGCTTAGAGTTATGTGATGTGATATCAGAAACCGTTGAAAAAGTATCGAGTCTGAGAAAAAATTCGTTCTAGGACTGCCGACTTAGCTCAGCTCGAATGAAGCAAAACACAACAATAAGAACGTTTTCAGTTGCCATAAAAATGTCCTTGTGATGAGATCGGGGCATCGAGGAAGCGCTCCGCAGACCAAAAGAAAAATTTCATATTCACAGTCCAGCATCCTCCGATCAAAGGGCTTCAAAATTAATTCAGAATATATTCTTTCTTACGTATTCTGAATACCTGCTTAGGAGGATGCAGTCCAGATAATTTTCATGCTTTGGCTACGTCAGACTTAAAAAGTCAGCAATATCATTCTTATTTCTTTCAATTGATTACGTACAATCAAGTAGATGTAACAGATTTTAAATGAAAAAGTCTCTCTTGAAATTTGAAATCTTTAAAAGGTCTTTTCTGATGCATGATTGAATGCCGTTAATGTCATTTGGGATGAACATGTATGGTCGCCCTGCTGTTTGTGGTGCATGCAGAAAAGACTTCACTACGTCACCCTGCAGCTGGTCTACACCCATAATAAAAGTTTCTCAAATTGTAAAAACAAATCGAAATCAAAGTGTCTTGCCTCATATACTATTAGAGATTAAAGTGCCCGATAAACTATAAAATGCGCATGCGTCCAGGTGTTGATAAACTATAAATAGCGAAAATCCAGGGTTTGTCACCACAAGGTAAGCCAGGACGTGTTGAGAGAACAGCTAGTGTTGATATTGAATTTATATGTAGCCAGATAAGTTTCCTTATTGGAATTACATATGGTTATTAGCAATACTTTGTAGGTGCTAAATAATAAAATATTTAGAGTATATATGAGAGAAATTGGTCATTTCGAACCTGTTGAAAAGTTTGTGGCTCTCGGCTACACCGGGGAATTTACTTCCATGAGTACACACATAAATGTGGGGTTCCCCAAGAGGTACGCGACAACGTGACCTGGCATCAAATGTGCGACTAAATGCTACTATCGAGAAGATAAAATAACGAATACGACAATAAGTTACGAGGGTTGTCCCATAAGTCTTGAAATTTTTATTCTAATTCATAGAATATTTGAGATACAATGATAAAAATTTCACATTTTGTAACTTAGATATATTTCTACTATCTCTGCAAGTTTCATACCATAATAAGATCATTTAGCAATTTTACAGATGATTTAAAATGGAATGTTGGGGGTACCTGGGGCAGAAAACAGGATAAAAGATATAAATATGACGTAAAAATTAAGGATTTGGGAACCCCTGGCTCAGCTCAACACGTTGCCTTTTCTGCTCCTCTGTCAGACTATGTGGAAGTAATTTAGGTCCTTTGACATCCCAAGGTCTTTCTTCATCACTCTGTGAGCAGTACTCTTACTAATATCAAAGTCTAGGGCGATATTTCTACACTAAGCAGTTCTCCTTTCAGCCCTTATACTCTCTGCAATATGGGATATGAGATCGTCACTGGATTTTGGCCTTCCACTTATAGGAGCATCCTCCAGGCTGGTATCTCCAGTTTTTAACTTCTTCTACCAGCTCCATATTGTAGGTGCACTCGGAGTTTACTGTCTATATACTTTTTCCATGGCTGTTCTTGTTTGTGTAGGTGTATGCCCTACGAAGGCGTGGTATTGCAAAACTGCACGCAAACATTTAACATCTGGTGACAAAATCACTGCCATTTTGATTTTCAAAATGCTGTGGCTCTGTACCAAAATTGAGCAATTGTGCTAGTTTATTATGACATCACAGAGGTATTTCATAAGATTTTACCAAGAATACAGTGTTTTTGTCAATCTTGACAGGTGATTTACAATTTAAGATGCATACCATCCTTTAAAATCCTTAATACTCCCATGGCTCCATTTTACATTTTTACTATATTTCATTACTGCCCCACCCCCCGACTCCCCCGGTTACCATAGCAACAATAATAGTTACTCAAGTTTATAATTTTGTTATGAAACTATCACATGTTGAAGATAATTGATTGATCTTGATACATACCAATTTTCAGCCAAATTCATTAAAACCTTTTTGAATTAGAATAAAAATTTCAAGACTTCTGGGACAACCCTCGTATTGCATGTGACAATTCCGAGCCTTCATCTCACTGAAGTATTTTGAAGTGAAAATAGGATTTTTGTTTTGATACATGGATTCAGATGAACGTAACTTTATTCTGACAACTAATCAAAACTGAACAAAATTGATTGTACGTAACAGACAATGTATTAAACACTGTCATAAAAAAAAATATATATATATATTCTCTGAAGTAAAGAATTTGACTTGTTTCTGATATATTAACCAGAGAGATGAACTTACATAGAAAGACAATGTATTGTTTTACAATGTTTTGATTGGCTAAACGAATGAAACCAACAAATTATGACATGTAAAATGACAATTTTGAAATGTAAAATTTAAAAGTGACAAACACAACCTCCCTATCCACTCTTTGGGAGCCCTAGTAAATTAGTAATATGGACATGCAGCAGTGGTAGTGTAGTGTACAGCTTATTATCACACTACGCTTTGTATTCTAAAGCCTGTTGTTTGTAATAACACTGTTCACTCAACGTATGTTTTGTGTGTGGGCAGTCAACGATAATCATTGTTTTATCCCGGTTATATGACCTCGGCAATTATAACAAAACCGTACTAAACGAAAAAACGCAAATAAGAGAAAGCTTTCACACACATATAAAAAATGAACTAGTCTAATCCGCCAGTATAAACTCTGTGCTATACGTAGCCGGGTCAGGCGCACACTTTAAAAGAGAACTAGGGTGATTGCAATTGGGTGCTTGACAACATGGCATTTGCACCATCGATATAAAATGTAAAATTGCTGGTTTCTTGAATCAGTTAAAGGTTTGGGTTAAGTTGATTTAAAAAAGATAATGTGGTGTGCACATAGTTATTGAAAATAGAAAAGATGTGCTCGGTACATGTAAACTATGATTGCATATGAGTCCACATATGTCACACGTACGTAACTGCTTTTTCCTTGGAGATAGTGAAACACGGCACGATTCTGCTATTCACTGATTCACGGTTTATGTCGAGTTTTGACGGAAAATTAAACATAAATGTGATAATATAAGACACAAATACAAACTTGTTTCTCAATTCAGCTAGCTATAGTCATCGAAAATGCCCATTCGTGAATTAACACTTCTCTTAAGTGAACATATAACTCATTGTCATTTGTTTCCAATTTTCTTGTGAAAATCGACACGCTGAAAAGGGTGAACCAGCC
Organism: Owenia fusiformis; assembly: GCA_903813345.2. Lineage (NCBI taxonomy): Eukaryota > Metazoa > Annelida > Polychaeta > Sabellida > Oweniidae > Owenia > Owenia fusiformis. The sequence goes on along the minus strand of CAIIXF020000002.1, from coordinate 10,101,981 downwards.
TAATGATCAATGCTTCCCAAATAAATTTTTTATCATTTTTCTATTCGTCTAAAGCATCATTTTTCATGATCGAATCGATTCATGTTCCAATAGGGTTGACCCCTTTTAATTTTACCCAGATAAAAAACACAACGTATGAAAAAAATCGAGAAAAATGATGGATTCGGATGTTTCATGTTGACAAGTGATGCACATCAAAAGGGAAATACTGATAGTCCAAATTCATTTATGATTTTAAAGGACAGTAGAGTAGCATAAGGAAAGCCATTGGCTTTTTGAAAATGCTGCATTCTAATGTGAATATCTTGGCATATTAATCACGGACTGAAAATGTGAAAATCGTCACGTTTGAGACGGGCCCTAATTTCAATTTGAAATTCCACCTATTGTTCCTCGGAGTTTACTTCAATGCTTTTGGTAACGTGTGTATAAATGTATATAGATACATACTACATGTCTATTTGAAAAAATAATTTTAATGCTTTTTTTAATTTTTAACGAAATTTGTTTCACACTTAAGCCGTTTTCAGTGTGAAGCGCCGAGAGCGTAACAAAGCTCAACGAAGCTTGACTCAAAGCGTAGGAAAGCTTAACAGAGCTTGGTTCAAAGCGGGGACCCCAGTCTGTTCACGGTCTATTACCACTTGACACGCTTCGTTAAGATGTCTCAAGATTTGCTACGATCTGGCATGAAGATCTGACACGAGGTCAGACGCTAGATCATCAATATCTGACACTCTTTGTTACACTTTCATGAAGGACTCTCAAGCTTTCCAACGAATTGAGACGCTTTAATCAAGGATTGAAACGCTTTGCTGTACGCTTGACAAGTTTCCACACGCTATATCACGCCGTGCGACAAACGTCATGTCTTCTTCAGATAGGTCATGCTCTGGTCCATCTGGAATGTCTGGATCTCGTTGTTCTGCCATCGTGTTCTCGAGTCAAAGATGCAATGGTTTTATGGATCTACTGCATCTTTATATAGTCATTGGATCAAAAGCGGCATGGAATCGGCGATCTCGACATTTTCCAATGCGTGACAGAGCTTAACAGAGCGTAACAATGCACAACAGAGTTTTGCAATCGTATCAGAGCCTGATTTAAAGCGTCATAATCGCATCAAAGCGTAATAATGCTTATCAAAGCTTATCAAAGCGTGATTTCAAGCGTAACAAAGCCTGATCAAAGCATGGGGAACCTTTTAGAGCTATGTTAAGCTTTCCTACGTTTTGGATCAAGCTTTTCTGAGCTTTGTTAAGCTTTGATACGCTCTCGGCGCTTAATCGATTCGTAACAGAGCGCCCAATATTTTTAAAAAGTTTAAAAATTTTTGGCGCTCTTGCCGAATATCCCGCTTTACTCTGAGCTTTTCTACGACCTATTACGACCCCGACGCTTTAATCAAGCTTTGTTACGCTTTGGTGCCGCTTTACAAGCCGCTTTAAAGCGCCATCAAAGCGCCGTTGGTATGAAGAAAAATGACAAAAATGACGGCGCTTTGCTCGCCGATTTAAAGCGTGGCATTCGCCGTTGGTGTGAACGTAGCTTAACTGAAGGAAGTATCTAATACACCTATTATAATACAACATTTCTTGTTTATTTAATTAGTTGCTTTGTTGTAAAGGTGTTGCTATAAAGCTCAGATTCAAGTATAATTTCATTATGATAATATTTATTCAATTTCCTGGAATATCACTATGGATTACAGTCTGAATAATTCATGGTTAAGTTTTTGAAAGACCCAATTTGAAGCCAGTCATCCACCTTTATAACGCTCCTGCCAGCAGGTCACCATTAAAGACCATGCAGCTATAGAGGAGCTAGGTCTTGAGTTCTAAAACCATGCACCATACTCTTCTGATCATGCAACATCCAATTTTTACTTACATGGAGAATGGAACGCTAATCAGTGCTGTAAGATCGTTAAAGATGAGAATGACCTTCTCCAAGTTGTTCAATCGACCATGCGTGACATGTCCTCAAATTGGTTCACTCATGTGTTTGAGTCATGTATGCAGAGTGCTACTCTTCTACTGACCAAAGAGGAGCCTATTTTTCGAAGTACATAGGATACATAGGAATATCAAATTATGTAAAACAAATGTAATTCCCACCAGTTGTTGCATTTTAACTTTGATATGGGATGTACAAACTGCTTAATGTCTTTTTCTTTCTTAATGTAACTTTCTGCGTGGAATGTTGCCCCGGGTATTGTGATGTCATGTTACCATAGCAACCATAACTCTACCCGAGTTACATATTTTTTGTTGGAACTTTGCAGTTTTAGTCACGATACATGAAAGTACATTATGTCAAATTTTAAAGACGATTGGTGCATATTTAACAAAATGCCAGCACCAGTCCTGTTACTTTTGGAACACCCTCTATATAGCTAAATAAAGGTATTATTTAATAAAAAATTAATTAGACATTGAGTCACGAATAAATTGTGACATTGACACATGATTGGATGATTGTATTTGCCAAAAAACATCACACATTATATTTTATTCTCTTAGTCTATAAAGAGCGTTTTCACGGGTATCAACCAGACCACGTCATTTCATGATCTTGCTCGGCGATATCATGGCTAAGCCACGGGTTTTACGGTATCTATTTGCAACTCGGCGGTATGTTCAGCTCAAAGTGCATCCCTTTGCTCACGGTCTGGTAGGTACCTGTGATTTTCGTAACATTAACACATCGATTTGTCTCCTAAATTACCTACTTTAACGAAGTAACATGTGCAAATATACAAAAAGGTGATAAAAGCGACATTATACTCTGGTGTTTAATTATTAATCCGTATTTTCATATACCCATAACTACGTTAAATATCGGTCTCTCTCTATAATACTTTGTAAATATCATCCCGACAGATTGCATAAAATTACGATCTCATGATTAGATGAGGTGAGACTCGACAATAAGCAGGATAGTAGAAAGATGCTATTTCAAAGTTAGTCGTTTACAAAATGATGGTGACGGTGTAAATATTAATTTACGAAATACAGGGTGATCACTAAGTTCTGGGAATTGGTCTGTCATTTCAATATTTTTCAACCAATTCAGTTGAAACTTTTAGCAAATGTACATTGTATAATTCTGAATTGACAGACAATGTTTCATATATATATCACTTTTACAATTTATTTTATTGCAATTATAAAAAAAGTAAAAGTGGTCAGCGGGTCAGCAAATTTTGACTGACATTAATTTGAAAAATATCCTGCTAAAACATATTCATCTTGCCTAGATCGTTGGTTCAAACTTATTGTACTAGAGGCAGAACAGTACTCTTGAAGTCATTTATTCAGAAGTATTCTTCATTGCTGGAAGGATCATTTCATTTATAATGATTTCCATAGGCCTGAATGCCTATGTATTGTTGTCAAACCTACTGTAGTCCATAAAGTTGCTTTCCAGTCCTCCCCTTGGTATCCCTTTAAAATTTGCTCAAGCTGTTGAGATCAGCCCCTCATTGGAACCAAACTTATGATGATCTCTATATGAAGCTTCAACAGTCAAATTTAGTGAACCTAATGGTGGTTCATCTGGTGAACATTATATGGTGAATATGGGGCATGAACAACTTGTGTGAACCTTAATTCTTCAAGACTAGTATGGGCAATTTGAGGAATGGGAAGAAGCATAGTCACAATAGAAGATAACTCCTCGCTATTTTGAGTCATGATTGTGACTTTGAGAGTCTGACCAATGATAAGAAAATTGAGCAAAGTGGACTCTTATATCACAATACAGATGTTACTTTAAAAACTAAACTTAGAAATATTTGAAAACATAAAAAATCACAGAAATTTCTCTACCAAATAGGTATTAATTAACCATACTTTTGGATCAAGTAAAATAAAAATGAATTCAACTTTTTCTTGACCCGCTACGCCATTTGTCATGTTGCTATAGTAACAATAATTATCCATTGTGACATCATATGACAATGAAACTGTTTTATCCAACCCAAAACTATATTCTCCATTTACCTTGAAAATTTCAAGTAGATTGGTTGAAAAATAATGAAATGACAGATAAATTCCCAGAACTTAGTGATCACCCTGTATTTGTAGATTTATTTGAAAAACAAAGAAATATACATGTACATCACATATCGAGTTTTTATAACAGAAAAACATGTTTAAATAGTAAGGCCTGTAGGTCCGATTCCCTTTGGTAGCATTAACATTGATCTCGTATAAGTCGTACAATTAATATTCGAAACACAACTATTATTCGAACTTTTGATCGGACATAAGTACAATGTGTACTTCAAGGTAATAAACTAACATCATGCATTTGTCCGATTATAAGTTTGAATAATAGTATGTGGTATAAATATTAATTTTATGACATAATAAAACAAACAAAATTTTCATAACGTATTTCCAATCACGTCTAGATCACTTTTCAAATGAGTTTCCTTGATATATCAAAAGGCTATGTTGTTCTCATACTCCTACCCAGAGAACTAAATATGACTGTTATTCACTTTATTAAGCAGTAAAAAATGCTACATGGGTGACAAAATTATAATCACAACCGTAAATCAAATAACTCAAGTGACGGGAGAGGAGGCGATTTCTACAAGACAATTAAATACTCAACAAAATCCTTTCATTAGAAAGTTTATTGCCAAATTAAAAAGTGCACGGTATGGAAAATTAATGTTATTATAAGTGTTTAGTTAATTTTAAGTATTCTATGATTTTTATGTCACCACTAAAAAGTATAGTGACATGTTGTTATGATCTCCGTTTTCTGTGACGGCGATCGGCGGTCGGCGATCGGCGTCTGTAACAAATTCTTACAGCGTAAAATAACTTAACACATACGGGATAGACTGGCTCCAAATCTTTTCAAAACAATCAACATTTAATCAGTTTTCGTTTGTATTTCCGCTATTTCCGACCGTACTTGGAGCACTATCTGTTGCGATAGTGATAGCATTCACCGATAGTTTTGATATTGTTGAATTCATAATGTGCATGTTCTGTTAGATTTGATATGACTTTTCGCTATCATAAAAGTTGCACAGTTTTGAGTTGTCATTAAGCATTCAACACGTCATAAAACGTTTATATTGGTGTCAGCGTTTTGTATTTCAAGGTACATTTTTATTTCTGCATTTACGAAACACGAAATCTAATCATACATTTTCTTTAACGATTTACTTAACATGCAGACCATTATCTGGGCCCTGGTAACGTATGTTTAGTTTTCGATATTGATTGAACAACGCACAATGAAATAATACTATTGTTAAGTAGTAGGAAGGAAGGGTTCCACAGTTGCCAACTCCCGATTTAAATCGGGAGATTCCTGTTTTTAACCCATCTCCTGCGCAATTTTGCCATCTCCCAATTTTCTAATTTTGTAATTTTTCATCATCTCCCGATTTCCCGCGATTTCTACAAAAAACATGTTTTAGGTAAAAATCCCCCGATTTTGCCTGTGTCCTCCCGTTTTTTCCTCATACCTCCCGATTTTTAACTTGAATCCGAGTACTCATCGATCGTCTCCAGTATCTTACAAATAAGTCAATTAACTCCAGCGACATCTAATCATGAAATACAAAGTTAATCTAATATAAATGTCCAATCAACAACAAGGAAATTAGCGCACGCGCAACAATTTTAATGAGTAAGAGCGAATCCATCCTTTATTACGATCCTAGCGCATGCGTATTACGTAGATAATCTCCTGAGTGGAGGCGATAGAGAAATCATGTTAAATAAGTTTGAATGATTTTACCATTGAAGTTTGTCAAAGATTTATCAGTCACATTTACGGTAAGCTTTTTGGAGTGACATAGTAGAAGAATAGAAGTTTTTGTGTTAAGGATGACTAAGAAAAAACGACGCCTTTCAATTCCTTTAGCGAAGCCTTTATGGTTCCTCTAGTGTTCCCGTTATGGTGGTATATTTGGATTTGTTGTAGAAAAGAACTAAGATGGAAACATTTTCAAGCTTTTTAAAAGTTTTAAGAACAGCATGACTTTTGATGTGAAACATATTAAACAATCATTGATGCGTTTCTGATATTCCCTTATTCTACAGTTTGGGATCTATTTCTTAAAATTCATGTATGTCATTGTTATTATCATACCAAGTTTCAGGAAGCAGAGGTAGTATATCTGAATGAATTGAAGTCAAATTCTATATTTGGTTTATAGTTTTAGTTAGATCCAAAGCATAGTTTTGAGCTAGAAAGTATAATAAATGATTATAATAGCAAATGCATTGTATGGCTTATTGTTGTTTTAGTGATATCTGGGCAGAAACCTCATTAAAATAATACACAATTCACTAGCACCGCGGGCATACAAAAATACAGTCTAGGAAAATCAAAATAATTGATGTATTTGTTTCTCCTGCGATGAGCTTTGGTAGCCGGTTAATAATTTCCATAACTGGTAGAAACCCAGATAGTTCACTAGTAATACTGGCATTGCCGTCAGTTTATCATTGTTTTTCAATTCTGTTGAATTTTAACATTTTCAGTTTTCCATGTAATCCGCTGATGAAGGATGATGTTGAACCATTACCTTGCGTTGGAAAGGACGCTTCGCCATGTCCAGGTGGACACCAGTGTATAGTTGAAAAGAAATATAGTATTTGCTGCCCAGAATCAAATGTTACATGCACGGGCAAGGATGGAAAGACGTATCATCCCAGTAGTCCAAAGTGGCACAGTGACGATGAATGTAACTGGTGCTTCTGTGATACATCAGGAAGTATAAATTGTACTGAACAAGCAAGTACACGTGAGTTTAATATTAATTCAATTTTATAATGTGTATAACGAGCATTGCCCCGGAGATCTGGTCATGATTAAATCTATTTCAGAAATAACAATTAATACAACGTATGAAAACGTATATCGAATAAAAAAGACATGCCTTATCCATTTGACATTAGAATATAAACTGTTTTTTATTGTAGTATGTAGGAAAAAATCATGCATCAACAATTGTAGTGGAGAGACAGGTAGGGGCTCATAACCTTTTTTTAATTTTCCGTGGGCCACTCAGTTAAATATTTATTGGACATCATGGTGCAGAGAAATCGTAATCTTACTGAGTAACTCCATGTAAAAATAAACAACGTTATGACCCTCTTAAACGACGTTGTTATTTTATTCTAGTAGTCTTTCATTAAATTACCTTTTAATCATAATCAAAATAGAACGATTATTAAGGTCGGAATATGATTTGGAATAGGAAAAACGCTAAAATTGCTCTATATGAGGAATTTGAGATTGAAGATTTCTTCTCCTACATTTTTATTTGGGATAATTTAAACTTTTTTTCGTTTTTGTACTTGGAATTGATAATTCATATATAAATATATAATTCAATAACATTATATTTGAGATTGTAAGGAATACAAGTTATACATTGCTGGTCGGTCTATTGTACATGTAATTTTGTCATCGCACTTTATACCAGACCTTGCCTTTAAATCGGTATATATCTTATTTGAGATTTATTGTTTCTAATATGTTAGGCGTGGCTACGGAATACTCCCCCTGTGGCTTGGATGAACGAAAGTGCAGTATACAAGCAAAAATAAGTAGATGCTTGGACAACAACAACAACAACAACAACAACAACAACAACAACAACAACAACAACAACAACAACAACAACAACAACAACAACAACAACACAAAAAACGAATTCAGTACATGTGTAGGAAATGTAATCGATTTCAGACAGTGTAATATAAATGCCTGCCCAACTTATGGGAAACAATGGGTGGACAAGAGAATTAAAAGAATAATCGGTGGCACTAAAGTTAAACTAGAAAACAAATGGCCATGGTTTGCTGATGTTAATGGGTTTTGCGCTGGATCTGTTATTAGCCCTGTACATATTCTAACTGCGGCACATTGCGTGGCGAATATTGAAGAACCAATAGGCGCCGATGGGAAGTACCTCATCCGAGAAAATATCACAATAGTTACAGGGAAATATCATCGTTTAGATGATGAACCTTTAGAACAGAAAAGAACAGCAAATAAAGTATTCGTTTATGATGGATTCAGACGGTTACAACATAGGACTATTCCATTAAAGAATGACATTGCTATCGTGAAGGTCGATCCTCTTGAATTTAACAAAGCCACCCAGCCTGTGGCTTTACCAATCACAAATACGTTTGACAGAGACACATCCAATGATAAACTGTGTATGATAACCGGTTGGGGAGCTACTGAAATGACCGAAGAAGAATTAAAAGATATTCCTGATTACATGCTAGAATATTCTGAATATTTTACCGTAGGTATAAAGTAGGTATCCGCACTACAATCGAATCATATGTCATTGATAAAACAACGTAATATGTTTATAATTGTTAAACACAAAAGAAAATAATAGTACAATGCCGTCATTTCGAAGGGCTATATGAAATATTAGACCGAGGGCCGAAGGAATCCAAGGTCCAATAGTTCACTATGTTGCCCGCAGAAATGTCGTTATTAGTATTATTACCACCGTTAATGACTAGGACTGAAACATCAAGAAAATCTTACGCACTGAACGATATCTAATTTCCCGGGGAAAATTGCCGGTCATTAATTGCATTCTTGACTGGCAATATGGACCGCCACTATGAAAGCCTTCTAAACTAGCACCAAAACCCCTAGAACTGGCCTGGCAAGGAGGTAATAATATTTTTATCATCAACAGTTAGCGTCCACATATCTCGCAAATAGTGTATATTTAAAAAAAAAATACTGTACATGCTTCTATCGCTGTTCAAAGCCAAAGTACTCATACGAAATAAAAATATCATTTTTATGCACAGATGATATGTCGAGTACTACAGTGTGAGATTAAACCGTGACACACAGTGAAACTGACTTAAGCTCCTTGTGTATGCAAATTTTAATTAAAAATTTAACATTTCTTTATCAGATATATATATGGATAGATATATGGGAGATTTGTTTCCCTAGGTACAAAAGCTAGTTGATTAATACTATTATTATGAATTGAATAATAATGTACGATTTTCAGGTATCCTAAAACGCTGCTTGAGGCGAATGTGTCAATTCTGAGCGATTGTGGTATATACAGGCTCGAGGATATAGAGTATATAAATGGATTCTGTATAGATGGCGCCAATGGGTGACTATTATTTACTTTTCTTGTATAAACCATGACATGTTACCACTTGAATCATTTGCGTATGATTGCATATGTTGCTTTCTATAAAAGAAGCGAAAGGGCAGATTATACTGGAAAAGACCAAAGATGACTACAAAACACAGCAAAATAACATCTAGGTTAATAACCAAACATAGTACAGGGGCGTAGCCAGTCAAGGGGGAGGAGGGTGCGATCGCCAAAATATTTTGGCTTTCAGTCCGGGGGGTGTGATTGTGGCATAAACAAGCAAAAAACGGCTATCAAATTCACAAAGAAACAATATACTGACCCCACCCCCATCGTCATTGAATAATCAAAATTTCATTACCATTAGAGCGAGTTGTATAGGCGACTCGGGTGGACCTTTAATGTGCAGTGACGAGGGAGGGAAGTGGACGCAATATGGCATCAGTACCTTTGGAGCAGGCCAACCAAAGACACCATATTGTTCACGTCCAGACGTCTATACGAACATTGTCAAATTCCTGGAGTGGATTAAAGAAAAAGTATCGACCAATGGAAAATGGGGGAAATTCAGTCGATGGACGGAATGTGCGCCATGTCCATCGGGATACAAGTATGTTTAAAATATGTTCCTTATGACTGGTGTAAACTTTTATGTGTTTTTTCTTGCTGCTGTGTTCCGTGACAAGTTTTGCTTCTATACCCTACGCACTTGCAATTGTGCATATATGTTTTCATATATAGTAGTCAAAGAGCACAGTGCGAATCTACACAGATGATATGAGAATGATGTATCACAAAGTACTTTTACTCTGAAGTTTGTGAGTACTTTTGTGATCTAACTCTCTTCGAGAGATTGTACATTTAGAGGCAATGAAGCCTCAAGATCCAAATCAGATGTTTCATCATTGCCATTATGCATTTTAGCTGGTGGTGGGGAAATGGTGATCTTGAAATCCGGTAAAATGCAAGCTGGCGAAAAACACCTTTTTAAATTTAACTTCATTTGCGGTGGTCATGGTCAGACATTGTGTAGCTGTTATATTAGTGCAGTTTCATTTTAAACCAACTAAAAATTTCAAAAAGGCCGTCGTTTTATTTTCAATATTTCATTGAAGTGCCATACTTATATTATTACCAACTCAGAGTTTTTATAGATCCCAGTAAACCTTGAAGGTCCTGTTTAAGATGTATGCAATGGACTTGTTGAGACTCGATCAGCTTGAGTTCTTCTGAGAAAATAGGATTTGAATCTATCCCCATGGTGACTTATAATTACATGATGGTATTACGATGCTAACTCATTATCTATGACATTTTCATGAGGACATTCCGCTGGCCATTCGGGATTTGTAGAATATCACTTGTGAAAGATGCACAAAATGGAATTAAATATTTGTACATTATTTCCACATTCATTCCATGCATAGTCCTTTGCTAATATTCACTTTTTATCATCTACAGGTCAAAGGTCAGAGTGTGTACGAATCCTGAACCTATAGGAAACGGTACATGTCTGATGCCAAAAGGACTTCTATACAAGGACAATGCGACGGGCTACATAGCGGACATTGTCACAAAGTCTTGCAAATGTTAATCGATTACAAAAAGATCTGAATATGTAATGAGTGGTGCATTATTGCTTATACACGAATAATAATAAGCTGTGTTTTGTTATTCTCCGCTGCCATCTACTGTTGATATTACCCTACTATCACACCAAACTAGTTCTCACTACGTTCTCGAAAACGGGCTTCAACTGTGTACGAACGGACTGGACGTACTTAGAACCGTTTGGGGTCTATTTACAAACTTCATCGAACGTACTCGAACATGTAGGTCCTCTAGAACTTAGAACATGCTCAAAATGTTCTATTGGTCGTCAGGTTCTACAATTAGAACGAGTGACAACCTACTAACGACGAGCTGGACGTACTACGAACGGAACCGTCGTACTTAAATCCTACTAGGGACGATTTTACAACGAGTTGAACTGTCTGAGGACGTATTGAGAGCGAGGTAGAACTAATTGCAAACGGGTTAAAACTGATTAAGAACGTATCTATCAACGAGTCAGCAAAAATATAGCTATCACACCAAGCAAGTTGCCACTGCGTTCTTCAAAACTGGTTTTACTGTGTGCGAACGGAATGAACGTAGCTACAACGTTCTACGGTCTGTTTACGAACTTCATGAACTTTCCCGGACGGGGAACGTGATTTAGAATTTTGAATCGATTCAAAATTCGATGGCGACCATACCGTTCTGTAATTTCTAGACTAGGGGTCGCGTTATACGAAGTTGCACACCGACGTGGTGCGGCCTGAATGAACTGCGAATGAGTTTGACGTATTGAAGACTGTTTATGAACGAAGTAGCTAATTATTTTAGACATATTTACCGGCCAGATCGATTGAGCCCGTTTTACGACGTTTTCGTAGGACTGGCAAGAACGGGTAAGAACTAGTTTGGTGTGATAGGGGGGTTAGTGATGCAACCGCCTAGACAGTTAGGGATAACTCCACTATTAAATGCCCCCATACAATTCAATTGAAAAACATGCAAATCTTCGGATCAATTAAGAAAAAACTAAGATTTCAGTTACCAAACCACATATACCATGTTATAGCTCCATATTTCCCCCTTGGAACTCGAAATGTCTCTAGAAAAAAGAGCCACCAAAATAAAAAGACCTGACCGCTTTTTCCGCCATCTTTTCGAATTTTCAACACTTCAACAGATTTCAAACTCAAGACCACTGTCACAAAAAGTCAAATATTTGTAGTGAACAAATAATTTCGTAATACTTTTTATAAAATTATAAACACACGAGATAAACAAAATAAAAATGGATTTCCATCAACAATTATACCGATTTTTACACGTAGATTTTTTGTCTTCTACTTTTTCAACCGCGACATCTGTGGAGAAATTCCTTATTTGGAGCGCCCCCCAGATTTCCAAAATCTTGATCTAAAGCACTAGAAAATATGGCCAAATTAGCCTCCTTTTCTTCTTTAACAGTTTCATAACCATCAATCCAAACCCAAACAGTCATGAAACATTCCAATCATACACACCAGGAAGATATACATGTAGATTATAATGCTACTAGTTAATCTACAACTGCAGAAATGTAAAATGTCTTTACAAAATTGAAAAATAATCAAACTTATGCGAGACGATAATTAGGCAACCGGTTTAGATGGTCGTGTACTTGCTTTTCACGATGGTAGGGGACTTGCGTTGCGTATAGACCTAACTCTCAGGAGCAGAAGCTATGACCAAATGGTCAATTAAGGCATCAGACTTCGAAACACACTTCTGATGGTCCCGGCCATGGCAAGCATTTTCTTTTTTCTTTTTCTTTCTTTATTTCAGAGTCACAATATTTTATTTATCTACTATGGTAGCATATTTATTACTTTTTGGGGTTTTAATTAAAACATCCAGTGCTCAGTGCTCCCTTATTTATACTTAACACGAAATCAAATGATAAATGTTTTAATAATAATTTAAGTGGCATTATCATCACATCATAAATATTATTCAATGGGTCACATCTGTGACGGCTTTTATTAATGGAGTCGATAAAAACCTTTATGGTCTGACAATGATCTCCACCATGAACAGAATCAAACCATTAACAATAAAGTAACCACCCTGGTTGTTTGAAGTTGAGCTTAGAACTGTCATTAAACCTGCACAAAACAAAAGTCATTATTTCCTCACCAAAAGAGAGAAATTCATCAATACCAGGGAGACATGGAATACCTCAATATATTTTAGTCACATGGTATCTAATTGACCAATGAGAGAATGAGTATCACGACATGGAAATAATGAGATCCGTGACATTTATATAAGGCGAGTGAAAAAAAGATAGTACTTTCTTAGAGCAATTATTGACGATAAAGACGTTAAACTTTCATCGAAACAGCAACTTTTTGTTAAGCAAATTTTTGTTAAGGCAGAAGGTACATGTATATATAATCATATATTTGGTGATTGATGTTACGCGCAAAATGGCATTTATCCATCGTACTGCGGTAGTTGTGACTTATCTCATATTCCGCAGGCCAGTATGACATATGCAACAGGTGAGTATTGGGCATCTACTAAAATCAATGTATGTCTTACTCCTCTGCGGAATATGTGGTATGACAAGTGACATATAACGAACCTGATAACTTGATAAAGAAAGCCTATTTGGTGTGTCGCGAGAATCTACTCTAAATGTAAAACTACACTGGATCAAGGTGATGGTTTTGGTATTTGTTCGTTATTTCCACAAAAAATAAAAACAGATAACCAATTTTCAAGTTTCACTTTGAAAAGTATTTTGGGTTCGTTACGATATAGTAACCACTGGCAATATCTTTGTTTTATTATTTAGGAAATAGAGTTGGATAATCGTCGGTGAAAATACCAGGAAGTCAATTAATACATAACAAACCTTAATTTCCTGAAATAACTGAAAATAATACATGTGTAAGTGCTGATTTTATTTTATGTGGAAGCTACTGGTACTAATTTATATTTTATTATTTTTTTATCTATTTATTGAATATCAAATTGACAGTATTTTAGATTTGAATTCAGCTTCTTCGGCATCGCGATGTGGTGAGTCATTTACTTGTTATTAATTTCAAGTTGTTTTAGCTTTTGGAAAATATTCTTGTTCATTTGTCTTTTTGTCTCATTTTCCTGAATATATTGTTGATCTCCTTCTTTGTTACATTCTTATTGTCGTTTTGGCATATACACGGTTTTACAAATGAACCTTACAAAATAATATATCAAAGATGTGTTAAAAGGCTCTGATAAAGGGACCATATGTCAATGAACTATTTACCTAATTAAATTATTGTTTTTAGGTTGACTGCTCTGTTATCGAGTATATTGGTGAGACCCTCAACTACACATTTTTATTCAAATTGTCAAAACGGTAAAAATCAAAACATGGGTTTTGAATCTGCCGTTTATCTGTTTATCCGAAATTCCGAGCAAATATCATTAATTACACACTGAACTGTTTCAACATTAATTGAAAAGTTATTTATAAATCAAAAATTCTCATATCTTCGTCCACTCGTAGTTTTTAAATGATTTCTTTCGGGATGATGTGATATTATATAGTACAAATGTACTGTATATGATGCATTCGTGCCCTGAATTTTCGATCATATATGTGATGAAAAAGTACAACAAGTTATACTTGAAAGCTCGGCCTTCTTTGCTAAATCATTCATTTGATAAACAATTCCTGTGGTATTATGTGTCAGTGAGTTGCTGACCAGTGTAGCATGTTATCGGTGAAGATGACTGGATCTGAATAAACTAAACAATGATTAAAGGTCGTTATGGTGTTATGTGACGGTGACCTCCCTGCTGACAATGTTAGAGCGATCATCACTGTTCACGATGCGACAGGTATGAATACGGGGATGAGTCTCATCGATGCGCACAAGGTGAGACGCGACGTAGACTCTCACGATTCCACGGACCAATTTCATCTCACGATACAAGTAAGTTCCTTACAAGTATCAAAAATATTCATTTGAAAACTTATTTTAAATTTTGCAGCACGTGTGACGAAAAAGCATTTTCTTTCAAAGGTACGTCCAACTTTTTGCTTTCAAATTGTTCAAATGCCATAAAAAGTACTTATTGTCTCCTTGCCTTATTGATAGGGGTAATTTCCGTCATCATCGGAGAAGTATGATAAAACGCTAGTTTATTAAAAAGTAAGATAATGAGCCTATTTATTTTGTAATGTATCTGAAAATTGATATTTGATAATTATTTCACTTTTTAATAATATAAGCGGGATATGCTGGTTGTTATATCGTAAAAGAGGATCACGCACTAATCTGTTAGATTAATCACAAATAATCCGATACACGTAATCCGAAATGTTCTAACCTCATTATCGTACCCATTTGCTGAATACACCCTTTATAAAAAGCTAAGATTCACCATAACTTCTTGCAGTCTAAAACATATTGCAAAAACAAAGTATTATAATGACGATCTGCAATCCATAATTTCTATGTTAATAAAACAACGAAATCTTAGTTGTCATTGAGAAGATGTTCTGATCACTGGCTGATAAGAAAGTCGTTAATATTTATATAAATTGCATGGAGACCATCTATCAAAAATGGAGCCAATGTGTGCTTCTTTTTTATCTTTGATTTCTATAATGCATGTAATGTCGCATCGTTTGCATGCATCCTAGTTTTCAGATGACGTGAATAGAATTGTGAATAACATCGTTTAAATCTTCATGATAAAATCACTGTTCCACAGCTGGATGACTCTAACTGCAGTTAGCTTCATTCAAGATGGTTGCCGAGATTATTTCGTTTTCGATAAACCTCCGATTTTAGCAAAACTAAGTTGAATCTTGATTCCAAAAGTTTCGCTTTGCAAATTAATAAATCTACGATTGTATTCAACCAGAAATGAATGCCAAAACACCCGCAAGAATTCTAAAGAAAACGGCTTCACTTATCTAATGACTCTAACAGAAGTTGATGATCTTGATGTCATCATTACGCCATCATCAACTTCAGTTAGAGTCATTCTAAGTGAAGCCATTTTCTTTCAAATTCTCCAATATCGTGGTTGTTTGAGCATTTATATGAGGTTATTTACCATCGTAGCTTCTGTTACGCGGTATATGGCATACATTCATGGTTGCGCGGTATTTGTGATACGGGTGAATATGCCATACTCACCTGCGGTATATGGCATATTCCGCAGGTGAGTATGCGATATTCCGCAGTGAATATGTGATACATTGATTTCAGTGAATACCCGATACTCACCTGCGGAATATGTCATACTCACTTGCAGAATATGGCATATACCGCAGGTGAATATGACATATACCGCAGGTGAAAACGTACAGAAAGCCTTGATTTGATTGGTTGCGAGAATCGACTCTAAATGTAAAACTACGCTGGATTACCATTATAGTTAGTGCGTCGAGTACTAATATATGAATCCTGGATTGATTGAGTAAGTTTATTACGCGAGATTGGTGACTGATACTTCTGCTAAGTTGATATATTCGATACACAGTACTGTTGATTCAGTAATCATTACAATAATTAATAACGTTTTACTATTTCGTTCAATCGATTCAATTGACAATTGCGTACTTCCGTATCACGTTCTCATTGGTAAGTTTGTATGCCATATACCGCAGGTGAATCTGTCATACACCGCAAGTGAATATGTCATATTCGTTGCGGAATATGACATATTTTTGTATCGTGTTTACCGCGTAACAGCTTCACTAATTTGCATGGCGAAACATTTGGAATCCAGATTCAAATAAGTTTAGCTGAAATCGGAGGTTTATCGAAAACGAAAGAATTTCGGCAACCATCTTGAATGAAGCTAACTGCAGTTAGAGTCATCCAGCTATGGAACAGTGAAAATAAACAATTGATTTAAAATGTTGCCACTTGTGATTTTTCTTGTTTGACATGTCTTCACGCGTGAGAAGAAGTTATTCAATGTCGTTGGTGTGTAATAGTAAAAACCTTAAAATCAAACTTTTGATTTGAAATTGTGACAATCAACAGGAATCTACGTTTTGTATATTCAATTGATTCTGCTGGCCTGTTCAATTCATTTATATTTTTATAACGGTATCTTGTAGACCTCTTATTTTTCATATGACCAGAGTAAATATAAATTATATGCAACGAATTCAACAAGAAATGCTTTAAAGTCAAATCAAAAGTAAATTTTATGTTCGTTGTTGATAAAATATTTTCTCGTATACCTATAGTAGGCCAATTGTATTTGATGTTTAATAAAATAAAGACTACGCAATATTATCTCATTTATGTTTAACTTTAGGCTGGTTTTGATATCCATGTTATAAGACTCAAAAGGGATGCCAGCGTATTAGCGGGCTCGGAATTCAAGTCTACTTACGTCACCGAGGATGGTGAACAATTAGAACATAATACATTTGACAAACGTTGTGTATACAGCGGGAAAACCACGTCTGTAATCAATGACGAGCAGTACAGCTGTCATGTGACAGCCACAGTGTGTGATGGCAAAATGGTAGGCCCGTGTCTTGTACTTATTTTGTTTAGACGCATTAAAGCAATCTCCTGAACTTGTCTGAATCAAAAATATGCTTGTTTGTATGAATAAATGAAGTTGACTTTTGAGAAAGTCACAAAATACTAAATGCCATTTTATAAAATCAAAGAAAATGACGCTCGATTTTCGTTAAGACTGATGAATGGAACAAAAGGTGGTCATGTTCCATTACTCCACTCGATTACGCTGATTACGCAAAATGTGTCGGAACTTCGAGAGTAATAGCGTAATCGAGCGAAGTACCAGTGTTTTGTGAAACGAGTTTCTTTCCAGATTGGACTCATTAAATGTGGGAAGAATATGAAAGCAATAATACCATCAAACGACAATTTAGATCAAAATAAAGATACTGCCGATCATGTTATGTACAACGTGAATGATCATGAGCTATTTCAAGAAAGGATCAAGAGGGGAGATCCAACGGGAACTACACAGGACTACATGAAACCAGACAAAAACGACAACGACACGATGTCCCAAACTGAAGGTACTCTTTTATTGTTATTAGTGATTCATATTCCCCAGCTTTTTTAGATTTTGCAAGTTTAGGTGATCAGATAGACATTTGGAAATTAAAGAAATCATAACTTTATCATTGGTGTCAAAAGGTTATGTTCATCACAGTATCCCCGGGGACCGCATCATCATATTCTAAATGTTTAATGAAAATACACACAATTACGCAAAGAGACAAAAAATTAGCAATTAGCAAGACTTACTGAACGTCCTGATTAAACGGGGATTAAACCTTGTAGCTAATGCCTCGGTCACATTAGTGCTTGCAACGGTAATGGATCTCACTGCCGGTAAATTTCATCTCCATTACCTTACCGTTACCGATAATCGTTGATACTGATACTGTTCCTAAAACCCCGGGGAAAAATCTGAAAGTGAAACTAAAATATTTGGAAAAATCCTTAACGAAGCCGATTTCTCGGCTTGATTTCCCGCTCACATCAACTACAGTGGATATATTGTATCATCATGTATCTCGTGTGTGATTGTGTATTGTTAGGAAGTCTTTGAATGATAATATAGAGTGAATTCGATCAAAATTGATCAAATTATTTGTGTTTGTTTTTACTTCACCGAAATATCACGTCACGTGATTTGTTAATCTCGCAGCATGGGAGATGATTGACAGAGATGGGTGGGGTTTTGCTTATCCTCCCACCTTTTACGAATGCTTTGCAGTTGATTGACAGATTAGCTCTTCAAATGTGGAGATTGAAATATACATGATTGATAAAATATTCTTAAACGAACATTGTTTCGTAAATTTGACAATGGATTGCAATGCCAATCATCATGTTGCAGCAGCATGGCGATTATCGGCAATGGATTTTATTACCGGCAATTGAGAGTATCTACTGCCGCTGCCGACAATCCGGCATTACCGTAAGGCACTAGGTCACATTTGATCTACCATAGGGCTTACGTAGTTTACCAAAATTGAGAAAAGGGAATATAATAGTTACAATTTTTGGGCAAGATCACTGAGCTATAGGTATTCTAGAGACACCAGAAAAATGTATTGGTCAACTTTTTTTATCCAATCATTTACAACATAATCGCGCCATTGAATGCCTATATTATACGAAGTAAAATAAAGTTATTTGTGATACGTCATACATAGGACTGCTTGTTGTTCAACGATACTTCTTCGTGGTGGATGTAAAAAAAGTATTTATATCCACGCGTTCACACAACAATGTAACATTAGGTAAAAAGCAGTGATTTACTTTATTTTAAGTGTGCATAGATAAAACATTCAAACGATTCCCCGGTACAGCAATGCCAGGGACGCCCAAGAAGTCGGTGCCAAATCTTACACGAGATGGCTGTAAAGCTGCCTGCCTTCAAGAGACAACGTTTGTTTGTAAAGCATGTGATTACAACATGAAGACGAAAGAATGTAGACTTAATACTGAATCGGTCGCAACAGCTAGCCACGGTGCCCCTGGACAAGAGTGGTTTATATACTATATCGTAGAATGCAAATCAGGTAACAGGAGTTGCATCCCGGGAGTAGTATGTAGTGTCTAAATAGAACTGAGATTAACATATCTTATGTTACTCTCAAATTAGGACAGTGCTTGGTGTAGGTTTTTGACCGATCGAAAGAAAATCAACAATCGAAGATTTGAATTTGAGATTATAAAGCATATTTTAAATTAATTTGGTTCAATATTTAGTTGAAAGAAAATCACAGAGTGTACATATTACAGCAAAAACAGTGAAAGTGAAATAACCTTCGTCAGAGATGCAATCTTGAAGTATCTCGTGTAGAACGAGATCTCGTTGATACACTGAAGCTTGTGGCCGTGGGTAGTTTAAAATGGGACGTACTGGAAATAGCATATCCTTGTTTTTCGCATCGTAGCCTAAATACTAAATTGAATTATTCTTGATAAATACATACACTTTATTTGTACAATCTCACAGCCACAAAGTGCAAAGCAACCAGTAAGGGCCGAGAGTATGTTGGAACGAAGAGTACAACTCTGAAAGGTCATACATGTCAGCGTTGGGACAGCCAAACACCACACAGTCATACTAGAAATAACCCTGATAACTTCCCAGAGAAGACATTGGCAGACGCAGCTAATTATTGCAGGTCTGTGTCTGTAATCATTAACAGTATTTTAGGAATTTTAGGCAGTGTTGAAAAGTGTAAAAGAATATAACACACAGTAATGGTGTTTGTATGATCTAAAAACCATTTGGCACTTAAAAGGAGAGAATCGAGTCAACCATTTTCAAGACAACCTAAGAAAATGTCCAAAACAAGTAACACATAACACATGTCACACGAGGGATTGAAATCAGATTTTGAAGATATCTGTATGAAAATCTCAAACAGAATGGTTTTGGCATGTTGGGTAAATGCTGTGGCGGCCATTTTGGATTTTCCTTCAGAAAATTCTTGATTATAATGGTATGTACATCACATATATCCGTACCTTGTGCATTATTTTAAGACCGAAAAATATATAAATGAAGTTTATATCAATCTTATTCTTAAAGAAATCCCGATGGCGAACCTGGAGGCCCATGGTGTTACACAACTAACCCAGGTGAACGATTTGAATACTGCGGAATACCGTTTTGTAATGACGACAACCCTGGCTTGGTCAACGTGACTTTGTCAGGTAAGATTTATTGTGCAATTAATATAGTTATGGCTTAAGCATATGGCCACCCATGGGCTTTCAAGAGATTTATTCATTGTGGCAATGGTTTTGTTCGATCATCGTTTGGTATATTGGGGTTTTATTATCTTTATACTGATTGGCTGATTAGGTAATAGGTATCCTCTTGCGATTGACCACAGATCCGGAGCCAGCTCCAGCCCCTTTGGTAGTAGGCTCAAAGAATAAATGAGTATATTTACCATGAGCCCAGATACCAAGAAGAGGTATCTGGCAGAGGTCCGTGCGATTGACATACTTTCTTGATTTTTCCCATTTGTACTTATGCTAGATATTTATTAATAGAGAAAAGTCTTAAAGTAATGGTTCGTGCATTTAAGATTGTCAAACCAAAGGTGGGAATTTCTATGACAACCATTGCTACTGGATCAGTTCTGGCCAAGATGCTAAAGGTCATGTCGAAGCTAAGAGCGCATGCGCAAATCTCGGAGCGAGGCTAGTCAGTCTTGACACTGCCAATGAGTATTCATCTGTCAAGGCGCTGATTGCAAACAAAACTGTAGCTGGAGAGTCACGATGGATGACAAGTGGATTGGAAGTTGGCGTACATGAACCAAGGCAATGGGCATGGGACCTTGGGTCTTGGTATAAGGTACGGTAATAGCAGATCTATTCATACTTTTGTTGCTTTTGATTTCCCCAAATGCACCGTATTATTAAAATATTGCAATTTGCGTCAGGATAATTATTTGGTTCGTTCGTTCGAGGGTGAATAAGTTGCTTCTTGGGCCTTGCTCACCAAGTCGTGGAATATTCTCACTGGTGTATGAAACTATAACATCTATGTTGTTGTGAAAATGATGATTGCCCTAAAATATTAAGATTTATTACTCTCTATACGCAACTTGAACAGATTAGAGTTTCAATCTTGTAGAATTACAATAAATAAATTAAAATACTAATGCAATGCACTCAAGAAGCGAAATTCAAATTAATGATGTACAAATGAAAAACACAGATATCTAATAATGCGCTGATTAATTGTGTTATCAAGCAGAAACATACATAATACTGTTTACAATCTGTATTCTAAGAGTCTAGAGTAAAGCTGATTCCACGGTTCCCTTAGTTATCTCACTTCAAAATGGGAGTAGCACATCGATAATGTTATATGATGTTTTAGCCGGCCCATATCCAATTGACGGGAATGACAAATGACAAGGACCAGAAATGTATAATAATCAAAAACGGGTCGAATTTGGAAGTAGACAATTGTCACTCAGCCACCTCTGATTATTACTACGTCTGTGAAGCAGGTCAGATTTAAAATAGCTTATACCAAAATTTTCCTTTTACTTAGGTTTTCAAAAATTGACTTTCAAAAGTATTTTTGCAAACTTATGCTATCCCGCAATCCCACATGTAACAGTGCTGCCATCTATCTTTCTCATTAAAATGAAATAACTTCATTAGTTATCAATTGTCGTTGTTTCTAAAACAATGTTTGTTAACTTATTCATGAGTTTTTTTATATTATGGTACAAATAGGAGAGGAATCCCTAGATGAGAGACCGGCAAATTTTGAGACAAGTATGTTTATTGGTGGTAATCTAACGGCAGAAATATCAAAGGTGTACAATGGAAACCTACAGGATATGACAAACTACATCGTTATTTTCGTTAATGGAGTAAGAACATATTTTCACTTTTCAACAGCCACGAATCGCTAATCTTGAACACTAGAATGATTAATAATGACCACAATTCTCTCTTCTATTGCGACTTTTCTGCATTTTCTGGTCGCCGTACGGTCGCAGTATCATGTGCAAGTCTGAGGGAGCCTTAACGAGAAATGAACAAATTTGGAGTGCGTTTTTTTAATTTTTACTGAATTTTGGTTGCAGCTCGGTGCCATGCTCCATGACCCCAACCTTGTGCGACCCATCAGTACTACTGTAACACGAGTATTCTTCCACCAGAATACACCAGTGAGTAATTTATCTGACTAACCTTGTATTCGCGAATGCAAATAGCGCCTATCGGCTAGCGGATTAACCTAGTATTTATTTAAATATCAATGGAATACTGGCAGGATCTATTATATTAAATGAGTTACCTATAAAATATTAGGTCAATCCGATAGCCGTTGGGCGTTAGTTGCATTTGTTAATACAAGCTATGATTAAATAATCCGTTCACGTACATTTGATTCACTAACACGTGATCCAAATCCGTACAAGCAACATGCATTTATTTCTGATTAGAACACACACATATTTATTGGCTTTATTTCATTCTAAATCAGCTCCAGTGGTATGATACCGATAAGACTGACTGCCAACATCTTGGTAAAGTATCGAGTTATCAGGCAGCCCATGCTGAAAGAAGCGCTTGGGACGTGGCACATTTTCTTGTCAAGTAAGTTGAGGTTTGGCTTAACCAACATAGTATTCGTTATCGCCATGAAATGGTATGTATCGCATTGTATCATGTAACAATCTTGGATCCATTATGCTTGTATTCGCGAATGCAACTAACGCATGTCGGAGCTACCGGATTAAATTACTATTTTATGGGTAACTCATTTGAATATGAATAGGACCTGCCATTATTCCATTCATATTTACATGAGCTGGCCATAAAATAGTAGGTTAATCCGTTAGCCGACAGGTGTTAGTTTCTTTCGCTAATACAAAAAAGAGTATCTCGAATTGATCAAAATGCTAATTGCATTTGACTTTATTTCAGAAGTGTCTGTGGTGCAGTTGGTTGGGGTTGGGTTGGCGGTTTGTGCCATAATAAGTACAGCACTTCAATATGTCAGGCAAACGCGCATTTCAGTGGTATTGTATGCCTTGCCCACGAGCTAGGACACGTGTAAGCATTGATTGTCATTTTACTTGACTGACTGACTGAAACAACAGTTCTAATCATGGGGACCTGTTCTCAAAAATCATAAGTGTTAACAGTAAGGGCGACTGTACCTATAGTGTCAACCAAAAAATTCTAAAGACGATTCGTTAAGGTTTTATGTCCTGTTGCAGAACCCCTGCTTTTAATCTTTTGAAACAGTAAACCAAAAATGTCTTCGTTAAGGTTTTATGTCCTGTCGCAAAACTCCGTCAAGTTGATTTATTTTTTACAAATTTTGCAAATCCCTTGGAGTTTTTTTAAAATCACATTCGAAGACTTTGGGTTTCAAGAAAACAATTTTTTTCCGAGGCTAGACATTTTTCTCTCGTCATGACATGAAATTGATTTTTAAAATGAAAACTTGATTAACATCATTACTTCTGAATTTGGCATAGAATACTTACTCAGATATGTATTTTTGTTATCATGATTATTGACTATTTTTATAAATTGTGGTGAAGTGAATGATGTCTTCTCAGACCACTATCGCCATCTTTCTGTCTATCTAAGACTTGTGAAAATTGATTCAAACACTGGCTGATCCAGGGGTCCATGTGGGCCCAGAAAAATAATTGAGGGCCTTTTAGGCCAAATTATCAAAAATGGGCTTCAAAATCCCCCATTGTTAGTTTCTGGCCATGGACCAGCCTGTGTCGAATGCAGAACCATCAAGTGCTGGTATTAAAATATATTTCTATACTTTTAGTATGGGTATGAAACACGATGCTAGTTATAAAGAGCGCAGTGACTGCTTCCTTCAGTCACCAAGTGGTTATATGATGAGCGGAGGATCTACAGGGTTTTCACCATGTGGTGCAGAGAGTTTTAAAAACAAGATGAGGTGCCGTTATTTCATCTAGTTTTATGGGTGTTTTTCTTTATTTTATTTCATTTTCAAATGGCGTTGTACTTATCATTATGATCGAAAATCAGAGATATGTAGATGCATTTAAATTATTTATGTCTGTAACTTTGTTTCCACGTTGGAACGTCAGTTGTGGTAGTGCGATGTAATCCATTGACTGTCTGTGCTTGTTTTCCGATGTATTCGTTTGTATTTTGTAATTGTGCCCTTTTAACATGCCTTTGTTTTCACTTTGCACTTTTGCATTTTCCTCGTTGTGTTTAAAAACGGTGTCATTTCTACAGGAGCTTTGGGCCATCGGCGTGTTTGTATGATAATACATATGAAGACTACGAACTAGCTAATATGGTTGAGGGATACGAACTTCCAGGTCAACGTTTTGACATTAACAAGCAATGTGAAACAAACTTGGGAGCCAATTACTCTTATATGAGAGATGATGGCAACAAGGGATATATGATTGGTTCAAGTCTGGTACGTACGAATATTGTTCAGTTCACATGGTATACTTTACAATCGCTAACTTGTCCGTCTGTCAGTTTGCCCATCCGTAAGTCTTTCAGTCAACAATATGGCTCATGTTTCAAAAACTTGTCTATTTTCAAAATGGCCACCATTTTTGTCACGGAAAATTCACTTTTAGACCATTTAGTAGCTGCAGGTGCCCTATATTGTAATAAAAACCTTTAAGCTACTGTAAACAATAGTTTTTTGAGATTTTATTGGTGGCTTAAAGCCCGGTATACACCAATGGGGCAAGTTGGGACCTCCATAGACTTAACATTGCGTGGGACCTCGTGGGACCTTTTGGGATTTTGCCCCATGAAGTCCGTGGGACTCCATGGGACTCCGTGGGATTTTGCCCCATCTTGCCCCATCGAGTCCCACGAGGTCCCATGAGGTCCCATGAAGTCCCACGTGGGACTCGATGGGGCAAGATCGGGCAAAATCCCACGAAGTCCCATGGAGTCCCATCGAGAATGAACATCTTCATTCTTTCCATGGGGCATCGTGGGATTTTCGATCATATGACGTGTTGTGTGAAGCCCGACATACACCAATGGGGCACGGTGGGATTTGATGGGACTCCATGGGGCTTGATGGGACTCCATGGGGCACGATGGGGCAAAGTCATCAAGGTCCCATGGGACTTCGTGGGCTTCGATGGGGCAAATTGGGATTCGATGGGGCAAGATGGGACTCGATTGGGCAAGTCGGATTTTGCCCCATTGGTGTATACCGGGCTTTAGTCGCGGAAATTTCACTTTGGAACCATTTAGTAGCTGTGTAACCCTACTATCACACCAAACTAGTTCTCCCTACGTTCTCGAAAACTGGCTTTAACTGTGCACGAACGGATTTGACGTACTAAGAACCCACTAAGAACCGTTTCGGATCTGTTTACAAACTTCATGAAACTACTAGAACGAGTAGGTCCTCCAGAACTCAGAGCATGCTCAACATTTTCTGGTGATCATCAAAACGTTGCCGAATCGGTTTTAAACTGTGTGCGAACTAAATGAACGTAGCTACAACGTTCTACGGTCTGTTTACGAACTTCATGGACGGGGAATGTGATTTAGAATTTTGAATCGATTCAAAATTCTATGGCGACCATACCGTTCTATAATCAGGTCATGATGACCTTCTAGACCAAGGGACGCGTTATACGACGTTGCACACAGATGTGGTGCGACCTGAACGAACTGCGAATGAGATGGACGTATTGAAGACTGTTTATAAACGAAGAAGCTAATTATTTTAGACATATTTCCCGACCACAGCCAGATTGAGCCCGTTTTACGACGACAGTCGTAGGACTGGCAACAACGGGTAAGAACTAGTTTGGTGTGATAGGGGGGTAAATAGTTTCAGGTGTTCTGCATTGTAAAAATATGTTAACAGTAATTTGATGAGAGAATCTGCAAAAATTATAGCCGTTTCTTTATGTATATTGTAGTATATGATAATATTATAATGACATTTCAATGCTCATTGTAGGGTGTTTGTGAAAATGATATACAATGTATCAACTATAATAACTATGACATCAGAACAGCAAAAGGTGTTGGGAACTTAGAGGGAACGTATTGCTCTGGCACTAAAGTAAGTGTACTGCCATTAGACAACATTACATTGGATTATTTATCAAAATGAATTGGAATTCAACTCAAAAATTGCAGAATGTAATGAGTGTACACATTCCTAGTGTTATTCGTTCATCAACAGTTTGATTTAAATAAACATTGTTTCTCAAATAGTTGTTTTACATGCACTTTTATCAGTAAAACCTATCCCAGGTCTTGGGAACATTTCATCTTTGTTACGTTTTGTCAAAGGATGTTTCGTAAAAGAAATCAATAGCATTTTCAAAATATGAATAAGTACATAGGATTGAAATTACACATATTCACGAGAATTGAAAGGGGTATTCGATTTTCCTTTTCACGTTAGATCATGGTTTTAGGATATATGGGATTTGTTTTCCTTGTGACTGGTATGCCCTGAGACTTCATATTTTCTTTGGTACTTTTCACGTGCTTAAATATTTATTTCTGGAACGCCTGGTTAATTTTATGGAGGGAAAAGCATGTACAAGAGCTCAATACATTTAGATTCATTATTTCAAAAGTGGTGTAGACGTAACACAAGGTGTACAGACTGGACTACAGATGCTGATAAGTTGTGGGAGAACCTTGGACGCCCTCAGGTAGTACAAGGAGGCTGGAGTCCGTGGGGTCTCTGGACTCAATGTACCTCCACGTGTGGAGCTGGTGTAAGAAAAAGAGTCAGATTTTGTGACTCACCTAAGTAAGTTGATTGTTTAATTGTTTAATTTTAATTGTTCAGTTCAAACGTCTTAATCTATTTTAAGCATTTTTACTGGGATACAGGAGAACTTATGATTTTTAAACCGCCTTTATCAATAAAGTTTGATAAACTTCACTGGCTTATATTGTACTCAATGATAAAGTGGTATAAATTAATTGACTTTTAACCTCAAAGGTTCCATTTTTTCATTTTTCATTAGTCGGAAGATTTGATCATTGGTTGATCGAGATGTTGAGATTGCCTTACAACTGGTCCATCACCACCCCTTGGAATACTTAACAATTATTTCCAAGATTCCACATAATCAATTTGCACTTTTAGGCCAAAGAACACTAGATGTCCAGGTAGCTATTATGACGCGGAATTATGTAACACTCAGGTAGGTTTTTTCGATACGTCTTTTGATTTGTGGGATTTAACGGTCACTATGGTGCTGAAATGGTGAATGTAAACCAAGGACTCGAAGTGAATTGTTGGTGAATTCAATGAAAGAGTCCCTTGTTCTAGCTCTTTATCGAGACCACCGGGTCTAGATATAATGCTAGCATCAAAATGCTTATGCCTGGTCACATTTGCTTTACGGTGAGTCTTATTCGCCTTTGGCCTGACACTATAGTATAACAATTCTACTGCACTGCTCAAACTAGTCAAAACATCGGTCGGAACATGTTGCTACCGAAACGGATTAGTTAAAAGAGTGCCGTACCCTTGCATGGCTACTTTCCGACAGACTAATGCCATTAAAGGTGTTGCATTGCGATTTTGAATAGTGTACATTTTTAGAATGGAGCGTTTCACAAAATTGTATTTTATCAAAATTCTTTTATCATTTTTGCTTCAAGGCTTGTATAAACAGTAGTGGAATAGTGGAGCAAGATATACGAGATCTGGGACAACAAATATGCCGCAACCATTCTACAAGCTCTGAGTTGACTGGTTATATTGAGTGGGCTGGACTTAGGACACGTAAGTCAAGAAATAACATGGATTATTTTTCATATATTTCCCTATCATATGAAGTCTGAAATCATAAATACATTTAATATAAAAAATAAGAAAATAACACAGGGTGTTTCATATGTATGCACCTCCCCCAGTTTCTTCTTCATTTTGTTAGTTGACGTAAACGACTGCAAGCAAGACATCTTAGGTAAAAAGTACACGGGCAAAGTTAGTAGGACTGTTAGCGGTAGACAATGTCAACGTTGGGATTCCCAAATACCACATAAGCATAAAAAACAAAGCGTTCTAGCTGCAGAAAACTTTTGCAGGTACGTGTGGTTGATGAGTAACTACATCCTGAACTGCAGTAATACACTATTCAAAATCAAGTTACTTGTCTTATATCTAATGGTATTCGTCCATTAATTTACAGCTTCATTCGTG
The DNA here is from genome assembly GCA_903813345.2 of Owenia fusiformis. NCBI lineage: Eukaryota > Metazoa > Annelida > Polychaeta > Sabellida > Oweniidae > Owenia > Owenia fusiformis. The sequence continues at coordinate 10,073,564 of CAIIXF020000002.1, read as the reverse complement.
TACGAGCGTGATCAATAAGTAATACAGGTTTTTTTCCACAGACGTTTTCTATTGAAAAATTTCAATGATATTTCACCAGTGGTGCATCATTCAATTGTCTATTAGTCCGTCTAATATTGCCAAATGTCCGTCAGAATGGCTACTAAGAATAGTATCTTGTGTAATGATTTACCTAGGCATTTCTAGTATTTAAAAACATGTAAAATATTACAAATAAATAAAACTTCATCTTTAAAAAATGTAGAAATCCCGATAATGAAAGTGGTGGGCCGTGGTGCTATACTACAGATCCTAACAAAAGATGGGAATATTGTGGAATTCCTTTATGTACAGGTAAAAGGCTAAATAACCAGATAATTGTCTGAGCGCTCAGTACAATGTAGAAGAGTGTAATGATTTTCCGGTCCGTTGTGGGCTAATGAATGTACACTCCCCTCCATAAGTTTGGCAACCTTAGCTCCCCCATATATAAAAATATTTTTGCTGAATCTTTTACTGAATAGATATCCTGCTTTCTGATTTACCCCGAACCCACCATTTCCCATTGGTTTACATGGGAATGACGGTTTTCAAGAACTCATCAAATTTATCAGAAATTTTCGACCTATTGTAATTGAGGAAAAAATTGAGAAATTTTGGAGGTAATGGAAATAAAGTCAAATTACGTTTCAATCAATAGTATAAGCATTTTCATCGCAGGTTAAGTAAATTAAAATTCAAAAGTAAAGAGGCGTCAACACGTAGTTCAATGGGGGAGCTAAGGTTACCAAACTTATGGAGGGGAGTGTACAGTATAATTAAAGAGGGGGAATAACCCCAGGGTCCAAAGATGACGTATGTTTATAATGTAAATTTGTATTGAGATGACATCGTCACTGATTGGTCAATTCGACAAACAATGGCGAATAATTATAATATTTCTTGCGTGTTAATTAATATCAGCTTGTTATTTTACATTAAGATAATGTAATAATAAGATGTAGGGTAACGTATTATATTCTAAAACTATCTAACGAGAATTTGCGCAAACGAAATTGGTACGTAATTATGTCTGTCAACTCAAACGCTCTGGGGTTCCCCCTCCTCTTCTATCAATTATGACAAATTAGCCATATACAGGGTCATGCAAAAAGTAAACCCACAATGACAAAACACTGAATATTTTTGTGATGACACCCGATAACAAATTGCTACTACGGTCTCAGCTATAGTGGCTTGCCCTTATGATTCGGGGGTAGAGCTTCGTACTCTGGAGCCGAAGATCCTACGTCCAGTGTCTTGCTCCCACGAAGAGCGTCATCGGGGGTGCTTATATCTCCTTGAACTTTTTGTAATCATTTTACATTTTCTATTAGCTGGCATAGGGTGTAAGCCAGGCTCAATGGGGAAATTGTATATGGGTAAAATGAATATAACTTCTGGTGGCAAAGAATGCAAACGATGGGACTCCCAGAGCCGACAGGGTGTACGCCGGTTTCAAGAGAACTCCCTTGCAGCTGCAGAAAACTTTTGCAGGTATGTTTTGTTTGGTTTGGACAGCAGTATTGTAGCCACATCATCTAGCAATTGTGTATACAGTGGCGTAGCGTGGGTATTTTGTGAGTGTACGCCAAGAGTAAGCGAATGAGCTTCGTGGGAGGGGGGGGGGGTGGTTCTCCCCCTCCCCAAAGAAAACTTGAAAATGAGATTGCATTTTGAGCTTCCTGGCGCATTTTAACATTTTAAAATACGAAATTCCGGGTCGAAATTCCGACTAATATCGACTTATTAAATGTAAATTGTCGGCCATGTTTATCCAATATTTGATTATATGAACCCATTTTAGAAAAATGAACTTTTCTCTAAATTTTGAGAGTACGCCTTGGCGTTTTATGCGTATATCTGACGCTACGTATATATCAGATGAGAAGGCCTTTATTTTGGTTTTCGAGTTGACCGAGCGGTCTGGATCGTTGAACATGCCAAGGAAGGCAATGTACCGTAACCGTAAGTGAGTTCGAGGTGCACGAGTCCTTATGTTTATTCATTTCTAAATTATGGTCATCAGTGCCATAAAATGTCATTATTTTTATCAATTTTTACATTTATATATAAACGGCATTGTACGATGGACGGGTGACACGACTCGTGTATATTCCCAGGTTTTTGATCATACATGAAATGAACAATTTGAATTCTGGGGGTCTGCCCATCTTGGATTTCCATGGTATGATGTTTTCATATTGATTGAAAATCAAAGTGGAAAACGAGTATGAGGTCTGCCTGTGTGATGAAATGCTACCATAAGTATCAATGCCTGGTTAAAAAATGTGTCATATACTGCCCACTATGATAATTTAAAATTTATATTATTGATTTAAGAAATGTTTTCTTCAATTCTTTCTTCATCATGAAAATACCTCCAGATGATTTTATTTCAATAGTTAATAAATTCCAAATTGTTGGTGCAGTAGTAATGATATCAAAGTTTGACCATAATTTGTTCGAATTTTGGGTTTGTCATAATCGATTAAAACGAGACTTTTAATTTGTAGAAATCCCGATGGTGACAAAGGTGGGCCATGGTGTTATACGCACGGTTTAAGATGGCAATTCTGCAATGTTCCTATATGTGGAGGTATACGTAAACCTATACAATCTGTGTTATTTCTCGTTATTATAAGACCAAACATTCGGAGGTATAATATATGTATTATTTGACCAAGTGGAGAAAATTTCAGGGAATTTAGTAAATATGGTAAAAACGTAGTTCTAAGGGATTGAATAGAACATCTCCAAAAATCGTGACTGTGACTTTTGACCATAAATTGACGTCGTAAATATAAGAAAGTCAATACCCAGCAATATGCTAAATTAGGGGATCTTCTGAGACATGAAGTTAAAGGCAGAACTAGATCTGTGGAGGTGACAAAATTACAAGCAACATGTACAATTGATATACCCATCTATACTTAATGATCTCAAATACATGATATGTTATAAATTTGTGACGTTATAATGACGTGTCGCAAAAAGGTGGCGCATTTGTTTTTTAAGGGTATCTCATGAATGTAACTTTGATTCCCCGGATTATAAGATAATATTCTAATTAAAGTTATATATCATTTTAAAGCTGTTTCGATGAAGTTTCTAGATCAACTACACTCCGTTCACAATTCTTGCGCGTTCTTTTTTAAAAAATAGTTTTTTACCAAAACATCTGGCAAATATCCCCTGTTGACACGTTACATTTTGAATTATTTTTCGTCTTTAAACGCTCATAACTCAAACAATATATGACTATTATACTTATTTTTCGTCTTGATAAAGGTAGATAGAAGTTTTATTTCAAAGGATGAATTTTAGTAAGCGTCCCATATTGTGACGTCATAGAGTTTGAAAAATAGAATATGTTGACAGCGACCTTTTTTGCTCATTTTTTGTTACCTCCAACTTTTCAGGTGTACATTAAACAAAAAATACGATATCAATTTTTAATAAATCATACATGATTATTTTGCTCTTAAACTCTTGTTTATTAATAAATAGTTGATTTTGTTCGCAAAAGTATGTGTTTTCTGTTGTATGTGGAAAAGTGGAGGACGAAAGGTTTTCAAGATTCATTAAAATAGGGCTAATTTACGTCATTCGCCTATTTTCAAGCACAGCAACACGTATATTTATTTCACCTAAAATATCAATTGATTCGTGTTTTATGATGCTTCTAGCCTATTAATAATATATATATGATATCAGAGTTATTCGTCTAAAATGTTTTGAGATATAGAGGTAAATGTGGAGGACGAAAGGATTTTCATGTGTGTACATTTTTCTCAAAAACGTCACATTCTATCATGTTAAAAGCGAGGATCCTCTGGATTACGCCACAAAATGTGTAACAATGCGTGCGCGAGCTTTTTGCGACACGTCAATGGATTCGAAGTGCAAAAATGGGTGAAGAATGTTTAAATTCTCCCAAATGATAAGAATAACATTCTTTTTGAAAAATAATACATTATTGTAAAAATCTTGAGTTTTACATTGGGGATTTTTAGAAAATAGACATAAAAATGACATAAGCCAGAAATAATCTAAAATTGAAACAATTTTTGAGACTGCTTGATAGATCTGATTCTCTCTTTAAATAGTTGGTTACATTAAGAGGTATGCACCATTTTAAAATAGTTTTCAATCCAATAAAACTTTGTTGAAAATATCAGTCATAGAATGAAAGTTCGATTAAATACAACCATTTTGTGATATAATTCTAGGTAAACTCCTTAAGATTCAGAGGTCTCTTCTTAGTTCAAAATTAGTGGTAGGGGTAACATACATAACAATAAACTTGGAATTGTAAGATAATTATAACCCTTGGGCATACTCAATGACTCATAAATATGTTAAACATCCAATACTTAGCTTATGCATACCACAGTTTATGTCCGATGTGATATGTAAATGTGTGATTAATGAGCAAAATGGTTACATCCTATCCCTAATTTCACTGCTATAATAGGCGTGAAATAAGGAAAAGTCGTACCTTAGAGGTCCCGACATTTTGTAACCGAAACGAACCCAGTGTCATCGAGTGGAGCACCAGTGCATGTATTGAATTAGACATATGCATGGGCCGTGAATTCGTACGATACCCAATCCAGTCCGGATAAATTTTATCTTTTGGATAAATCTTGGATTACTAATCCGATAAATATTTGATGAATTCGTACGATCCGAGGACTATGAGGGGGAATCCCCAAGATTTATCCAATTTGCATTGGAATTCTTATAAAATTTATCCAAAAAGTAATCCACCTCAAGAAGTGGATTGAGATTTATCCTGAGATTAATCTCAGGATCGTACGAATTCACCGATAGTTTGACTAATTCTTGGATCAATCCCACAATGTATCATTACAATGACGAAATTTATCCGAATCGGATCGCGGATCGTACGAATTCACGGCCCCAGATCTCACGTCTCCATATAATTAAAATTGGATTTTTAATATTATATTTCATGTTTTAGGTGACAATTTATGTGACGTAAATTGTTACCTTAAGGGGTCCTCTGGTTCCCGAAGGTCGGCGTTCTTTCCCGATGGCACTCTGTGTAGTGAGCGTAACGCCAACGCAACAGAGATATCCATGTGTATTGAGGGATACTGCAAGGTATGGTATAACCATATTCAACTTGGCTTTCTTGGCTTTCTGTACTCTTGGTAATTTTGCGTGCCACTATATTTCGCTCTTTTCGCGAGCTTTCAAGAATTCGTAAATATAATAGCCGTCAAATTCCCATAGATCTAATCCGCGAATCTTCACAAAAATTTGAACTTTCGTTCAGTGCTAGGCGAAAAATACTGTTACTATTTTCTTCATTTATTTCGGATTTAAAAAACATTTAATCAGAGGAATTAGAAAAAGAAGCTGAAAAAAATTTGAGAAGTCACAAATCTGCGAAAATTAATAGCCGCAAAATTTCCAAAAATTGAAAAGTAGCGAAATTTAATAGCTGCGAAATTTCAAAATCGCAAAAACGTCAAATAAAATAGCGTCAAATATAAGTTGGAGTTCAGTATATATATATAGGTATTTTAATTGGTTATAATGACTCTCAAGTTTTATTTCCAGGCGTTTACTTTGCCATAGGAACGAGTCGCCGAAAGCGCTTGTTAGATGCGAAGGAAACAAAGCTTAAACAATATTGGATGTAAAAATATTGAATAAAGTTCCTTTTTAAGCGCATAGCAATTGAGTTTCTCCAATTACTTACCTTTCTTATGTCACCACCCCACGTGGTGACATATTGTTAGAGTCTCTTACTTCTATGTGGAAGGTGGGTGCTGTTCGGCGTCTGTAACAAATGGCAAGTGGCGACATTTTACATGCTAATGCCATGTTACTAATGGCATGCGTTAAATCAACACCCGTCTTTATAGTTTGAACTTTCCATTCTGAAACCTTCTCCTTGAGCCAAGTATAATGTTTTGTCAGAAAATGATTAGTTAAACTAGAAAACAAATGGCCATGGTTTGCTGATGTGAATGGGGTTTGCGCTGGATCTGTTATTAGCACTATACATATTCTTACTGCGGCGCATTGCGTGGCGAATATTGAAGAACCAATTCTGTTACGAGATTTGACATGAAAGTTTCGATTCCTTGAAATGTATATAATGCTCCGGCCCAAAAGTTGTACAGGATCCCTTTTACATCTTACTCTAGTCCCAGGACCATGTATCCCCTTCCCAAAGTCCCCCAAAGTCCAGCTTTCCCAGTCTCTGGCAATTCCGGCACTTATATTGCAAATTTCCAACCATGAAACTCGTGTAAGTCACTTGATAGTCACTTGCTAGTCACTTTCTAGTCACTTTCTAGTCACTTGTGAGCTCGTGTTAGTCACTTGTTATAATTCGTACTAGTCAATGTTAGTCCATGTTAGTCACTTTATAGAGAAACTTCACTCGGAACACAGTTTGAATATTCATAACTAATTGTTACTGTACTGTTATATGTTTTTATATCATAAAATATACACATGTAAATATGTTTAATATTTAAAACTTTTGTCGTGTTATATTTCTTAAGGTGATATTATCCCCCCTCCCTCTTTCATGAGACAATTCCAAGTATAAGGTAGAGATTTTTACCAGAACGCCATCTTTCTTTCGACATAAAAGTTTATTTTCTATAAGACTCATTGTTTTACACCCCCCATAATTCACTTAGAATATGAAATTCATAATTAATCAATAACACCTCCCTCTCTTTTAACCACGCTACCACAATGAGTTGAGGAGATGTTACACAATTTCTGGAGTGGATTATAGAAAAAGTATCGGCCAATGAAAAATGGGGAAATTCAGTCGATGGACGATATGTGCGCCATATCCATCAGGATACAAGTATATTTACAATATGTTCTTTATAACTGTTGTACTCTTTGGTGGTTTTTTCTTGCTGTATTCCGTGACAAATTTGGTTCTATCCCTCCTTTACGCAATTGTATTTTTATTTTCATAATAGTAGAATAGCACTGCGAGAAACTACACAAATCAGAAAGTTTGATGCATAAAGTACTTTTTCTCTGAAGTTTGTGAGTACTTTTGTGATCTAACTCTCTTCAACAGATTGTACATTTAGAGGCAATGAAGCTCAAGATCCAAATCAGTCATATGATTCATCCTTATAATTCGTTACGCATTTGAGCTTGTGGAGAAACGGTAATCTTGAAATTCAGTAAAATGCAAGCGTTTTTTAGCTCACATGGTGAGCTTTTGCAATCACTCACTTGTCCGTCTGTCTGTCCGTCCGTCCGTCTGTCTGTCTGTCCGTCTGTCCGTCTGTCAACAATTGGCCAGTTTTAAAACCTCTGTCAACATCAATATAAAAAAAAACTATGAATCCTGGTTCAAAAGCTCGCCTATTTTCAAAATGGCCGCCATTTTTGTCTCGCGAAATTCACTTTTGGACCATTGGCTTTAAAACCTGTGTCGATAGGATTCCCGTATTAAGTTATATTTGTTCAACATCAATACAGAAAACTCCCTTATGACTTCTGGTTCAAAAGCTTGCCTATTTTCAAAATGGTCGCCATTTTTGTCTCGCGAAATTCAATTTTGGCCCATTTCCTAGCTTTACAAATAATTTCAGGTGTCCTGTATTGTAAAAAGCCATGTTACTGTTAAGAGTAGTTGTATGAAATAATTTTGTTACAAAAAATCGGCAAAAAAATTTATCTGTTTTTTATTTTCAGCCATTTTAGTTAACATTGATTTGTCCATTTATCTCGCGAAATCCACTTTTGGACCATTTGCCTTAAAACCTCTGTTCAATAGGATTCCCGTTTTAAGTTATTTTTGTTCAACGTCAATGTAGAAAACTCCTCTATGACTCCTGGTTCAAACTGTCAAAAGCTCGCCTATTTTCAAAATTGTCGCCATTTTTGTCTCGCAGAATTCACTTTTGGCCCATTTCCTAGCTTTACATATAATTTCAGGTGTTCTGCATTGTAAAAATCCATGTCACTGTAAAGAGTAGTTGTATGAAATAATTTTGTTACAAAAATCGGCAAAAAGTTAAATCCGTTTTCCTACTTTCAGCCATTTTAGTTAACATTGATTTGTCCATATATCTCGCGAAATCCACTTTTGGACCATTTGCCTTAAAACCTCTGTCGATAGGATTCCCGTTTTAAGTTATTTTTGTTCAACATCAATACAGAAAACTCCCCTATGACTCCTGGTTCAAAAGCTTGCCTATTTTCAAAATAGTCGCCATTTTTGTCTTGCGAAATTCACTTGTGGCCCATTTCCTAGCTTTACAAATAATTTCAGGTGTCCTGCATTGTAAAAAGTCATGTCACCGTAAAGAGTAGTTGTATGAAATAATTTTGTTACAAAAAATTGGCAAAAATTACATCAATTTTTTTTTATTTTACGCCATTTTAGCCATGATTCACTTTTGAGCAACACCATGTGAGCCCAGTACCCACGGTACTATTTTTTAATTTTAGATCTAGTCTGACATAGAAATACTGTATACATCTGTAAATATGTTATTGTAGGTAAACATATTATGTTCATTATGTTATAATTTAAGCCAAAGCACCCCAAGTTGACATAGCAATTGAGTGAATTGTTCTGTCCACATTATGATAAGCATTCCATTAACAGTAGTTCCCTGTAGACGTCCAAAATATCAATACAAAGGTACCATAATTACAATTTATGTCACAAATCGGTTGTCAAAAAACAACGGCACCCCCTCTACAGCAAAACTCCTTAAAGGCACATTGTAACAGAGCCGATAAATTTGGTTCAGAATTCTTTTGAGGCTTTAGAGTCAATTCCATGTTTAAACCTTATCTGATGATTCTATTTTCAAATTATGCATGAAGGTCGACCATTCAAAGTCGCCTATTGAACCTTGAACATGTAAGTGAGGAAGAATATTGATGATTTTGTAGTTTTACAAGAAAATACGTTCGCAAAGCTTGGATTTTCTGAAGCATAATACACGTTTGTGCAAAAAGGGTAGCGCGCGGTGATTCTTATCCGAGGCTCTAGCCAATTCTTGGCCTTAGAAGAAGGTAAGGTGATTCTACTTATATCTCGTGAAATCATGGAAAAACAAAAACGATTCGAAATCGTTTGCGCCACTTTGGTACGAAAACGGATCTGTTAACGTAACTCGCTTTGGGTTCCTCAAAGTAATACACTCCCTTCCATAAGTTTGGCAACCTTAGCTCCCCCATTGAACTACGTGTTAAAGCCTCTTTACGTTTGAATTTTTATTCACTTAACCTGCAATGAAATAACTTATTATATTGATGGAAACGTAACTTGATTTTATTTCAAATACCTTCAAATTTTTCCAATGTTTCCTCGATTACAATACATCGAAAATTGATGAAAACTTTGATGAATTTTTGATATATTTGCCCGGCTATCGAATATATTACCGGTTGATACGTCCCTGAAACCTCATCAGGTATGGAATACAATCTAGTAGGACTTCCCACAATTCATGATTGGAAGTTTATGTTGATATTGTCACTGTTTCGCAACTAGTTACTTTTTTCTCGATTTAAACTTATGTATGAGTCATGTTGCGGATTATCATTTGGCACAAAGTTAGACAATATAGTCTGGCTTTTAGAAATGCTCTCGGTTTGGAATTTGATTTTTATTACAGCTGTAGTTCATGCATTTAGACCCTCACTTGCTTACATTGACGTAAGTTGTCAAAGTAACCTCAGCTCCATTAGCAATATAACCGAGTTTCGTCAATATAACAAAAGCGAGGGACTAAATATATGAATTGCAACTCCATTTACGAAATAAATTCCAAATCGAAGAAACATATTAAACCTAGACTATATTTTCTAGCTTTGTGCATTGGCTCATGCTTTGTGCCAAATTATAATCTGCAACTTGACTTATAAGTAGGTTTAAATCGAGAAAACAAGAAAAGTCGTAACCATAAAGTTCATCCATTTTGTTACATTGACGTTATATCAAAGTAACTAGTTGTGGAACAGTGATTTTAGCAGTGTCTTTTAAGTTCTTTTTGTTGGTAGAGTCAGCCAAAACCCCCAATTATATCGATTTGACACTACACTAGTGCAGTCTTGGATAAACACAAAGCGCACACGTGTCTCGAACTCGCAACATTGTGGTTACAGAGCCAATTATATCCTCATACCTTGATTCATATCTGGCTACGAGACAGCTTGCTTTCCCGATGAACAAACTTTATCTGCTCTTTTTATGAGTACAAGTGTCTATAACATTTTTGATGTTATGAGTATTGGATAGGCTATCAATCTTTTCAATTTTTATTAATGACTTTAATGACTTCAGTCTGAATGAAATGTCCCTTGGAGTTCTGGTCTTTGATGCGGAATTGGTCCTTCAACCATGTGGGGAAGAAGGGGAAGGCTGCTGGACACTGATTATTCTCACATTAGATGCTTATCAGTGGAGGATCCAGAAGTTGACTAGGGGGGAGGGGGGGGGGCAAATTGTGAGTCAGGAAAAAACTTTCCCATTTAATTTTTAAGGCCCTACAAAATTTCTGGGCCCAAAACTTTTGAGGCTCTAAAAAGGTTTACCCCACCCTGGACCCGCCACAGCTTTCTCTGTACCTCAATAAATGTGGGTTCGGTTTGCTTTTTTTAATTTTGATTTCGATAAAGCAAACCTCACCCACAGCTGAAACCTATTCAAAATTGTGTTGTTGGATACCTTGATGAATTGAAGATGAAAAGCAGGATTATGTCAGCAGTTTCCTTACCTATTCTCTTGTTTTCTTTGACAAAACACTTTCAATGTAATAAGAGATTGATTACTGCTGGGAAACAGTGCTTCATATCTGCATTTAGATTGGATATTCTTTCAATCAATGTGAGGAAAATGTAAATTGATAAAATATTGACGGAGTGGGAGCTGTTACAATGACCCCTACTTTTAGCAATTTTCAGAACGTTTCGTCCTGTGTATTTAATAAGAGGCAATACATATACCATTGCCGTTTTGGACTTATTTCTTGACAGTATTATACGCTAATATATTTGTATTAATATGAGGAATCGATTGCAATATGAAAGAACGCTTATTTTACATTAGTTAGAGTTAATTTGGTATGTGAAATTATTTGGGATATCCACTAACAGTTTGGGGGTTTCTCCAAAGCTATCGCTGTAAGCGTAATAACATCACTATGGGATTGGATGGTATGGTGACATTCATTGTGACACTTGTTTTGGGGAATTCCTAACAACGGCCAAATACTTTCACTTTCGTTATTAGAGTACTTTCAAATTTGATAAGAAAGCCAATGCATTTAATTAATGAAAATGAATCAAATTGATGTTCATCAATAAACTCATTTTTATTGTTTTCTAGGCCCCTGATAGTTATATATCTATCCTTTAAACCACGGACCTGAAAGTCCGTGTTTAAACATAAGCTTAGACCACGGACCTATATAGTCCGTGCTTATACATTTTCGTTCAATAGGATTTTTCTATTCCTCAACACTCTGTTCTTCACAAAAACCTGTGTAAAATGTCTAGACAAGAACTATTGTATTATGTCACTTTTGAGACCCTGGCTCCAGTTGTAGTCACGTCTTTATAACCAGGTGGGGATCAGTGTATTTGTGATATGTAAAAATGATATATATTTTGTTTTCAAAGAGATTTATATACATATGCCATCTATTATTCATGTTCAGTTCACTTCGCATAATTTAGATTTAAGTGCGTTTGATGTTTTGGCGTATTTATAAGCTCACAAATTATTGCTTAAGCGTCATGTAGGCTTAAATGGAACAGGCGATATGAGTGGATGCTGAGTTGTTGTTGTTGCAAGAACTCCTGGAACTGAAAAGGAAGGGATGATGTGTTCGTTGCAAAATGGCCGAATTTCCCGGAATCAGAATTTGATAAGATTTTTTGTTTTCACGATAAGATTTAATCACTCAAGTTACAATAGTTGGCACGTATTTAGTGCGTAGATTCAGGTTTCGAAATATGATTTCAAATCAGTTAAAACAATAGGGGGAATAATCCCAGAGTTCAATGATGACCTACGCTTATAATGTAAATCTATACGGTATTTAGATGACCCACGTCTCTGATTGGTCAAAATCGACAACTTTTGGTGGCCTCAAATTTTCGAAATACACTTCGAATAATATTGTGTCCATTTCTGTCGCGTTAACAAATATCATAGCTTGTTTTTCACATCAAGATGAAGACAAGCGTAAGAAATAGTTTTATATCGTTTAGAACATCACAACGACGTTTTATATTCGAAAACTAACTGTTGAGAATTCGTGCAAACGAAGGGGGTACGCAAGAGACGTAATTGTGTCTGTTAACTCTTAAACTCTGGGGTTTCCCTCGTCTTAGTTAAAACAAAAGAGATTACCAAATTCTGTTTCTGGACGTCCGGCCATGTTGAACCAAAACATGGTGTCTTCGTTTTCAGTTGATCCCCAGCAGTGATGAAAAAACGAAGTGTGCAAACTGCAACAAGGCTCCGAGTTACCTTGCCTCTTATTGGATAAAATTCATCATAATGTAGCTAATTAAGTGTAGCAACAACTGGAATCTGACTGCAGTTTACAAGGGCCCATGAATACGTACATTCGCTCTGAGCTTTGCCACGTGTGGGTCAATATAGTTTATTTTAGTAAGTAAGAAATTTCAAAATGTCGAGAAACGTTGTGCCTACCCGACAGTAACGATAACAACGACTTGATGAACAGCGGAAAACACGAGTCTATCGTACAAGTTTGAGGTGAGTATACGATTGAAATTTTGATGCCTCATTGTGTATTACGATGCTTCAAACGCAAGGGGCTGAACCTGAGAAATAAGAAATCAAAAGACTATTGTACAATAATATAGAAAAATATATTCATTTTTCACATGAATGGCATTTGTTTATTTCGGATTTTTAGTGTTTAGTGCAATAAGCCCGTGTCCTCTTGTAATTTTTTTTCAAAACTAACATGGCAGAGAAGCATCATATTTATAAGATAAGAGGTTACAGACTTTATGAGCCAATCTACAAGCAATCCAAGATATACAAATGTCATTCATGTGCAATATAAATATTTTTTTATAATATTGCACAATAGTCTTTAGATTTCTTATTTTTCAGGTGATGATGGAATACTTTTTCAGCCCTCTGAAAATGTGACTGAAAAATAGCTAAAAGTAGGCGCTGAGGAAAGGTCACTGAGCAGAATCTTTTGAATTTTTCAGAAAATGTTCCCAATATATTGCTCTAAATGATACAATCTTTGAAAATTTGATGTCATTCATAGAAAAAGAAAAAAATGAGAAAACTGAATTGAAAAGCGATCTAGTTTCCCTTTTATGACTGCCATTCTTGTTTCAGACAATTTTCTAAAATTTCAAAGATTGTATCATTTATAGAGCAATTTATTGGGGACATTTTCTGAAAAATTCAAAAGATTCTGTTCAGTGACCTTTCCTAACCGCCTACTTTTAGCTATTTTTCGGTCACATTTTCAGAGGGCTGAAAAAGTTATTTCATCATATTTAGGGTTATTCGCTGACCATTTACATTGTGATTCTGGTCATGTAAATGATATGTGCAACTACAGTTCAATTGACTGGAGGTCAAAACAGAACTCTGTTATCTTGGTTCAAAACAATTTTGAAATCAAGCATGGTATTGTCACTTCCTGTTTTGTCATTTCCTGTTAAAAGAAGACAATGTAATGATACTTTCCTGAAAAAAGCAAGGAAATTGACACATGCATTCATACTTTATTTTGTACCAGAAAATAACATGTGCAGGTATAGCAATTTTTTACCAAAATGTTACTTTCCAGCTGTACCTTAAGGTAACTTATAACTTAATAAAAAAATCCAAGATGGCCGAAACCAGGAAGCACATGGCATTTGAGTATAATCTGACCATCAAAATTAAAGCGGCTCTAAGGTCTGTGGAGAGAAAAATGGAGAAATTTTACCTTTTCTGAGCTATCGGGGTGAAGTTTGGTCCAACATCAGTAGTATACGGCGGGCCTTTCGACCCCCTACCGGCACCGGTACTTACACTTACACCGGAAGTTACACTTACACCGGAAGTGACGTCATAGGTCATGTGTTTGAAGTGACGTCATAGGTCACGTGTTCCTTACACTTACACCTGGTGACATAACTGGCTCAAAGGTTACTGATAATTGATAAGAGAGTGGTTAAGTGATGATAAGCTATCTGTCTACTTCATGGATGTTTCATTGTTATAGGTCAAAGGTTGATAACAAACTGATAAAACAGTGAAAAAGATAACTGCACAACAATTTCGACCAATCACATGGCTGTAATATATCAATTTGACCAATTATATTTGACACATACTTCATAGGTTGTATAAGCTGTAGAACCATCATGCCACTTTATATCACTGGTCAAAGGTTACTGATAATTGATAAGAGAGTGGTTAAGTGATGATAAGCTATCTGTCTACTTCATGGATGTTTCATTGTTATAGGTCAAAGGTTGATAACAAACTGATAAAACAGTGAAAAAGATAACTGCACAACAATTTCGACCAATCACATGGCTGTAATATATCAATTTGACCAATTATATTTGACACATACTTCATAGGTTGTATAAGCTGTAGAACCATCATGCCACTTTATATCACTGGTCAAAGGTTACTGATAATTGGTGCAAGATCAAGGGTTTCTGATAACTGATAAGATATTCAAACAAACACTGTTAAGGTAACCTGGTGACTATGTGATAAGCTATCTTGTCTACTTCATGGATGTTTCATTGTTATAGGTCAAAGGTGGATAACAAACTGATAAAACAGTAAAAAAGATAACTGCAGAACCATTTCATTCAAACAGGTTTTAACTTGCAGAATTATGTTAACCAGTCAGAGATAAGTATATTTAACCAATCAGGTTTGAGATGCAGAATCATTTTAACCAATCAGGAAATGGTATGTTTGGACTATTTTAACCAATCGCAGATCCATTTCAACCAATCGGGGTACAGTATGTTTGGATCATTTTAAACAACCGAGATGCAGTATATTCTCATCCAATCAGATATAAGAAAATCACCCAATAGCAGCATTTTTGCATCATTTCACCAGTTCAGACCGGTATGGAAGTTTTATAACCAACAAGTCTCCTGACATTTTTTCACCAAACGGTCACTGTATTCTTACTCCCGAGTCATTTTAGAGCATTTCTACAATCTTCACGCTTGAGTGATTTTGGGTGATTTCTGGAGTTTGAGGCATTATTTCACCAAACGATCACTTGATTCTTTCTCCTAAGTCATTTAAGAGTATTTTTTCAGTCATCATGGTTGAGTGATTTCGGTTACGCTTGATCAATTTCTGCTAATTTATGGAGTTTAAGGCATTTTCACAAAAAAGACACCCACCCACTTTACAAAATAACACGCGTTAATAGGCATCTGTTAATTTAACATGCCACTGATAAAAATACAAACCCCTACAAGATAGATGAAAAAATGCTAACATTAACAGTTTTAACAGCGAAACATTTTCGACCAATCAAAGTGTATATTCAAATGAGCAGCTGAACCATTTCAATCAATAAGATCAGATTATTGCACTCTTTGACCCCGCCGCCACCACCACCGCCGCCACCACCACCGCCGCCACCACCACCACCGCCACCACCACCGCCACCACCGCCGCCGCCACCACCACCGCCACCACCGCCGCCACCACCGCCGCCACCACCACCGCCACCACCACCACTGCCACCACCACCACCGCCGCCACCACCGCCGCCTCGGTGCCACAACTATCGACAACAACAACCCCAACAACAATAAAAATGTATTTTAGTGCTATAGTAGTTTATTAATACACATATTTTCATTTATACAAATTATTTCATAGTCCCTTGTGGATGAGGGATTCACTGTCTGTGTTGACGTTTTCCAGGAGGGCCAGAATACACCATAACATCCCTCTTTTTCTTAGGTTTTTTAAAAAGTCTATTCATCACACTTCCATTGGAGGTGTGGTCAAAGGAATCATTGTCACTCATTTGTCTGTAAACTCTCTTGGGTGGCCTATCCCGTTCGCCTATTTCTTTCTGCTGCTTGTCAATTTCTGCCTTGGCTCTCTGATAAACAGCTTCAGTGGGACTGATATGTTGAACAATCGGTTCATGGACTGATGACACTGGTATCCACTTGAGTTTTCCTCGTTTACCATATCCAGCATGTTCGATGACTCTGCCTTCTACTTGGGCTCGTATAAACTTCTTCCACACTTCTGGGTTGTCCACATAAGGCACTATCTTAGGCATTGTTGCTTCTTCCTCTTCTATTAATTATCTGATGCTAATGTCCAAGGTTTCCCTTTATATACTCATCAAACATTCATTCATGAAATCTAACTACGTTCGTCTTCTTCCATCTCACTAGATGTATCTGCATCTTCTAAATCACTTCCGTCAATAGACTCTTCATCGTTAAACATTTCATCAGCGATATAAGAATATTTGGCCAAAGTTTTTCTGATGGCTCTCGACAGAGATATGTCTTGATCAACTAAGAATTCAATTTCTTCTACAATTTCTCGATGTAAATCAGCATCTTTGACTTCAATGAATAACCTCAGAATTTCACCATAATCATTTAAAAACTCAGATTTTGCTTTGGGATAAAGTTTTGCTTTAAGCTTTTGGGTGATTTCTTTCTCCGGTAATCCCTTGTTAGTGTATTTTTCATATAAAGTGTCAGCTTCATTTTTCAATACACCGATCACATTCTGCTTCAGAGTAGAAAATGTATAATTTTCCTTCAAATCTTCAGCATGGGGTTTATTCTTATCAGTATCTCCATATTGGCAATATTTTTGATGAATGTCTGTATGTTTTGTGGTAATCAACACTGTGCCACAGTCTTTACAATGGGGGAGATGCAAAATGGAGGGGTTTCTTAGAGTAATATCATCCATTGGACCTGGATATGTAGCCACCATCTGACTTGGTTGAACAATGGTATTTGGTCGGAATTCCGTCATATCTTGCCTTTGTTGAGCAGTTGAGCTTCCTGCCGTGTTATAAAAATGTTGAAATGATGTATATGGATCACTTTCTACAACTTGCTGCAATGCATTAGGCTTCAGCCTCGAACCATCTTCAGTTTCTTGCTTCAGATCCACCACTAAGTAACCAAATGGATTTTCCGTAGCTTGTCTGTAAATGTCGAGCAAAGTATATGTCTTTCCAGGATACATTTGAGATGCCAAAACACTTATCTGTCTTTGATCCCTCGGGTTCTTGAATAATACCAAGTAATGGCTGTTTAAGCTCATTGTCCTGCTTTCTCCATTGGGTGGGAAAATATTTTGTTGTAGCGTGATAATGGATATATTTTTGTGATGAGAACCAGCTGTGTATAGCAATGTAACTGCCTTGCTTAAGTCCGCCATTAGGTCATCTATCACAACCAAATTGGTCACATTCTCATCGAAGTAATCCGGGTTCATCAAGTCATCACAAAGACCCATAACAAACTCGATATGAGGCTGTTTTCTCTTTATTTCTGCATACAAAGGCTGCCATTGTTTGAAGAACCATACTATCCTTTGTGGCCGTGGTTTGATAAATTGTTCAGCTCTATCAATAAGGTTGACAACATAGGTTGTCTTTCCACATCCAGTCGGACCTGCGACAATTTTAGTAAAGGGATGCCTGAACTGTATAGGTGAGTCAAGATCAAAATTAGTCTCATCTTTTTTGTGCATGTTTTTCATATGTCTCAGAAGACTATCCTTCCTGGCAAATGTACCAGAACACAAAGAGCAAATGTAATCCATGTTGCCACGTAGATGAGGTTGCACTGAATGAATGAATCAAGTCTGCTTTTCACTTTTATATCAAAACATTAATATGCGGTGGTGGTGGTGGCGGCGGTGGTGGTGGCGGCGGCGGTGGCGGTGGTGGTGGCGGCGGTGGTGGTGGCGGTGGTGGTGGCGGTGGTGGTGGCGGCGGCGGTGGTGGCGGTGGTGGTGGCGGCGGCGGCGGCGGTGGTGGTGGTGGCGGCGGTGGTGGTGGCGGCGGTGGTGGTGGCGGCGGGGTCAAAGAGTGCAATAATCTGATCTTATTGATTGAAATGGTTCAGCTGTTCGTTTGAATATACACTTTGATTGGTCGAAAATGTTTCGCTGTTAAAACTGTTAATGTTAGCATTTTTTATCTATCTTGTAGGGGTTTGTATTTTTATCAGTGGCATGTTAAATTAACAGATGCCTATTAACGCGTGTTATTTTGTAAAGTGGGTGGGTGTCTTTTTTTGTGAAAATGCCTTAAACTCCATAAATTAGCAGAAATTGATCAAGCGTAACCGAAATCACTCAACCATGATGACTGAAAAAATACTCTTAAATGACTTAGGAGAAAGAATCAAGTGATCGTTTGGTGAAATAATGCCTCAAACTCCAGAAATCACCCAAAATCACTCAAGCGTGAAGATTGTAGAAATGCTCTAAAATGACTCGGGAGTAAGAATACAGTGACCGTTTGGTGAAAAAATGTCAGGAGACTTGTTGGTTATAAAACTTCCATACCGGTCTGAACTGGTGAAATGATGCAAAAATGCTGCTATTGGGTGATTTTCTTATATCTGATTGGATGAGAATATACTGCATCTCGGTTGTTTAAAATGATCCAAACATACTGTACCCCGATTGGTTGAAATGGATCTGCGATTGGTTAAAATAGTCCAAACATACCGTTTCCTGATTGGTTAAAATGATTCTGCATCTCAAACCTGATTGGTTAAATATACTTATCTCTGACTGGTTAACATAATTCTGCAAGTTAAAACCTGTTTGAATGAAATGGTTCTGCAGTTATCTTTTTTACTGTTTTATCAGTTTGTTATCCACCTTTGACCTATAACAATGAAACATCCATGAAGTAGACAAGATAGCTTATCACATAGTCACCAGGTTACCTTAACAGTGTTTGTTTGAATATCTTATCAGTTATCAGAAACCCTTGATCTTGCACCAATTATCAGTAACCTTTGACCAGTGATATAAAGTGGCATGATGGTTCTACAGCTTATACAACCTATGAAGTATGTGTCAAATATAATTGGTCAAATTGATATATTACAGCCATGTGATTGGTCGAAATTGTTGTGCAGTTATCTTTTTCACTGTTTTATCAGTTTGTTATCAACCTTTGACCTATAACAATGAAACATCCATGAAGTAGACAGATAGCTTATCATCACTTAACCACTCTCTTATCAATTATCAGTAACCTTTGACCAGTGATATAAAGTGGCATGATGGTTCTACAGCTTATACAACCTATGAAGTATGTGTCAAATATAATTGGTCAAATTGATATATTACAGCCATGTGATTGGTCGAAATTGTTGTGCAGTTATCTTTTTCACTGTTTTATCAGTTTGTTATCAACCTTTGACCTATAACAATGAAACATCCATGAAGTAGACAGATAGCTTATCATCACTTAACCACTCTCTTATCAATTATCAGTAACCTTTGAGCCAGTTATGTCACCAGGTGTAAGTGTAAGGAACACGTGACCTATGACGTCACTTCCAACACATGACCTATGACGTCACTTCCGGTGTAAGTGTAACTTCCGGTGTAAGTGTAAGTACCGGTGCCGGTAGGGGGTCGAAAGGCCCGCCGTATACTACTAACATCTTCTTCCTTATTCCTATTTTATAAAAATGTATGCATATGGCAATATTCATCAACCAGTAGAACTGGCAAATCGTTTAGAATCTACAATTCCATACAAGGAGTCCCACTCATAGATTTTTCAAATTCTTTCCAAGTCGACGTCGAAACACCTAGCGGGTGAAATTGAAACTAATTTTTCTGGCTGCTCGAATCGATAAAATCTCTGATAGTGTGAGTCTTTTTATGAAATCTTTCTGATAGAAAACACTTAATTAATATTAGAAAGCATTAAATGTTGAATCCGAAGCGTAATCTGAAATAAAAGTGAAAAAACATTGCGCGGACGTCAGAGAAAAACTTCCGGTTTAATAAAAAATGGCGGACGTCGAAGGAGAAATTATGACGAAGAATTAGAGGATTTTCCTTTGCCATTATCGATCGTTATAAGGTATGTGCACAAATTCTAGTAGCATACATGGAAAATAGATACATTTTTAAAGGCAACAACATATTCAAAGCTTTCATTTTACGATAGGCCCAGGATCATTGGATACGACTCGGCAATCGATACTCCCACTTTAACTGTCTTTTGGTTGGATTTTCTTTCAATTTTTTAGTTCCACTTATCATTTATATAACCAGGCTCGTTGTAGAAACAGTAAACATTTTGGAATGGGAATTTGAGTCCTCTGAAAATGTGACAGAAAAATTGACAAAAAGAGTAGCACGGCAAAGGTCCCTGAACATTTTTTTTTCTAATTTCTCTGAAACATCCCTTTAATATAGCCCAAAATGGAAGGAGCTTAAGAATTTTGAAATCTCTCATACAAATTAAAAAAAATAGAAAAAAGCAATTTGAGAAGTGTACTTTTTTCCTTATTTTGATCCCAATTTTTTTATCGGGTAATTTTTCAAATTTCCGTTGCTCCTTCGTTTTTGATATATGTTTGAAGTATATTTTCTGAAATGTTCAGATATTTTGAATCAGCGGTTTTTCACGGGCTACTCCTAGAAAAAAATCTTCTCAAATTCTTTAAACGGCACTTTTTTCTCAAACTAAAGTTTTTTGTTGTTCTTTGATGTCTTTGTAATGGTTATAGTGCACAAGCATATGTGGAATAATAAAAACGACTTCTCAGGAAGAGTTTGAAAATTTCAAGATTTTATTTCTGTGTCACAGGTTTAAAAACTACATTCAATATCATATAATAAATACTTTTTTTTAAAAAAACCACCAGCCGGCATCGGCTTAGGAGACACCATTAAATGTATATCTAATTGTAATTGAGTATTGACTAGAAAAAGTTAATAAATAATTAATAGAGCACTCTTAGATAGAGTAGTATTCAAGTGCTGCCATCTTTAAATGCTTTGACAAATATTTTCTATTAGTGGCCATTATCACAATAAATGAATATGCATGCAAACATAAATAAACTGTATTGATACAATAAATTTTGCAGTCAAGTGCTGGAAAATGACTATAACAGTCACCTTAAGGACCACTGCACCTTAAAGTTAAAGGTTTTGGAAGGGTCACTTAACAAAACATTTTGAATTTTTCAGAAAACGTGCCCGGGCCCAATATATTGCTTTAAATGATAGGAGATTTGAAAATTTTAATTCATTCCCAGAAACCGAGAAAAAATGAAAAAACTAATTTGAAAAGCTATATTTTTACTTTTTAAGACCACAATTTTGGTTTCAGACAATTCAAAATTTCAAAAAATTCTAAAATCCACATGGTTTTTTCATTTCCTGTTTAGTGTAAATTTATGATAACTACCCCGACATATACTAGACTATATCCTATTTAGTCTGAATTATATTCAGACTATAAGGCACAAATGTTAAAGTTTGGCAATTCTATATATTTGTTTACATAGGAAGTCAGGCCCGTAGCCAGGGGGGGTTCGCAGGGTTCGGGCGAACCCCCCCCTGGCCAAAAATTCTTTCAAACTCATGCAGTTTTTTACCATTTTGAGCACTTTTCAAGTGATTTTAGCCATATTTGGGGCAAAATTGTCAAATGTGAACCCCCCCCTAGAAATTTTTGAAAATTGAACCCCCCCTTGGCAAATCCTGGCTACGGGCCTGGAAGTGCTATTCAAAATGGCCGATTCGGTAAAATTTATTTGCGCATTTGTTACTTCAACTAGCTTTATTTCTACTTGACAATAAGCTGTGTTACTTTTTATTGCATTTAATTGTACCTTACTATTTAATTGAAATTTTGTAATGTTTATTTTATTCAATGTAGGGGACAGCGGGGTAAAATGTGGCCCTTTTGCCCTACTTCTAAGACTTTGGAAACACTTACAATTAAAAGGAGGTTTCTGATAGAACCCGGCCCCCCTTGGGTGGGCCCAGAAAAAAGGGCCCTAAAAATGTTGAGCCATAAAAGGCTTTAAGACCCCAAAAAGTGGGCCTTTTTGGTCACAAATGGGCCTTTTTAATTTGAAGCCAAATTTTGAAGAAAATGGGCCTCAAATTTCAAAATTTGGGCCCACTCTTTGGTTTAAGGGGCCCAACATTTTTTTCTCAGTCCAGATTGGTTCCCAGATCCGCCCCCGAGAACCATATTTTTTTTGAAAATGTGAATATGCAAATGATCAAAATGGGACCAATGGAGACCCCTTAGAATAGCAATAAAGCACAGTTCTAAGGGGTCTTAAAGGGAGCCCTGATAATAAAAATGCGCAATGCCTTGGTCACATTTGCCCCGATTTTCACTACGGCGCCCGGCCGATTGAGTATTTCGTTCAAAATTGAATACAATATTGAGCAAAACGCTCAATCTTTCGGGCTAAAAAGGACTAAAATGCCAAATTATGCCCTAAATGACCCAATTTCTGAGGCACTACAAAATTTTTGGGAACAAAAAGGCCCATTTTTGAGGCCTTACAGAATTTTGGGGCCAAAAAACGAAACCCAAATTCTGGGCCCACTAAGGTGGGGCATTTAAGGGGGGGGGGCGGACCTGGTTGGTACATAAGACATTGTGCTTTGATGTAAGGGTGATAATTGTGCACAAATTCGATCTGTTTTTTCTTGAGGACACTATAATAAGTTAACATGTCGGCCTATGGCAAAATAATTCTTAAAATCGCGGATTCGGTAGTATTGAATCTCTAATAAAGATGGCGCGAAAGTTTTTCCTTATAAGGTCAAAATATTTCCCATGATGCAGTTCGCGGGGGAACAAAATTTTTCTACCTTGTTTTTCCCCGTTGGTTTAACATGGGGATTTTCATACCCATTTTTCAAGCGATATTTTCGATCGAATCTCCATGCGATCGGAGAAAACAAACTATCAGAAACAATTAGTCTTTTAATAATCTTTATATAACATATATTTTTTTTCATTTTATTGGCTCCTAACGGGGTGAAAACAATGATTGAAAATGGGAGTATATTCCGGAAGAGAAGAAGTCACGTGACTAGTCGCCATATTGGAAAAAGCAATTCCATTCGACTTTCAACACGTTCATGCCAATATTACCGCACTACAAACTGTAACATCGATGCAACAACTGAATAAAAGTACTCATCTTCATATTACATTATAGAGTTACGTTGAAAACCCACAAACAACTGAGCATTTGACCAAAGAAGACACGTCGCTATTATCTAGGTCAAGTTTAGTGGTTCGAAAGCAAATCTTACATACTCGTTTCCGAATTTTGTTGTTAATTGTATAATCTTTTATTGATTAAATCTGGTATACTGACTATTAATTCAATGACAAAGAAGAAGAATTCCGATGGTGTCATTTTTTTATTTAGCTTGCGGGTGTAAAAACAAAATTGCGTAATTAATTTGATTTAGAACTTTCGGGTCTCACAAATAGCTACACGAAATGCATCGTTGAAAAATATTGACCAATCAAATTTTGTCCTTTTTGAGTACATATATGCACCATATATGCGAACGTTCTGATTCAAAGAGCGAACAGCGAAATGGAGAATTGTGGTGTGCATTTTCCTTGGTCCGAAGCAAGAGTCCGAAGCGAATGGGGGGAAAGTAGTGGAGTGAATACGAACGGCACAAATTTGCGTTCGGTCGTTTGAAATAGCGAACAATTCGTTTCTTCCATTTTAATCTGTCTTTGAACCGAACTCCCGTGCAGTGACACTGCATGGGAGTTCGTCTTTGAACCACATAAATGTGCGTTCGGTAAAGTTGTGCATATACGATACGAACGACATGATTTGCGATCGGTCAACTGAAATAGCGAACGTTCGCTTTTCTTCCATATTAATCTGTAATTGAAGCAAGGAAGTATGCGTTCGATAAAACACTGCATACTTGTACTGACAAGCAAAACTTAGACTTCTCGGTAAGATTTTTTTGTTATTTTTAATCTTTTGAAGCGGAGAAACAACGTGTAGGGTTTATTAGTAGCGCAAGCAATAACCAAGAGGCGCATTTCTTTGATTGCAATTGTTTGGAGGCGCAGCGCCTCAGTAATTCCAATGTAGGGAAGCACAGAAATACCTCTGAAATCAGCATAAAACTAAAATTTAGATCTAAATCCCCTCAGTAACTGTTAGTACATAATGTAAAAATACAGGCCCATGTCCAGGAAGAAGATTTATAATTCCCCCCCAGTCACTGAATAAGGTCATGGTGCATGTTCTGAATTTTGCTGCAACCCTCAATAGTTACTGAACACAGCTGGCTCAAAAGCCAGCTGAAGCACCGTTAGAATATACCGTCCTGTGAAGCGGTTTTCTCCAACTTCCAGCAGGCGCGCTGGAATAAGAAACGGTATTTAAGAAGATAATTGAATGTAACTTGCCCTTTTCATCACGCGTGGTGACAATAAGTCCTACTTCTTGTGTAATTGCAGTTAAAATGGAGAAATTCCAAATCTGGCGCGCACCATTTTTTAACTTTTTACGCATGCGTGCACATGCGCATTGTACTTTTACGCGCATGGGTATTACCGCTGAGAGATCACGTGACTATATCATATTTAGCTAGCGCGAGTTATTTTGTAGCAAATTTTTACTTTCGAAAGTCACGAGATCTCGCGTGACCTAAAATGGCTGGAATCTAAATTCAAAAGTTTTGTTGTCTACAAGAACATTGATTTACTACAACAACAGACTGTTGAAGGAACAAAATAAGGTAACAACAAATAAATTATGTATTGATTCAAATATATAGCGTATTATAAACGCTACTCAGTACAGCGTTTAGTCAAAATGGGCTCGATTTATTCTTTTCAAGTTCACATACATCCAACTTCCCAGAGCTGACTTCTGTCAGCTCGGTAGAGTAACTCAATAGGGTCACATTTCAAATTTGATCACTCCTTCCCTAGTTCAACAAGTTAAACCTTACTTCCTGCGAAAGCTATTTGGATTTTGATATATTAGTATTAGAGTGCTGAAATACTTCTTTTCCAATCAAGACTTGTAAATTGTCCATCGAATGAATGTTCATTAGACCTATTTCCAATATGGCGGTTTGCTAGGAGCGAGATACGCAATGAACGAAATGAATTTTGAGAATTAGTTAAGTTCGGACAACCTCCGGAGATTTACGAAAATGTCCGAGCAGAAAACGCCATATTGGAATTTGGCAGTAAAAACATTCACTCGACTAACAATTACAAGTCTTGATCGAAAAGGAAGTACTTCAGCGCTCCAATACTTGCAAGGAAGGATAATAATGATGTATAACATAGTTAGAGAACAAAAGTAGGCCGCTGATCGACTTAATTCGATTTCAAAGGTCACTATAATCAGCTGTCCACTTCCCCATTTGAGAGCCATAAGTTTCAAAATCTAACATGGCTCTCGAAGTGAGTAAGTTAAACCTAGTCTGGGGCATATTTCTTATCTGACATATCTTGTGGCCCGCCCTAGGTTTAACATCCGTGCCTATTCGGCCCTTGATGCAAAAAATTTAATGGTGGCATATGGCAGCGCATGGAATTCTATGCGCGTTTTATTAATAAGTGATAGTGAGAATTTGCAACCAATGAAAGCATAGTACGGACTTTACACCCAATCATGGCAACAAGAACATTTAGATTAATGAATAAAACCAGTGGTATTGGGTTTAACTTGTTGAACTATCCTTCCCTTACTTCCTGCGAAAGCTATGTGGATTTTGATATAATAGCTTTCCTACGGCGCACTTGGACAGCTGAATAATAGTGACCTTTAAAACATGAATGATGAGATCTGTTGATTACTTTTGGTCTCTAACGGCTTTGTATAAAAAACCTCCTACCTCATACCCACCTACCCACCTACCCACCTACCCACCTACCCACCTACCCAAGTACCCACGTACATTGGACATGATACAGTCTTTGAAGTGTTAAATTTTAAAGATCTTATTTTATTAACTCTTAGCTCATGATGAATTATAGATGCATTTGTAACACCCTTGATAGCAGGTTGCTACAGCCCAGCTGGGTTCGATTCCCACTCGGGGCATCGAATTTAGCAAACTTTCTTTCAATTTCTTTATCTGGCTTGTTGGACCTATGCTCGCGGTCTTTAGTTTGTTATTCCCCTGGGGCGCCCTCGGGTCATTACACATTACAATGCACCCATATGCCTTTATTTATGGATCTGTCATCCGTCTACTCATAAAATAAAGCCGGAATTGTTACAATTAGAGCTATTTTGAGATTTAAAAATCTTTAAAATTTAACCCTTAAATGACTGTATCATGTCCCACGTAGGTGGGTATGAGGTAGGTTTTTTATACAAAGCCGTCTCTAACTGTGTCTTACATCAGTATCATCAATCCATGCAACTATTGGAGCGCTGAAATACTTCTTTTTCGATCAAGACTTGTAAAATGTCTGAGCAGAAAATGCCATATTGGAATTTGGCAGAAAAAACATTCACTAGACTGACTAAAGAAAAAAGATAAACTTACAGCCTAACTAAATTACAATGGAAAAGCAAAACCCAGACTGGTACTGGTCAGAGTAAAACTACTAGGAACATTTTGATTAAATGTATAAAAAACAAGAAACTTCAGTGGAAAAATTCAGATAATTTTCAGGAATTTTTTATCACTGAATTTTCTCGTTTTTTATACATTTTACAAAACAAATCTTCTCACCAGTCTTTTCTAGGCACATTGAGGAAATGCAGAAACATTTCAAACATGCACCCTGGCCATAATGTAATCTTTTTTATCACACCATCTATGGGATATAGTCGTCATATTGGTCGTGGTCGTGATCGTCCCGCATTTTTGTCATCGCCGTTTAAGGAAAACTGCTCATCAGATTTTCTCCAAATTCGCAGAGATGATAGAGCATATGAAGTACTAGAGCTGATTAACTTTTGGGTGGCCATCTTGTTTTCTGGCGGCCATTTTGAAGGTTTTTCGAAAAATCTTGTCATCACCATTTCAGGAAAACCGCTCATTGGATTTCCTTCAAATTTACACAAATGATAGAGGATATCAAGTACTAGAGCTGATTAACTTTTGGGTGGCCATCAAGGAGGATTGGCTCCCAGGATCGACAATCGATATTTTCCAACAATGAAAACGTCGAAATGTCGTTATTTTCGGAAATTATTACCGACTATAAGTTCAAAATAAACAGTCCAAAAGATTCGAACCAATATCTCGATCATTTCTTGTGAGTTTTGGAATTTTACGTTTAGGAATAAGACCAAAATTCACCATTCAAATGTTGAAGTGAACAAAATGACGGCTGTCTGAATTCAAATTTTGAATCACGACATTTCCATATATGGGACAGAATATCGATGTTGCACTCTGGGAGCCAATCCTCCTTGGTGGCCATCTTGTTTTCTGGCAGCCATTTTGAAGATTTTTCGAAAAATCTTGTCATCGCCATTTCAGAAAATCCGCTCATCGGATTTCCTTCAAATTTACACACATGATAGAGGATATCAAGTACTAGAGCTGATTAACTTTTGGGCGGCCATCTTGTTTTCTGGTGGCCATTTTGAAGGTTTTTCGAAAAATCTTGTCATCGCCATTTCAGGAAAACTGCTCATCGGATTTCCTTCAAATTTACACAAATGATAGAGGATATCAAGTACTAGAGCTGATTAACTTTTGGGCGGCCATCTTGTTTTCTTGTTCTTGAAGTTTGTATTCATAACAGGAGAACAGTTTTCCTGTTTCATAGTGTCTGCCTATTTGATGGTGTGATCTCGTTCACATCCTGTGCCTTGTTCTTAGTAATACAAAGTGAGTGGGAGGGGGATGAACTCTGTCTTGTTCCTGTGTCTGTGGCATAAAAAGATCTAGGCCTAGATATAATTCTGTCAATTCAGATTTTTGAATTGAAGCCCTAATGAAAAATTAAATGCTAAAATAATTCCATTTTGTAAAAATCATCAAGGCAACTGCCAAGTATTCAAATGATGTGATTCGAGATATGACGTATGACATAAACTATGACATCAGTCACATATTTACTCCATCGAGCAACTATAAACAAACAAATAATTGTAACGTCACACATCTCTGTTGATTCTATATTAACATGTGACGTCATTAACATGTTACCTAACCAACAACAAAACAAACTTTGTTCATTGCTGTTCTCTGTAATCTTTTTATACATGTAAGAAGTGGATCAGTTTTCTCCAGTAGCATATGGCCCCGCATATGGCCTTCTAGCAAAAAACATAAATTATGGGTCTTCCCTTTCAAAATGATATATACAGTAAAATTTTATATGTTAGGAACTACTTTGAATTTTAAAAAATAAGCAATCAAATGACCAAATTGAAACAGTTCATGTAAAAATAGAAACATTTATATTTATCCTTACTTTTGTATATTTCAGATAGTTATGTATAATGTGCAGCAAAGCTGTGGCCTTTTGTAATTTAGGGAGTTTCAGCCATGTTAATTTTTCCGAAAATAACATGGCAGAGAAGTATAAAAAATATAAGAGGACACAGATATGATAGCTAAACTACAAAACAAACTAAAATATACAAAAGTTAGGATAAATATAAATGTTTCTACTTATACATAAACTGTTTCAATTTGGTCATTTGATTGCTTATTTTTTAAATTCAAAGTAGTCACAAACATTTAAAATTTTACTGTAACTTACTATGTCTTGCTAACTTTTCTTGCTTCTCGATTAATTTACATTTTATTTTTTCGTTTTTTCAAAAAGTGACCAGTTCCGAAGGAGTTAAATACATGTACATTGTATAATTATATACTTATAGGGATAAAGTCGGATTGGTAGATTTCAGACAATCATATGGTGGATTTTGGCTATTTTCTGAGGTTAGAACAGGTGCATATGTTGATATACATTCATTGGTCAGTTTTTCGCCGTTGGTATTTTACCGTGTCGGCATTTCACAAAAAAGATTTTTAAAAATATCAACAAAATGCGTGATTTGCGTGATATTTGATCATACACGCTAAATTGATGCGTGATTTATATTTTTTCAGCAAATGCCTGACAATCACGCCTAATGCGTGAGGGTTGACAGGGCAGCTAAATTGACTACCCCGCGTCACATGTCACGTGACACTATATTTGTTGAAAAATGAAAGTGATAGTGACAATTGGATTTTTAATCTTAAGTGAACACAATATTACAAAAACATATCGATTTTTTATTCTATATTTATTTCTTCATTATACATACATTTGTTTTATTCTACATTGATTCATTTTGGCGATACCTTTGCTATTAGATCTTCAACGAGAGGAGGGGGTGACTGGTGATAATATATGGCTTTTTTGGCTACATTGAACTTTTGACGTGCTCCTTTATAATTACAATGATTGACAGGTCTCATACTCCGTAGCAGTGCTCTCATTTCTTAGACTCTCCAATGCAAGTGGGAATGAATACTCAGTTCAGATTTGTCATGCTTGGAGAAAGAAGATGTGATATCCTAGAATACCTTCTACCAATCAAAATGATGTATGCATGATATCTGTGCATCAATAACTCTGGGGTTACTTCCAATTTTGCTTACACAAGTTAATAAGGAAAATCGATTTATACATGTACATGGCCTTATGTACTCTCATAGAAATCGAACTTTGTAAAGGGATTTGAAATTTTATACAGACTTTGGGCCAAATTATGTTCTCATTTAAACTGAGCCGTGCTTATGTAACCCATGTTTTTAATAAAATCACCATTTAATTGGACATTAGCCTTTAAATGCTTTAGAGGCAAGCCAGTCAACTTAATTGTACAGTCAAATAGCCCACAGTGAATTCAAGGCAATCAAGCCAATTATCTTTTCTTTGCTACAGCTACATATATGTAGTGGCACTCTTGATAGGGCAGGCGAAGAGATTATATGGGTTTTTTTACTGGCTGCATAAAGGTACATTTTAGAATTATTTAGAAGATTCACATTTATTTGGTTTTACATATGTCACACTTAGATTAGAATACCCTTTTAAACTTGATGAAAATTGCCTCAAATCATCCAATGGCTGGATCTAAGAGTAGACAAGTTTTTCAGGCCAAGGTTCGAAATCATTTGTGTAGGGTGGACAGAGGTTTTCATCTAGGCCCAAGTCGTCATCTGGGCGCAAAGTAGGCACACTCCATGGTCCTACTAAGCACAGTGCCTGGTGAAAAGTGCCTGTGGAGATGATAGCATATCAAGATTTTAGCATCATCTTACCACACTGCGTGAAATATGGGATTCCAACTCTTGACACGTCTAGAAACTGGTCTTTACACGCCGGGTTTCTAGACGTGCCAATTATTTACACCTCTTGACACGCGATGAATTCAACTCTTTACACCTCTTTGCACTTCTTGGCACATGCAGTGCAAAGACGTGTAAAGACCATGTCAAAAAGTCTTTACACACCCTGTGACAATTAATGGAATCTCTTGACACTCTCTTGGCACACTGAACAACATAATTATGTGTAAACAACTAACCTAATTACCAATAGCAATACATACAGTATTTTAACGATTGCAAGTATTTTCTCTGATACTTTTAATTGATATATTTTTTAATCATTCTTTCGCAGACTGTTTGGAACAAGTACATGTAGCAAATATTAAACAGACTATTTTGTATGTACGCTGACACATTGACTTATTTAAACATTTTGGCAATTTCAAGGATAAAACGTGCAATAAACTTTGAAAACACTGATACACCAGGCCTATTTATATATTTATTTTGTATTAGCTTAATATAAAGATAACCTTGCTTTTCGATGAGTATTTGGATTTCGGAGTAATTTGTTTCAAGTTAAGTCAATACAAATTATCGCCGACTTAACTTGTGACCATACATATGATAAATGAGGGGCATTTTAATACACAATTGGGCAAAACAAGCATATTCAATTGAATGTACCATTCTCTCTGCTGTTCTTTCCCAGCCTATCCATAAACAGACAGGTACAAGTTCCCATAGTTTTCGCAACATCTAATTCTATGATCAATTGCTAGACACAGCAAATATACTAATTAATTGTCTGATTGTGATTCGGGTATGTAGGGTTTTTACATAAATAGGATACTTGGCTGTACATAGCCTGAGAACACTGGATTGACCCCCCCCCCCAATCGACGCCTAGGCGCTGCTTATGTTTTAATAAGAAACATTCCCTTGTAAAGAATTATCGGGATATGAATTGATACAAGGTCAAGTATTCTGCCCCTTTTGTGTGATAAAAATATGTATTTAAATGGTGCTTTAACTTTTTGAACAAAGAAATGAAATAATCGCACTGAATGTCTCAACATAAATCAGTGATGTTTAATTAATAAATGACACTATTATGTCAGTCTACGCACTTCATGGACATGGACGGGGGGGGGGGGGTGAGTTACCCATTCTAAAATGGTTAAATTTTGTATTAAAGAGTAATCAATAGGTCGTGAACTCCGATTGATAACCAACTGTAGCATACTGCTTAATTTGTTTGACTATTGATATTAAAAAGGAGTGAATTTATGATATTGATAGAGGTACATTGTATTGGTATTAATATAATAATGATATTGGGGACCATAAACCACTTTGTTTCGCAAGTAGCTTTAGGATCGCGGTTTTATCTTCACATGTTGCCCTTTGTGCAATTCGAAAATGAAATATTTTAATCTATAATTTATATACCATTTGCAAAATAAATGTAATTAAGAGACATGGGGGAGGGGGGGGGGTTAACGGCCAGAATTTGGAATGAATTTGGGAATTTCAAGGATTGATTCACTTAATGTTGTTCACTGGAGTCGATACACACACCTGCATAACAATCGGAGACAAAACTGACTTAATCTGATATGATAACAAAAGATTAATAACTTAGTCTATGTTTTTGTTTTTATAATTGCGGAAGTGTACCAAAACCACCTTGATTACAGAAGATATCGTCTAGGCTTTAGATTTAATGAATAGATTTTTTGCCCTAGTCTCATTTAATAAAACAGGCTATTTGCGTATTTAATTAATATTTGTGACAAAATATTTCAGTTAGACTCAAAATCAAAACGAATTTCTCCATTATAGCCCCCCTTGCAACTGTCCCGAGTCTGCATCTGTTTTTCATGCTTCCGATCCACCTTTGGGATAGAGAGAATAGATGTAGATTTGTAATTTGGGGGGGGGGGGGTGGCATTAAATGTGTTCTCATACAAACTAAAATAAACCCCAAAAAGCCATATCAAATGTCCAAACACAAGACCAATGCCATGTCAAACATCCAAATATAGAACCAATGCCATACCCCCGGGTACCAAATATCCAGAATATAAGACCAAGGCCATTCGAAATATCGAATGCCCCGAGAAGAAGGCAGATCTTTGAGTAAAATGATCATAAAACAACCTCAAATGAAGGATATGTGTAACAACTAGACCAATGCCCCGGGACCAATGCCGTACCACAATTGAGGGGTAACATATTTTCCACACCGATTCTTATACCTGAAAATGGAAACATCTGTCTTAAAATGTGGGTCCATTGGCTTGACATACCAAATGTAAAAAAGGTACCCCACCTGAGCCGAGTGTGAACCCCCGGGTGAATGGTGAACACACGGGGCAAGGAATTCTTCGATTTTGATTTTGATTTCAAGTGATTTTGTAGCAAAATTGTGATAATATATGAACCCCTTGGAATTATTCAAAGACGGACCCCCGCCAGCCCATCCCCCATTCTTACCTATGCTAAACACTAAGATAAACATATAGAATGGTATCTTACACTTTTTTCTAAATGTTGATATCCAAAAAACATATCTTTTTGGTTTATCAACACATACCGCTCACAATATAACAAGTATACAGATTGTAACATAGATAAGCGAATTGGGGAAAATTACAATCCCTTTGATCAAATTATTATAAGATTTAATCTCCAGCTGAGGTGCAATCAAAATGTTGATACACATAATTAGCAGTCAGAAAGATGCTCTTACCACTGTAGTTTTCAATATTCCCTTTGTTGTAACATCTTATTTCAAAAGAATGGATATTGATGGTTGTATGGAAGTATTCATATCAAACATTCACATTATAGTTTACAGTGGAATTCCCTCCATAAATGCAACATATTTACCATTTAAGATTTCATATTGGACTTTCCGCATAATGATAAAATGTTGACGATATAGTTTTCGATAAAACCCCAGGGCCGTAGCCAGCTTTCAGTCGGGGGGAGGGGTGATGCAATCACCAAAATATTTTAGGTTTTCAGTCGGGGGTGCGATCGTGACATAAATGAGGCAAAAAAAATTAGTTTTGAATTTTTACGAAAATGATGCAACTTCCTTCAAACCTGAGCTAGAAGCTTCAAACAAAAAATCAATTTAATGCTCTTTTCTTCCTCTACCTTATGGTACCTTTTATTGCTTGTAGGAGGGGGTGCGAACCCACCGCTTCTCCTCGTTACGCTTATAAACCCAATAACGTATTCCCAAGGAATCGACTTTATTAATTTATATGTGAAAAATGAGCTTGCATGTACAAATTGCATCGTATGCAAACCTTCCCCTGACCGACCCGGTCATGTTTATGTCTTTTGAATGATGTCTACCCCTTGATGCATGCATCCTTTAATAAGTGGTGTTAAGAATATTGGTGTAGGCCCTGGTGAAGGGATATGTCATAAAGATTCAGGCCTGTCAACTGTCCCGCAATTTGCGTATTTGTCACACATTTGCTGAAGAATTTGAAGTCACGCCAGTTATTTTTGCGTGACAGAAAATGTCACGCAAATACGCATTTTACCTGGTAATTGTCAAGCAAAAATATTTCTGTAGGAAAATTTCTAAAAAAGATCGTCTACACAGCAAAAATACGAACGCCGGAAAAAAATGTACGCATTTCGTTCAGACTTTTCACGCCAATTACGTAAATGTCACGCATTCCGTTCGAAATCTTCCGTACCTACCACCTTTATCCTTCCAAACGCAAACGGCAGATAAGAGGGGTTCTTAGTGATTGATCTGATGCTTAATAAGCCACTTACAAGATACAGTTTTAAATATTGATATTGTGTAAAGTTTTAACACATAGGCGTAACCAGGGGGGGGGGTGCGATTCGTGAATGATCGCACCCCCCCCCCTGCTTATCCAATAGAGAAGGAAGAAGAAAGGAGCTTTGAATGGCTTTCATTTGAAACTTCTAGTTCAATTTTGAAGGAATTTGCAATGTCTGGTTCACATTTGCTCAAATTCATCGTCCGGCCTCTGGCCGATTGTGTATTTTGTTTAGAATCGTTTTTATGTTTGAAAAAACACTCAATCGGCCAGCCCCCGGCCGATGAATCGGAGCAAATATGACCCAGGCATATGAGGGGCAACATTTTAGATATAGTATTGTTTGAAATCCTGGGAAAATGCACTCCCCCAATTTTGCAAATCTGGTCTGCGGTGCTAATGAACCCTCTAATTTGTTTTCGTTTACATGAGCAACTAACAGATATGTTTATTCTCATTCTGTCTCAGCTTGATTTTAATTAAATTTTACCCCCACCCTTCGAACGTCTTTGTCTCTCTCATTTTTGCAACCCTACATTCAGTTTCTTTTTAAACCAAATCAAGAAATATCCGTCCACATATCAGATATTAAACCAATAGTTGTTCATTATAAGAACAACCATATATTATATTTATAGATCATAAGCTATTTTTAATTTCAGCTATAAAATTAGTCCTCTCTCCCCTCCTCTCTCCCCTCCTCTATCTCTAGATACGCAGAGTTTCTAGACCGGCTAAGCACGTCTAAAAATTACTAGAAATTCCACAATTTATACAGTGATATGGATTTCATTTATCGCATCCTACGACCCCTTTAGATTGTGGTCGTAGGCCCGATTCATTAGTAAGCCTGTGTTTCTACAATGTCAAAGAATGAACTATGCATTGCACACATAGATGACCTACCTCGATACATTCCTGAGTATTTTAGAATTCTTTTCATATAGTTGAATCGCAAATTGTATGGGTTTATCGGCAGAACGAAGATATTTTCGTTTTTGATAGAAATATTTGCTTGTAGGTTCAACCGTCAAATTCCTCCATTCAGTTCCCGGCATGCACCAGTCATAAGGGATATCCCTGGGGAATTCCCCTTCCGACATTTTGAAAATTGCTGAGATATTTCCGATGTAAAAACTAAAATCTCTGCGTTCTGACGATAATCCATACAATTGGCGATCTAACAACATAAAAAGAATTTTAAAATACTCTGGAATGTATCGAGGTAGGTCATTTAATAGCGCAATGCGTAGTTCATTTTTCGACATTGTAGAAAGACAGGCTTACGAATGAAACGGGCCTACGACCACAATCTCAAGGGGTCGTAGGATGCGATAAGATTTCATGTTTCTATTGCAGGGCTGTCAACTTGGGACCACCTAATATGAGTGACTTCAAAATGTTGGACACCTAAGTCCAAATCTGAACACTTTTGTCCAAATTTTGAACACCTTTGGCCAACTTTTAAACACCTTTGGCCAAAGTTTGAGCACCTTTGCCAAACTTTGAACACCTCAAATTTTTCGCGCTCGCAACGCTCGCGATATCGTCAACGGGGGGGGGGGGGGGGGGGGGGGGGGTAGGTACGAAAAATTTCCAATGAACATGCGTGACACATACGGGATTCGCGTGACAAATCCGAACAAATTGCGTTCGGTTTTTTCCGGCGTTCGTATTTTTAACGTATCGTAAACATATTTCGAAAAAATTTCTACAGAAATATTTTGGCGTGACAATTACCAGGTAAAATGCGTATTTTGCGTGACATTATCTGTCACGCAAAAAAAACTGGCGTGACTTCAAATTCTTCAGCAAATGCGTGACAAATACGCAAATTGCGGGACAGTTGACAGGCCTGCTATTGAATCCCTGTAATTTAATTTAATCATTTTTTGACAGAACTATTGTTTATTAAGACTTCTCAGATCAGCCTCACATACCCTGGCTCAAATGTCTCGTGCGATTGTAAACAACAAATGTAAATTGTGAAGTACAAACAACTCGGTTAAATTATCTGATAGTGGTCATACACTATCCTGTTAAATGGTTATTATGTCGTAGTAAGAAGTTCCATCAGAAATTCACCATGAGTGACATTGGCGCAAAGCGTTACCTTTTGGTATTTATTCGCCATCAGTGATGTCAATAATGATCAGCAATGTCAACATGTCATCAATAAACATTATATGATCACGCGGTACTAACTCTCCGGGGCATATCGAAACCAAAGCGCCCCGCAAAACCGTTAATTTGAATTTCAAATCTACCCTGTCTTTGGAAAATTGATGATTGTGAGTCTTACACTACACCGTTTTTCTTCAAACTTGTTCCATTCCTCTTAAATAATCTATGCTCTGGCTTTCGCCAGAAACTTACTTGACGTCCGTGCTATTTTGGGGATTTTGTTTTATAATTTTTTGAATACTTTTTTTAAAATCAACCAAAAATTCCTTCATATAACTATAATATTGAGAGGTTGAAAAACATGTTGTATATGCTATTTTGTTCCAACAAGGTTCGGAAAGACATTTTATTTCATTCTCAAGAATTGGTAGAAAGGAGCAAAAACAATTGCACTAAAAAACAAAAACAGTTATATAAAATATTTCTAATTAATTTTCACATTAAAATGTTGTCAAATCAGTCAACATTACATAAAATAACATGTTTTTTAACAGAATGTTTTCAATGATTTTTTTAAGAGAAAAACATTGATGAATTCAGTTCTCCATATCAATGCCACTCCTTTGGCAAAAGTTCTATTTCCACCATTTTTATTTGTGTTATTTGCCATCTATTGGGTAAATTACTCCACCATTTTTGTTGGCCACCTATTGAGAAAACTTAATACTTTTAGAAAACTGATGTAACTGCTATAATTTCAAGCCTAGTATTTTGGACATATTCATATTGTACTGAAGTTTAAACACGTTTCAAATCAATATGCATTAGTGTTTATAAAAATGAATCGTACTTTATTCATTTTATGGTCACCTATTTAGGACAACATGTTTATATTCCACTTATGCTCATCCATTAAGGATGACGTGTACATATTTCATTAAGGGTAACCTTTACATATTTCACTTTTGATCATCAATTAGGGAGGACATGTATATATTTTACTTAGTCCATTAAGGATGACAAATACTTAATACACGTAATGCTCATCCATGAGGGATGACAAATACTTAGTCAATTTACGCTCATCAATTAGGGATGATAAATACTTAGTCCATTTATGCACATCCATAAAGGATGACAAATACTTAGTCCATATTTATGCTCATCCATAAAGGATGACAAATACTTAGTCCATATTTATGCTCATCCATAAAGGATGACAAATACTTACGTAGTCCATTTATGCTCATCCATAAAGGGTGACAAATACTTAATCCATTTATGCTCATCCATAAAGGATGACAAATACTTACTCCATTAATGCTCATCTATAAAGGATGACAAATACTTACTCCATATTTATGCTCCTCCATAAAGGATGACAAATACTTAGTCCATTTATGCACATCCATTTGGGATGATAAATACTTAGTCCATTTATGCTCATCCATAAAGGATGACAAATACTTAGTCCATTTATGCTCATCCATAAAGGGTGACAAATACTTAGTCCATTTATGCTCACCCATTAGGGATGATAAATACTTAGTCGATTTATGCACATCCATAAAGGATGACAAATACTTAGTCCATATTTATGCTCATCCATAAAGGATGACAAATAATTAGACCATTAATGCTCATCCATAAAGTATGACAAATACTTAGTCCATTTATGCACATCCATTTGGGATGATAAATACTTAGACCATTTATGCTCATTCATAAAGGATGACAAATACTTAGTCTATTTATGCACATCCATTAGGGATGACAAATACTTAGTCCATTTATGCACATCCATTAGGGATGACAAATACTTATACCATTTATGCTCATCCATAAAGGATGACAAATACTTAGTCCATTGATGATCATCCATAAAGGATGACAAATACTTAGTCCATTTATGTTCATCCATAAAGGATGGCAAATACGTAGTCCATTAATGCTCATCCATAAAGGGTGACAAATACTTAGTCTATTAATGCCCATCCATAAAGGATGACAAATACTTAGTCCATTTATGTTCATCCATAGAGCATGACAAATACGTAGTCCATTAATGCTCATCCATAAAGGGTGACAAATACTTAGTCCATTAATGCCCATCCATAAAGGATGACAAATACTTAGTCCATTTATGTTCATCCATAAAGGATGACAAATACATAGTCCATTAATGCTCATCCATAAAGGGTGACAAATACTTAGTCCATTTATGCTCATCCATAAAGGATGACAAATGCTTAGTCCATTTATGTTCATTCATAAAGGATGACAAATACTTAGTCGATTAATGCTCATCCATTTAGAATGTTGACTAGACATAGAGCTGTACAATTAGTGTGTTTGTAGGAAATGTATTCATAATACTATTACTATGCTTACCCAAGCTTTTAACTCTGAGTGAAAACTATTATTTGTGATGTAGTCATATGACATGTTGAATGTCAGATGTTTTTGGATGGTATCTGCTCCAATGATTTTGCATTTAATCATGAAACGCTCATCGCCAGACACCCTAAAACAAACATTATCCTCTTTGTGGAAAGAGGAAAAATGTTTCACAATATGTTGTGCCTTACATCAAAGTAAAGATACATTTCTTGGACGACTTTTTATTCATCTTAAGATTTGAGAAAAACAATTGATTCACGAAAATACAGTTGAATAACAAGCTAGAAAATATATCTACATATAACACAATGACACGCAGTTTAAATAACAGTTAACTGTTTTTTTGTTACATACCAATGTCAAAATAAGTAACATTTTCGAAGTGAAGCTTACACGCTCCCTGTACTTTAATAGATAGATAATAGATTTACTGAAATGTCTCTTGTATTGCTTTAGAGTTATGCTTCCCTGCGCCCACTATTCTCTATCTTTGCCTTTGTTTTTTGCCAACAATATTCTACAAACTGCTTGATGAATCTATTTTTTGTCTGGTAGATCACAAGAAATGAATGTAAAATGTATTTAACGTTCAGAAATATGGAATTAAACCCACGTCCCTCATTTGCAACTTAACTGTAGCCTGTTTCCCTTTTAAACGTGGTCACGTGGTAGGGTAGTGTGAAATCATCTCTGGTTCTTGCACGTCATATTTACATACAGGTGACAGGTCATCTCAACCCAAAATCAACTCCACCTCAGTCAAACTCAACCTCAAGTCAACTTTGGTTTGAGTTTAACTGCTTCCAAGCAATCGGTTGAACCTACAAGAAGTCATCATCTCATTGCTGACTTTTTCCTATTTTGTATGTACTTCCAGGTGCCCTCCTCTTACCCTGGCCATGAAAAATTCTGTGTTGTCCGAGAAGTGTCAGAGAGGAACCACAGTCTACACCATCCGTCTACAGTGTTTGTACCCACATATCATACTGTTATAACTACCATTGGTGATGTCTTTATACGCCTAAAGTAGCATTGTCCAAGACAGGAGAGGTCTCTCGGATCATAGTCAAGTAAGTACAATATTTCATTTCCTAATATACAGTATTGCTTTCAGATTTACCTTTAGCCTGGAGATTAGAAGCCCACTAGAATCTGAACCACAAACAGGAATCCAAACTGGCCTCTGGAAGACCGAGGCACCTGCTGGAAGATGAGCAACAAATGGAAGCCAGGCCATCAATTGGAAGTCAAGCCAAGATGGTCATCCTACAGAAAGTCAAGCTGCCCTCTGGAAGATGAGTCACCTGCTGGAAGATGAGTCACTTGCTGGAAGATTGCCACCTGCTGGAAGATTGCCACCTGCTGGAAGATAGTCACAAATAAGCATCAAGCCACAAATGGAAACCTAGACATCAATTGGAAGTCAAGCCAAGATGGTCATCCTACAGGAAGTCAAGCTGCCCTCTGGAAGATGAGTCACCTGCTGGAAGATGAGTCACCTGCTGGAAGATGAGTCACCTGCTGGAAGATATCCACCTGCTGGAAGATGAGCCACAAATAAGCATCAAGCCACAAATGGAAACCTAGCCATCAATTGGAAGTCAAGCCAAGATGGTCATCCTACAGGAAGTCAGGCTGCCCTCTGGAAGATGAGTCAACTGCTGGATGATAAGCATCTAGCCACAAATGGAAACCTAGCCACCCATAGGAATCCAAGTGAAGATGACCCACAAATGGAAATCTAGCCATCAATTGGAAGGCAAGCCAAGATGGTCATCCTACAGGAAGTCAGGCTGCCCTCTGGAAGATGAGTCAACTGCTGGATGATAAGCATCTAGCCACAAATGGAAACCTAGCCACCCATAGGAATCCAAGTGAAGATGACCCACAAATGGAAACCTAGCTATCAATTGGAAGGCAAGCCAAGATGGTCATCCTACAGGAAGTCAGGCTGCCCTCTGGAAGATGAGTCAACTGCTGGAAGATAAGCATCTAGCCACAAATGGAAACCTAGACACCATAGGAATCCAAGTGAAGATGACCCACAAATGGAAACCTAGCCATCAATTGGAAGTCAGGCAAAGATGGTCATCCTACAGGAAGTCAGGCTGCCCTCTGGAAGATGAGTCAACTGCTGGAAGATAAGCATCGAGCCACAAATGGAAACCTAGCCACCCATAGGAATCCAAGTGAAGATAACCCACACATGGGAAGGAAGCCAAGCCAAGATCACTGGATACACTGGAAGCTACTCCAACACGACCCTTGATGTAATAGAGTTGCAATGTTCCTGTCACCTAAGTTAAGTAATCTTGATTTTCTATGTTAGTCATTTTTTTGTTATGATAGTCATTTAAAGGGTCATCTCCAGCTAGACAATAATTTCCATCTATGGGTTGGGAGGCAGGT
Source organism: Owenia fusiformis (assembly GCA_903813345.2). Lineage (NCBI taxonomy): Eukaryota > Metazoa > Annelida > Polychaeta > Sabellida > Oweniidae > Owenia > Owenia fusiformis. The sequence goes on along the minus strand of CAIIXF020000002.1, from coordinate 10,032,464 downwards.
TCTTCTCGTTTAGTGGGGCACCTTCCATTTTGAATGAACCGGTGGATTTTGTTGGCCAGCCCATTATTCTGGAGTGGAGGAATGTGGAGTCTGCTATGAAGCTGGATGGCTGAACATGTCTTAACACGAGATCAATCGTTTGGAGGCCTTCCTTTGTTCATGTTTTATGTTGTCCCGATTGATTTCGAGGAATATCTAGGGATGGCATCGTTGAGCATGGGTCATTCTGATCCATTGCATTGAGAGCTCTGGCTTACTTGATCATACCATTTGATGTTCCTTGTGGTATCTCCACTGTGATTCTGATGATCAGTGTCTATCAATCTCTAGATGCATGGGTTTCAGGTATCAATTCCTTGTAAGTCCCAACCCAACAGTTTCCATGTTGGATTCTTATTGTTGAACTTGGTTCTTGTTTCGCCTATATTCTGATGGTTGATGAAAGCCACAGTTACTCGTTAGTAAACGTGGTCGACCTGCACCCACCAGGATGTAGGTCAATGTATTGCTGTGGTGCCGGTGTGCATTTGATAGTTCCCGAGGGGTCTCGGTGAATTCTGGTGATGGTCCACTCATTTTTGCTTTCAAGCATCAGTGTCGATTAGTTGGCTATGACGAATATAGTGTGATTCTTAAGATCTTGTGAGGACGCAGCAAGGATTCACTTGGTTACTGTACAGGAACGGCATTGGAGTTGATACATGTTACCCATGTACTCTTTAGGTAGGTAGACATTGCTCATCAGTGTTACAGTAAAGATACTATCGGGAATTGATAGTGGTCTGGTCTTGTATTTCATCTTTTTAATGTGATGTATCCTAATAATGCATGGCCAAGGATGGCATTCTTGTTATTCTTCTTAATCTCTCTGGACAGCATACTGCATGAGCGATGGAATGGTCACCCAACTTTTGATCTTTTGTTAAGGTGTGTTTGGCTTGAAAGCTTCCTAACAGGTTCTATGTTCTGAAATGAAAGAATAGTGGAATCCACCAATGGTTCATTTCAAAATGGAAGAGATGTGCGCCATATTTGGAAATGTTGTCTTCATATTGTTTTTATAAATTCACTTTCACCTGAGAGTTAACATACTAAGTATGTTAGTCTCAGTTTTTAGGTTTCAATTTTCAATTCTTTTTTTGGTGCGAGCTGGAAGATGGTTCTCTGTGTTGTAGCCTATTTGTAGCCAATTTTTAGTTTTCAACTATTTTTTTCTTGTGTTGAGGTCAGTGTAAATGTGACCATGATTTGGTCCAAAAAGCAATCAACTGTATAGGTATTTATGACCTAGACTCTGATTGTTTAAAGCAAATTGTTCAGGTTTTGCAAATGATAATCCCTTGCTTGCTTTGGAGTTAAGGTAGTCATTAAAACAACTTTTCTCAATATAGGTGGTTTTAAGAGAGATGCTGACTTCTATTGCTTTGGACAACAACTACTACTATTGCATAGAAGATACTAATAAATCGATTTTCTCCTTGCACAAAATCACAATTTAGCCAGAAGTATGAACTTGGCAGAAGGCACACAATGGATGCAATGCTGGAAGCAGTTTTGTATTGTCTAGTTAAAATGTATTACTACCTTACTCCATCCCTCCTAATTGATTCTTTTTTGGCAATTTGTTTACATTGTGATATTATCTGAGTATTACAGCATCTTTTTGTATTTTCAGCAAAGCAGATCTTGGGCTGCAACACCAGGAACAGTGGTCTTGTTTACATGTGTTTGGTAATTGATGTTCTGTGACTACTGGGAAAATAGTTAATATTCTATCAATTTAGTTTTGATCAATATAATAATGCTTACTTTCAAGTAACAAGTTGCCAATTAATTCAGCGGTGATAAGGTGATATATTCATAGTTCTTAGTAAAGTGTACTTACTCAGCAATGATTTGATTTTTATGTCGCCACCAAAAGTAGTTTCATAATGTTACATGTATATTTCTGTGAACAAAGCTCTTTATGGCCAGTGGTGACATTTTGCATATTAATGCATTCTCTTAAAGTGATATTTAAACATACTCATATCTGAAAATGGCCATTCCAGAGAGATGGGTATATTGACTTATCACTTTTAAGGAAAAAAGTCAAATCATTGCTGACTTTTTCCTTTTTTCTAAGTACTTTCAGGTCAATACACTTTGAACCCCAGTTGAGAAGTTACATAAAAGATAGACAATCTACGTTAGCTCTTTGCAGTGTCTGTATCTACATGGCATATTGTTACTACTAGTGATAGATCTGTTTAACTAAAGTGGCATATTTGAGTAGAGGACAGAAGTCTTTGGATCCTGTTTAAGTAAGTTGAATTATTTAATAGTGTACAGCGCATAGGAATTAATTTTTAAAAGATCAAACATGTTTTACCAGTATTCAATAATCGAACGTTGTATAAAAGTATGATTTGTAAAAAAACAAAACATGCATTTTGAAAGAAGTTTGTTGGTGTTTGGACTACTCACACCTTTAAAAAACACTAAATTGATCTTGATATCATTCAATGATTCTCCTTAAAGGGTTCCGATTAGCATCCCGTATAAAAACAATATGGCGGCTCCAGGTGAATCAACTGGATCAGTCCATTTTTAAGAAATAAGGGGAGTTCTGTAAAATCCAGTTTATTGAAATTGTCTTTGAGTTAAAGTAATCCGTTTATAATGATTTTGAAAACGTTATCCAAAGAGTGATTGCGTTCAAAGAATACATGTACAACAGCCAATATAAATCCTTGTATTAGAAACCGGTTTGTCTTGCTTTGTTTCATTTGTAGGATATTTCATATGCCAAGCTGTGTGCTATTATGTTATGGGGAAATTTAGATGCCAATTTTTCATTATTATACACAAATAGAAGATCCTGAAACTTCACCCATAAATGTGGAATTGATTTGTCAAAATAAAAATCACCCTTTTATAAATGTGTGACGATCTATAATATACTTATGCTATATAACAGTTAGAGGTGTTGACACAACGACCTCGAACCTGTGAACCCTTGAGTATTATTCCGGGATCGGGCCTTTTATACTAAACGGTGAGCAACACCAGAAACGAGCGTTCGATTTGCTAAACGATATGCGTCACCCTTTAAGATCTTACATCTCATTTGTTTTGTGGTCAGGAGCTACTTGCAAAATGTTAAAACTGACTGATTAGATCCTCTTTCAAGGATTGACACTTGTTTTTTGGCCCTGTTATTTCTTCAATTTAAACTAGTTTTTAAACCATCAATGTTGTATATTAGCAACAATGGACATTTTTGTGTTTATCAAGAACACATGTCTTGATAGCAGAATGCAATTTGCAATGAATGGCAAATTTGAATGCAAAATGCATGAGCCTAAGGACTGTGTGATTGTATTTATGTGTTGGGCATCTGTAACAAATGGCAAGCTGACATGTTGCATGTTAATGCTCTTCTTTAAAGTGATGAGTAAAATATGCTCATCATGAAAGATTATATCATTTTGATTTTAGACTGCAATGATGGTGGTTGGTGGAACTTAGTTATGGCTTGGGATTACATATTTTGTGATGGCCTTGGAGAAGACAACATAATCATACTCTGATGTGGTGGTTACCTAGACTATAATGATGGTTGAAGCTAGTTATGGACTGCTATTACATATTGTGTGCATTTCTTACCTTCTTGACCTTTGAGATAACAACATTATAACACTATTGTTAGCACCTTTAATGACTTTGTTCCCTCGACTTTTGCTGCTAGAGATGGAATTTATGGACTGCGTCAACATGCGCAATCCTTGCATTGGATCGAACATCATTATCATACTCTGGTGTGGCATCACTAATGACTTTGTTACCTAGATAACAATGGTGTTGGAACTTAGTTGTGGACTGCGATATCATATTGGTGGAAAACCTTAACTTGGAGAGAGAACAACATTATCATACTCTGGTGTGGCATCACTAATGACTTTGTAACCTAGATAACAATGGTGTTGGAACTTGTTGTGGACTGCGATATCATATTGGCGGAAAACCTTAACTTGGAGAGAGAACAACATTATCATACTCTGGTGTGGCATCAATAATGACTTTGTAACCTAGATAACAATGGTGTTGGAACTTAGTTGTGGACTGCGATATCATATTGGCGGAAAACCTTAACTTGGAGAGAGAACAACATTATCATACTCTGGTGTGGCATCAATAATGACTTTGTAACCTAGATAACAATGGTGTTGGAACTTAGTTGTGGACTGTGATATCATATTGGTGGAAAACCTTAACTTGGAGAGAGAACAACATTATCATACTCTGGTGTGGCATCACTAATGACTTTGTAACCTAGATAACAATGGTGTTGGAACTTAGTTGTGGACTGCGATATCATATTGGCGGAAAACCTTACTTTGGAGAGAGAACAACATTATCATACTCTGGTGTGGCATCAATAATGACTTTGTAACCTAGATAACAATGGTGTTGGAACTTAGTTGTGGACTGTGATATCATATTGGTGGAAAACCTTAACTTGGAGAGAGAACAACATTATCATACTCTGGTGTGGCATCACTAATGACTTTGTAACCTAGATAACAATGGTGTTGGAACTTAGTTGTGGACTGCGATATCATATTGGCGGAAAACCTTAACTTGGAGAGAGAACAACATTATCATACTCTGGTGTGGCATCAATAATGACTTTGTAACCTAGATAACAATGGTGTTGGAACTTAGTTGTGGACTGTGATATCATATTGGTGGAAAACCTTAACTTGGAGAGAGAACAACATTATCATACTCTGGTGTGGCATCACTAATGACTTTGTAACCTAGATAACAATGGTGTTGGAACTTAGTTGTGGACTGCGATGTCATATTGGGTGAAAACCTTAACTTGGAGAGAGAACAACATTATCATACTCTGGTGTGGCATCAATAATGACTTTGTAACCTAGATAACAATGGTGTTGGAACTTAGTTGTGGACTGCGATATCATATTGGTGGAAAACCTTACTTTGGAGAGAGAACAACATTATCATACTCTGGTGTGGCATCACTAATGACTTTGTAACCTAGATAACAATGGTGTTGGAACTTAGTTGTGGACTGCGATATCATATTGGCGGAAAACCTTACTTTGGAGAGAGAACAACATTCTGATGATTCTATTACCTAGACTGTAATGATAGTTGATGCTAGTTATGAACTACTATTACTTGTTTTGTGCAATCCTTCCCTAGGAGAGAACAACGGTATCATAGTCATCTGTGCCACCACTAACATACATGTTGTTATGGACTGCAATTATATATTGTGTACAACCTTCACCTTGAAGAAAACCACATTATCCTACTCTTCTGTGGCACCACTAATGATTTTGTAACCCAAAAATTGTTATTGAGTATGCTTGCATATTGTGTACAACCTTCAAATTGGAGAAAACATCTGTGGAACCACTAATGACTGAAATCTAGTTACCAACTGCTATAACAAATTGTATGCAACTGTGAGAGAACATTATCATATTCTGTTGTTGCACCACAAATTACAATCCTTACCTTGGAGAGCACAACATTCGCTCTACTATACCTTGCATTTGGTGTTCATGAGCAACACATTTGGCTTATTAGTAATGATTATGTGATTGTTTTTATTTATCTTCCTTATTAATGGTTAAGGTTGAATGTTAGATGTTACCAAGGCACTTTCAAAAATAAACATAACAATACAATTAGACAAAGTATCTTATGCATTTTTAGGTGTTAGGTAATTAGTAGAGTGAACATTATCGTACCCTTCTTTTGTAACCTAGATTAATGATGGTGGTATAGTTATCGGTTGCGACTTCATATTCTGTGTTGAACAAATCGTGATCTAATATTTAATAGCAATGAGCTATATATAATATGTGTACAATAAACATGATTTATTGAATACTGTACTGTTTATTCCTATTGAACATCTGTATTACAAACATATTCTGACTTGCTTGTCAATGTCTTAATGTGAATTAAAGAATTTTACAAAAACTTTTCATATTCCTTTATGAATAAAATTCCATAGTTGGCATTACATTTTTTCAATATAAATATTTGGCAATTTTTTGAAAAATATTACTGAAATTTAACCAATGTTGGGAAAGAATTAAGAATTGTTGCTATATTGAAACATAACTTGGTGAACACCTCTCTCTAGTGAACACCTGCCTTTTATGAACACCACTTCAAGACACATTTTACATCGACTTGTAGAATCCCCTCCTCTTTTAATGGACATTTGCCTTCAATAACACTTTTTGTGGCTCCACAGGTGTAAATTTTATACATGTTTTACTGAAAAAGTATCGCAGAAGAGGTTTTGGTCAAGCCAGATTACTGTTCATAAATATGGAAACCCCAGACAGAAATCCCTTAATTTTATTATTCGCCATTGAACATATTAAGTAGTGTTAGTTCTAAATAGCTAAATAAAGCTGATATTATAGATGTCGTCCTCGTTTATTACATGTTAATGCTGAATGATACTTATGAAAATATTTGAAATGTCTTAATCGCGATTGCCAATTCAACAATATACAAGTATAAGTACTCGTGATTATTTAAAGTTTTGATTTTGTTATAAAAGTCGCTTATAAGCTTCACTAACTAAGTTCGTTTATTATTGTGTCATAATGTTTCACTTGAAGTGTGTTTTTGCATGTAACACGTACACCAAACAACATTAAACATTTGTTAATCAGTTGTATTAGTTGATATATTCAATGCCCTAAGATGTTGAATCGGTAACTATAATGATAATTTATAGACTTTAGCACGTTCGTTGAATTGATGTAATTGACAATTGCGTACTTCCGTATTGCGTTCTCATTGGTTAGTGTGTATGCCATATACCGCAGGTGAATCTGGCATATACCGCAAGTGAATATGCCATATTCGTTGCGGAATATGACATATATTTGTATCGTGTTTACTGCGTAACACATTGTATAGGTCACTGCAACAATGAATTTAAGTTTTAAAAATTAGCATATGATTATTGCTGCCATTTTGAAGGTTGACTAGACTAGTGCTGTATATTTAGTGTATTTGTAGAGAGTGGATTCATAACTGTGTTTGATCCATACTTTTCTGAAAACTATTACTAGATCGATGTAGTCTTGCATGACATGTTGAATGTCCGATGTTTTTTGATATCTGCTCGTATGATTTTGCATTTAATCATGAAACGCCCATCACCCGACACCTCAAAACAAACATTATCATTTTTATGACAAGAGGAAAGATGTTTCACACTATGCTCTGCCTGGCCTGGCCTGGCCTGGCCTGGTAATCCTGTGACATTTCGTCCATACCGCAGACTGCATCATTGATTTATAACTGATTAGATATTAAATATTTCCCTAAATTAAAGATCAATCAACAAGTCCTTGTTAAGGCTGACGTACAACTATATACTCAAACGTCTCGCATATAAGCTAACGACTCGCTGCTCCAAGCGTGACAAAAACAGATATTTCTATATCTCGTCTATTGCGCGAACTGCATCAATAACCCAGATGCGAGTAGAAATAATCTTGATTTACGTCATTAAAAATTCAAAATTCAGTCAAAGTAATATCATATTTGAAATCTACATGTAAAATTACATCTAGAAATGTGGTTTTAAAAAGTGTTTATCAACTTTGAAAAATTAATTTTCTTTGAAAATGTGACTTCTAGCTCGGGGAGATTCCTCATAGACCCCATGCTATAAAATCACAAAAAATGAAATATCTTTTCTTTTAGTGGACAGATAATATTTTGCTTTACTGGACATATTTTCATTAGTATAAGTATCAGGCACATAAGGGTTATATGAAAATTGAGCCACTTAAATTGATAATATTCAAGTTTAAGGGAACTTTCTTATATACCTGCCATGTTAATTGACCCGAATCAGCCACCTGGTGGTGAAACTGGTAACTACCTTCTCGCATTTGGGTAATTGATTTATGACGAATTAGATTTTAAATATCTCCCTAAATTAAATGATTTATGGTTAAGCTCATAAATGAACATTGTAACATGATTTTAACTTTTGATACTTTTATCACGTATTTGTTTTATTGATTGATTTCAATTAAAGTTTATAATTAAAGATATGTAATGAATGGAAACAACATTTCATGTCAACAACATAAAGCATGTAAAGTATATGTGACAAGTAGATTTCTGAAAGGTTCTACATAATCATATTTTCCTAAAAGCAAACCAGACATTTATAACCGTATCCCAACGGTGATGTCATTTTTCACTCTCCAACGCTAAGTTGAAGAAGCGTGAAGAGAAGGAAAGCCCCAGAGCTTAGCGATGACTGACATAATACGTCTCTTGCGTACCACCTTCGTTTGCGCAAATTCTCACCAGTTAATCTCGAACATAGCGCGTCGTCGTGATGTTTTAATCGATGTAAACATATTCCTTACATATTTCTTTATCTTGATGTGAAAAACCAAGCTATGATATTGGTTAATACGCCAGGAATCAACATAATATTATTCGAAGCGTTCTTAGAAAATTTTGAATCCGCCATTTTTGTTTATCGATTTGGACCAATCAGAGGTGTATGTCATCTCAATACAGGTTTACATCAAGGAGGATTGGCTCCCAGAATGCAACACCGATATTCTGCAAAACAATCACCTAGCGATAGCTTTGTTGGAGAGTATCGGGTCATTCTCCATGCAGTCGTACAAATTATACAGACACGAATAGCAAATGACGCATGCGTGGAGATTAAAGAATATCGAGTTGGAACCCTGGCTTCCAATCCTCCTTGGGTTTACATTATAAGCGCATGTCATCTTTGAACTCTGGTGTTAATCCTCCTCTGATGAGCGTGCAAATACAGGACATATTTAAGTCCCATGGACCAATCAGATTGCAGAGAATTTCACCATCATAGAATATGATGGTGATATGACCCGATGATGCAATGAGCTTGCACGGCGGTGTCATGACTGTGTAACGGGGCTTAATGTATAAGTGAGCTCGGCGGTAGGTTCAAACAACGCGGATCTTCAAAGCATGTGCTCATGGTATCATCGTGGCTTAACACCCGTGATATATGTATCATAGAAAACAAGCTATATAACTATCAATGGCATATTACACGATGATGTGTAGTCTATGCATCGGACTAGGTAGACACTGTAACTGAACGATTATTTATGTGAGGAAACTACATGCATTAGGCTAGTATAGGGCAACTTTTGAGTACAGGTTTACGTTTCGATTTTATATGCATTGCTTAACCTCTTGAATCCCAGGCTCTAAAATCGGTTGAAAACCAGAGAATTTTTTATTTTTGCCACCTTTTGACATTTTACTTACCCTGCGTGCAGAGTCTAGTTAAACTACACTCTGCCTAGTAGAGACCATATTACAGTTTAGTAGCCCCGCCCCCACGACGGGTACCGGTAACAGTTTGGGTAATAAATCACTTCTGACCTACGCGCTGACCTTTCTTCCACTAATCAGTGAGCTTGAAGAAACATACGCCAAATGCGTTCTAATTAAATATGCGCATGTCATTGGTCAATTCTGGGCTCAACGATGACGTCAGAAGGAATGACCATATATAGAACGTCGGTCAAATTTGGCCGACGAACACTGATTGGCGCGGTGAGTTCACAGGTTTATTTTAGTTTGAAAGAGTGAAGACGAAGCTCTCTTTTAAGAAGTGAAGTCAAACGAATGCAAAGGGTACATTTTACTATATACGTATACAATTTTCTCGTCACTGGCTTTCAAGGTCATTTCTGAGGTGACGAGAAATCTCGTCAATCCAGGTAGTCAAGAGGTTAAAGTCTCAATTTTCACTTCGCATGCAAAGGATGAGTCTGGATATCGACTTAGAAAATATTAAAAATTGTAATGTCTGAAAAACAAACTCAATCACACATATTATTAAACTCCAATATCTTATCCTTCTTCTGAGAGTACAAAAATATCAATTTTTATTCCATGATGGTGAAATTCCCTGCAATCTGATTGGTCCATGTGACTTAAATATATCCTGTATTTACACGCACTTTCCATTTGGCATTGAATACAGGCGAAAATGACGTCAGCGTTGGGATACGGTCCAGTATCCCAACGCCCCAGATTTCCATCCAGGATATGACTATTACTGAAAAAATCAATGGCGATCTGTTTACACCAACGCATGCTAATATTTGCATTTTGCTAGAAATATCTGATTTGAATATCAGGAAATGATACGGTGATCACCACAATTTATTATTTTAGGATAAAAAACACTCATCTGTAATTATGTAAAAATCAGTATGAAGCATGCACATTGTTTTCATGAACTAGTAAAAATCCAATATGGCAGACGAAAGTCGAAAAACGTTTCGTTACACTGTTCCAGCTGATGAAATTGAAGAAAAATGTTGAAGAAATCAAACGTATCGTATAATACAATAAAAGCAAAACAACAAGGCCGAAAAGATTTTGAAGGAATATCGATGTAAAATATTTTTGAGGTGAGAAGGTTGATCTGTTTCTCCGGTCCCAAGCCAAGGAAATGGACTTGATTAAGGGGAGTTTTATCTGAGTAATCATGGAATAAAAACGTTATTCAATGATTTCTCGTGAAATACAGAAAATGTTCTTCCCTTGAACGTCTGTATTTCACTCTGCTAGCGCATCGTGAAATACGACCTTCTCGGGAAGAATATTTTCTGTATTTCACTCGAATCATTGAATAACTTATATTATCCTACACTTAGTGTACTAAATGTATAATAACATGAAAAAATAAATGTGATATTTATTGGCAAAATTAATATCCGGAGGATATCGTAACGATATACTCCGGGCGGAGGATATCGTGACGATATACTCCGGAAAACCCAATATGCGTAGGATATTGTGACGATATACTCCGCTTGTTGATTTCCCGCCAAACTGACTCTATTTGGCATGAAATTCATTTTACAATGATATTATACATTCAGTACACTCCTTGTAAGTGTAGGATAATAAGAACATCCTATGATTTTTTCAGAATATCATTTTAATCTACTCGGTGATATTGATATATGCACTCGTTCGCTTCGCTCTCTCGTGCAGATATCAATATCACCTCGTAGATAAAAATGATATTCCTCAAAATCATAGGATATCCTATAAGTATCACAATTAGGCCTAACGAAGAATATTAGCATCAAAGAGAATGCAAATGACTATGCCACAATTGAAAAAAATTCAAGTGCAAATACTAAATGAATAATTTAAACAAAAAGTTTGAAACATATTCTCCAAAACATTGCTTACTTTCTTTGTATAGACATTGAATGGTATTTCTTGATAAGTGAATTGGTGTTTATCTGAGTAATCAAGGGATTATAGTCACTTAAACTTACTGAGCATCCAGTTTTGACACTTCAATTGTGTTGGTGATATTATACATATTTCAGTCAAATTCATGCTGAGCACAACATTTTGGTTTCAATTTTATAATCTCTATACATGGCCCTGGTGATGTAGAGTCAGAATCAGTCAAAAAACCCTAACCGTAAAACTGTGCTCATTGTGAAAACTAAAAGTGAAGCTACTTTTTTCTGATATTTCTTATACCAAATGGTAGCCATCTTGCTTTTCCCCCTTCAAATTAAACTGGCGGGAAATTCAAAAATTTGAAAAAAATTAGTTCCTAAAAAATATTTAAAAAATATGATTTTTTTAAATTCCTCGTGGGTCTTTTAAGTTATTTCTATTCTACATGTCATACATGTTGCAATTGGTGTTTTTTCTATGATAATGATGATTTGTTTTCTGTTAGGATACTTATTTTGACTCAGCAGAGGGTTAATTATGCATCAAAACTCATGAAAAAGTAAATATTCTTATCAAATATAACTAGGGCAGTAATAAAAACCATATTTCACATACATTTAACTGAGGGACCAAAAGGGCATATATCCAGACTCATCCTTTTAATGCTAATCGCACACAAATTGGTATTATGATGCGGTCATCGTAAAGTTGCGTAATCGTAAATCCGTTAATCCTTATGTCGCCAACTCCACTTTATTTGCGGCATCCCTGACCCTCACATGATAGATTTCCTATTAAATGAACACTATTGTTGTTCACGGTTGTATGCCACAGGGAACATGCGAATGGTGAATGGGGGAAATATATATAATACATCTCAACCCATTGTTTTAAACTATTTCTAAGTTATCCTCGGTTCTAAGTAGGCCGTATGACGACTGACGTAAGACTGAACGGGAGTCACTACATGTAGTTCTCTAAATAACAGGAGTGGCATTCGGAGTACGTTAATAATTCCTGATGAAGTCCAAATATTGACATTTCGTTAATTTAGACATTACTCTTATTAGCCAGCGCATCTCCAGTGTTCATGAATGTTTTTTCAAGCCCAACATACAGCAAGCCAAAGGCGAAAAACTTCATTTGCCCACTTTTTTCATTTAAACATTGCGAAGAATGGTCATATCTCTGCATCAAATGTATTTGATACTCTATACCAATACCAAAACGATCTCATATATGGAAATCCTAATATCCCAATATGGTTATTCATATAAACACTGCGAAGGTTGGTTATATCTCGGCATCAAATGTGTTCGAATCTTAATACCAATACCAATACGATCTCCTATATGGAAATCTCAATAACCCTATTTGGTTATTTATATCAACATTGCGAAGGATGGTTATATCTCTGCATCAGTGTATTCGAATATCAATACCAATACGATCTCATATATGGAAATCTCAATAACCCAATTTGGTTATTTATATCAACATTGCGAAGGATGGTTATATCTCTGCATCAGTGTATTCGAATATCAATAGCAATACCAATACGATCTCATATATGGAAATCTCAATATCCCAATATGGTTATTTATATCAACATTGCGAAGGATGGTTATATCTCTGCATCAGTGTGTTCGTATCTCAATACCAATACCAATACCAATACGATCTCATATATGGAAATCTCAAAATCCCAATATGGTTATTCATTAAACATTGGCGAAGGATGGTTAAATCTCTGCATCAAATGTGTTTGAATCTCAATACCAATACCAATACGATCTCATATATGGAAATCCTCAATATGGTTATTCATATAAGCCCAACATACAGCAAACCAAAGGTGAAAAACTTCACTTGCCCACTTTTTTCATTTAAACATTGCGAAGAATGGTCATATCACTGCATCAAATGTATTTGATACTCTATACCAATACCAAAACGATCTCATATATGGAAATCCTAATATCCCAATATGGTTATATCTCAGCATCAAATGTGTTCGAATCTTAATACCAATACCAATACGATCTCCTATATGGAAATCTCAATAACCCAATTTGGTTATTTATATCAACATTGCGAAGGATGGTTATATCTCTGCATCAGTATGTTCGAATGTCAATAGCAATACCAATACGATCTCATATATGGAAATCTCAATAACCCAATTTGGTTATTTATATCAACATTGCGAAGGATGGTTATATCTCTGCATCAGTGTATTCGAATATCAATAGCAATACCAATACGATCTCATATATGGAAATCTCAATGTCCCAATATGGTTATTTATATCAACATTGCGAAGGATGGTTATATCTCTGCATCAGTGTGTTCGTATCTCAATACCAATACCAATACCAATACCAATACGATCTCATATATGGAAATCTCAATAACCCAATTTGGTTATTTATATCAACATTGCGAAGGATGGTTATATCTCAGCATCAAATGTGTTCGAATCTTAATAGCAATACCAATACGATCTCATATATGGAAATCTCAATAACCCAATTTGGTTATTTATATCAACATTGCGAAGGATGGTTATATCTCTGCATCAGTGTATTCGAATATCAATAGCAATACCAATACGATCTCATATATGGAAATCTCAATATCCCAATATGGTTAATCATTTAAACATTGCGAAGGATGGTATATCTCTGCATCAAATGTGTTCGAATCTAAAACCAATACCAATACGATCTCATATATGGAAATCCTAATATCCCAATATGGTTATATCTCAGCATCAAATGTGTTCGAATCTTAATACCAATACCAATACGATCTCCTATATGGAAATCTCAATAACCCAATTTGGTTATTTATATCAACATTGCGAAGGATGGTTATATCTCGGCATCAGTGTGTTCGAATACGATCTCATACTGGGAAATCCTAATATCCCAATATTGTTATTCATATAAACATTGCGAAAGAGGGTCATACTTCTGCATCAGTGTGTTCGTATCTCAATACCATACCAATACGATCTCATATATGGAAATCTCAATATCCCAATATGGTTATTCATATCAACATTGCGAAGGATGGTTATATCTCTGCATCAAATGTGTTCGAATCTAAAACCAATACCAATACGATCTCATATACTAGTATTAAAATCTCAATATCCAATATGGTCATTCATATAAACATTGTGAAAGATGATTTTATCACTGCATCAAATGTGTTAGATGCTCAATAACAATACATGCTCATATCGGGATTCATAACTTTTGTTTGAATGTCAATTTGAATCCCAACATGAATCCCTTTATGGATATTTGTATCATTATATGAAACGAAATTTTTCTTCGTCACCACTGACTTAACAAGGGATATGTTTGTCTTGCCAGTTCCAGTGCTAATGAAAAATTCGCTACCGATTATCTCTTATTTCTTTTCATTGAGGGAGCGGGAAACATCAGCGATATTACAGCTATGGTAAACCAACGGAACCGCTCAATTTCTACTAAACAGACAGAACCTGTTGATTCAACAGAGAAAACAACATTAGTCCAATCAAGTGTCCTTTGATCGATGATGAATCTTATATCGTTAAAGAGACGTGTGCAAACATCTCTCAAACACTGAATGAACAGAATATTCAAATGAGACAAATTCAAAATGAAAATGAAGCGTTGAAACGAAATGAACACGAACGGAAACATCAGTCATTAAATCGTTCGAAGAGCAAATGCAGCAATATAAACTGAAACGTCTCACAAATGAGCAAAGAACGAGCTAGTATCAGCGTAAGGTACGACTAGTCAGAAAAATTGACTTTTCGCCTAGAGCGCAATGTAAATCAAAGGTTTATGTCAAATTAGACTCTCAATATCTCACGAATAGAATGACTACCCATCAAGTCCTTGGTAGACCATATACAAAAATACATACTTTAACATCTCTCAAATTAACAACCAACATACTGTTACCAGCGTGACGTTAGACCGGTCCGAAAATTGACATTGCTTCTAGAGCGCAATGTAAATCAGAGCTTTGCGACAAATTAGATATTCTATATCTCTCGAATAGAATGACTAATCAACAAGTCCTTGGTAGAGCTAATATAAAAATGTATCCTTAAAGATCTCATTAATATTTGCAAATAATATGCTGCCACCAGCGTTACGAACGACTGGTCCGAAAATTGACATTTCGCCTAGAGCGCAAACTGTATCAGAGATTTGAGACAAATTAGATATAAAATATGTCACGACCAGAAACATCAGTCATTAAATCCCTTGCAGAGAAAACGTAGAAACATATACTGAAACGTTTCACAAGTCACCAAAGGACTAGCTACTAGCTAGTACCAGCGTGACGTAGGACTGATACGAAAATTGACATAACGATTAGAGCGAAATGTTGATCATAGCTTTGTGACAAATTAGATACTCATTATTTCACGAATAGAATTACCATGAGTCCCTGGCAGAGCAAATTCAAAAATATATCCTAACACGCGTTGGTCATATAAGCAAACATCATGCTCCTACCAGCGTGACGAAAGACCGGTCCGAAAATTGACATTTCGTCTAGAGGGCAATGTAAATCAGAGCTTTGCGACCAATCCTACAAATTAGATACTCTATATATCACGAGTAGAATGTCCAATCAACAAGTCCTTGGTAGGGAATATGTAAAAATGTATCCTTAAACATCTCACTAGTTAGCGAATATCCTGCTTCCACCAGCGTTACGTACGGCTGGTCCGAAAATTGACATTTCTTTAAGAGCGCAAACTGCATCAGAGATTGAAGACAATTTAGATATAAAATATATAACGAAGGGGAACATCAGTCATCAAATCAATTGATGACATACTCCGAAATGAATACTTAAACGTATCACGAAATAGCAAAAGACTCGCTAGTAGCAGTGTGACGTACGACTGGTCCGAAAATCGACATTTCTTTTGGAGCGAAAACTGCATCGGCGATTTAAAGGGTGACGCATATCGTTTAGCAAATCGAACGCTCGTTTCTGGTGTTGCTCACCGTTTAGTATAAAAGGCCCGATCACGGAATAATACTCAAGGGTTCACAGGTTCGAGGTCGTTGTGTCAACACCTCTAACTGTTATATAGCATAAGCACGGTGTTATAGCATGACAGATACGACAAGGCAATTGGCCAAATTTTGCGGTAACGATAACAAAAAATGGCGGACGGGAAAGACAGCATGTCCTCTTTTTCGCCTGTAGGCAAGATTCACAGATAAGCTTTCCTTTTCAACTAGTTCCATTCGGTGATGCATATGTGAATGGTTATAAAGATTGAGTTAAATCTGTCGTGTGGTCTACAAGAAGCAGAATATAAGCTGTAAACCTACCCAGCTGAGATTTCGAAGTTCATAATTTTTAGTCCTTTTTCGTGTTTTCTCAGTATATGTGCCTCAGAGCCACTCAAAATACTAACTGTACGTAAACTGTGTATAAACAAGCCATAAAATGACAAATGCAGAACAGAAATGTGGTAAATATTGTAGATAATAAGGTTTCAATCGCAAGGTCGTTAGACAGATACGTATGTATTGCATGCTTTTTTATGGACAGCAACGCATTGTATTAGTTTTACATTAGATGTTAGCGGACGGTTACATGCAAGTTCCTGTCAAGTCAAGGTCCCTAGATGGATAGCTCTCTATGTGTGAACTGCCTATATTTGTTTTCAGGACTCGCAAGAGACGCTCTTGCTTGAGCCTCTATAGGGCAAGGAAAAAATAGCGAAATTAGTAACAACGAACAGGAGACGGAAGAAAACAACTCCAAATTAATTGATGATGTCATAAGTGACATTAGACATATATTACCATTATTACAAATCATATTCAGCTGTTTATGTCACCATCTTCATAATAGTACAATAACGTCATTTCAAAGGGCAATATAGTGAAATATTGGAAAGCCATTACCATTATTACCACCGTTAATGCCCAGGGTTGAAATAGCAAATTTGAAATAGAAAATCTTACGCACTGAACGGTATCACTTTTCCCGGGAAACATAGTCGGGCGAATAATATCATTATTGCCCGACTTAAGTCATTAACGCCCGACACAATATTGCTCACGTCAATATAGCAATTTAAATGCCTTCTCAACTAGTACTAAAACCCCTAGAACAGGCCCTGCAAGGTGGGAATAATACGATTTCATCTATTATAGCTTACAAAACTCAAATCCGGTTGAAAAACATTTCAATTTTGGATCACAAGCGATATGAAATGATTCGGATTTACATATATAAACGCGGTTCGCGTAACTGTCTATCAATTTTTGGCGTATCCGCAAATTCAAAATACATTATTATGGCTTGAGTAGAACATATTAAGTGGTTTACAATGCTTAATTGGCTTTGTATGATCGTATGTAGGTTACATTTATATACACCAAGGTTGTTGCGCAATGTAGAGCATGTCCTAACGAAGAAAAGAAACAAATTACTAAATTTTATGAAGTTTTGAATTTCAAACTCGACAGTTTTTCGCTTATTTCATGTTATCCATGGGCGTCGATTTGCAAAGACTACGTTCAAAATAAACATTACTGAATGCATCACCGAATGCGACGCTTACATAAATCTTTCATGCTTTTATTGATACGCAGTAGTAGAACATAATGCACCTACCTTAGCTTTCTGTTTCATCGTGGCCATTTTATTGGATAAATCAGTGATCGTATACGACTAACCTCGTTTTCAGAGGTGGCGTATCTGTCATGCTATAACACCGTGATAAGTATATTATAGATCGTCACACATTTATAAAAGGGTGATTTTTATTTTGACAAATCAATTCCATATTTATGGGTGAAGTTTCAGGATCTTCTATTTGTGTATAATAAGGAAAAATTGGCATCTAAATTTCCCCATAACGTAATACACACTACCCTACCACGTGACCACGTTCAAAATGGAAACAGGGTACAGCTAAGTTGCAAATGGAGGACGTGGGTTTAATTTCATATTTCTGAACGTAAAATACATTTTACATTTATTTCTAGTGTTCTACCAGACATAGAATTGATTCATCAAGCAGTTTGTAGAATATTGTTGGCTAAAAACCACTATAGGCAAAGATAGATAATAGTGGGCGCAGTGAAGCAAAACTCGAATGCAATACACGATACATTTCAGTAAATCTGTCAACGTACAGGGAGCATGTAAGTTTCCCTTCGAAAATGTTACATTGATATGTAACAAAAAAACAGTTAACTATTATTTAAACTTCGTGTCATCATGTTATACGCGGATATGTTTTCTAGTATGTTATTCAACTGTATTTTTGTGAATTTGAACAAAACATTTTAAATGATCGGTTTTTGAGGACGGTAGTGAATTATACCATTCAAGGGGTTATATAGAAAGATTCTTCCCATGTAGTTCAGGCAATTTTAATTATTCTGAGTAGCGGATAGTCATTTATCATTAACGTCTTAATATTTAATTTCGTTATTTTATTTCAATTTGATATCCTAGTAACACGTATAATCTAGCGTTCTTGTTAATTTTATGACTAAAATGCATACGACCTGAAAGCCCGTGTCTTAATCTACAAAATAATGTTTACTTTATTTGGATTAAATAACAATTGATGACACCCCAAAGCATCAACAGGCGGCCTTTTTAGCATTACTTTCACTGTTTGCAACGTAAATGTACATGAGGTCGGGACATAGTATGTCTGTATAATCAGCTTACTTTCTCGCTCCCTGTACTATTGAACAATTTACATTCCTTGTACCCTGTATTGATCAACTTTTGCAACTGTGTACCGTGTACTATGACATATCAAATATTTTAAAATTTAAAACGATATTATTTTCATTCTTTCTATAACTATCATATAACTTGGAACATGGACTTCACTATTGCACCACTGAAGTGTAGCAAATAGCAATATTGACTCACTCCGAGCACCAAACGTATTAACCTTTTGAGTAAGCAGTCGATATACTCAAAAGCGACCTGATTGAAAGCCAAAAAATTCGCGCATGCGTGATCGAGGTAGGGTAGTGTGTAATAGCACACAGCTTGGCATATGAAATATCCTACAAATGAAACAAAGCAAGACAAACCGGTTTCTAATACAAGAATTTATATTGGCTGTTGTACATGTATTATTTGAACGCAATCACTCTTTGGATAACGTTTTCAAAATCATTATAAACGGATTACTTTATCTCAAAGACAATATTTCAATAAACTGGATTTTACAGAACTCCCCTTATTTCTTAAAAATGGACTGATCCAGTTGATTCGCCTGGAGCCGCCATATTGTTTTTATACGGGATGCTAATCGGAACCCTTTAAGACAAATTAGATAGACATTTCGTCTAGAGCGCAATGTAAATCAAAGCTTTATGACAAATTGAATACTTAATATCTCACGAATGAAATGACCACTCAACAAGTCATTGGTAGAGCAAATGCAACAATATATATTTTAACGTCTAACAACCCACATGCTGCTACCAGCGTGACGTAAGGCTGGTCCGAAAATTGACATTTCGTCTTGAGCGCAATGTAAATCAGAGCTTTGCGACAAATCAGATATTCAATATTTCTCAAATAGAATGACTAATCAACAAGTCCTTGTCAGAGCAATGTAAAAATGTATCCTTAAAGTTCTCACTAATTAGCGAATAACATGCTGCTACCAGCGCTACGTACGACAGGTCCGAAAAATGAGAGCGCAAATTGTATCAGAGATTTAAGACAAATTATATATCAAACATTTCACGACCGGAAACACCAGTAATCAAATCCCTTGCAGAGAAAACGTAGAAACATATACTGAAACATCTCACAAAACAGCAAAGGACTAGCTAGTACCAGCGTGACGTAGGGCTAATCAGAAAATTTACATAACGATAAGAGCAAAATGTTAATCAGCGCTTTGTGACAAATTAGATACTCAATATCTCACGAATAGAATGACAATACAACAAGTCTCTGGTAGAGCAAATTCAAAAATATATATCCTTACATGTTGCTCAAATAAGCAAACATCATGCTCTTACCAGCGTGCCGTAAGACCGGTCCAAAAATTGACATTTCGTCTAGAGGGCAATGTAAATCAGAGCTTTGCGACAAATCCTACAAATAAGTTACTCTATACCTCACGAATAGAATGACGAATAAACAATTCCTTGGTAGGGCAAATGTGAAAATTCATCCTTAAACATCTCCCTGATAAGGGAATATCCTGCTTCCACCAGCTTTACGTACGACTGGTCCGAAAATTGACATTTCTTCTAGAGCGCAAACTGCATCAGAGATTGAGGACACATTAGATATAAAATATATCACGAATGGGTACACCAGTCATTAAATCTTTCTAAGAGCAAACCTAGTAACATATACTGAAACGTCTCTCAAACCAGCAAAGGACGAGATAGTACCAGCGTAAAGGGCGACTGGTCAGAATATTATAATTTCGTCTAGAAATTAGCTTTATGACAAATAAGATACTCTATATCTCACGAATGGAATGACCACTCAACAAGTCCTTAGTGGTGCAAATGCAAAAATATATACTTTAACGTCTCTCCAACTAACAACCCACAAGCTGCTAGCAGCGTGACGTAAGGCCGGTCCGAAAATTGACATTTCGTCTAGGGCGCAATGTAAATCAAAGCTTTATGACAAAAAAGATACTCAATATCTCACGAAAAACATGACCACTCAACAAGTCCTTGGTAGAGCAATCGCAAAAATATATCCTTTAACGTTTCTCAAACTAACACCCCACATGCTGCCACCAGCGTGACATAAGACTGGTCCGAAAATTGACATTTCGTCTAGAGTGCAATGTAAATCCTACAAATAAGATACTCTATATCTCATGAATAAAATTACTTATCAACAAGTCCTTGGGTAGGGCAATGTAAAATTGTATCCTTTTAATATCTCACTTATTAGCAAATATCCTGGTGCCATCAGCGTTACGTACGACTGGTACGAAAATTGACATTTCTTCTAGAGTGCAAGCTGCTTTAGAGATTGAAGATATAAAATATTTGACGAACGGAAACGTAAGTCATTAAATCTTTCGTAGAGCAAACATAAAAATATGACAAATAAGACATCTCACGAATAGAATGACCACTCAAAAAGTACTTGGTAAAACAAATGCAAAATATATACTTTAACGTCTCCGAAATTAACAACCCACGTGCTGATACCAGCGTGACGAAAGGCCAGTCCCAAAATTGACATTTCGTCTTGAGCGCAATGTAAACCAAAGCTTTATGGCAAATAAGATACTCAATATCTCACAAATATAATGACCACTCAACAAGTCCTTAGTGGTGCAAATGCAAAAATATAAACTCTAACGTCTCTAAAACTATAACAAGCCACATGCTACTACTAACATGGCGTAAGGCTGGTCCGAAAATTGACATTTCGTCTAGAGTGCAATGTAAATCAGAGCTTTGGGACAAATTTGATATTCTATATCTCTCAAATAGAATGAGTGATCAACAAGTCCTTGGTAGAGAAAATGTAAAATGTATCCTCCAAAATTTCATTAATTAGCAAATAGCATGCTGCCACCAACGTTATCTACGACTCCGAAAATTGACATTTCGTCTAGATCGCAAACTGTTTCAGCAATTTAAGACAAACTACATATAAAATATTTCATGAGCAGAAACACCAGTCATAAAATCCTTCGTAGAGAAAACATAGAAACATATACTGAAACGTCTCGGAAATCAGCAAAGGACTACCTATAGTACCAGCATGGCGTACGACTGGTCAGAAAATTGACATCTCGTTTAGAGCGAAATGTAAATCAGAGCTTTATTAAAATTAGATACCCATAGCCTCGCGAATAGAATGACCATACAACAAGTCCCTAAAAGAGCAAATGAAAAAATTATATCCTTACACGTTGCTCAAATAAGCAAACATCATACTCCTACCAGCGTGATGTAAGTCCGGTCCGAAATTAACATTTCGTCTAGAGCGCAAAGTAAACAGGAGCTTTGCAACAAATCCTACATATAAGATACTCTATATCTCATGAATAGAATGACCAATCAACAAGTCCTTGGTAGGGCAAATATCCTCAAACATCTCAGTAATTAGCAAATACTCTGCTGCCACCAGCGTTACGTACGACTGGTTCGAAAATTGAGATTTCTTCTACAGCGCAAACTGCATCAGAGATTGAAGACAAATTAGATATAAAATATATCACGAAGGGGGACATAATTCATTAAATCCATTAATGAGCATACTTTAAAATAAATACTAAAAGGTCTCACAAAATAGCTACTTACAACATGAAAGCACTGATGGTTCAGTGGTAGAATGCTAACCTGTCATCCATCTGGCATTGGTTCGAATCCCGGTCAGTGCAATTTTTTCATTTAAATACTGCTATGAAGAGAAATTGCATTTTTTATTGAATTATATTTTACTTACACTATGAAATCACTGATGGTTCAGTGGTAGAATGCTCGCCTGTCATCCAGCTGCCCATGGTTCAATTCCTGGTCGGTGGAATGTTTTTCATTTAAATACTGATATGAAGAGAAATGACTATTTTTATGAATTATATTTTACTGACAACTGATGGTTCAGTGGTAGAATGCTCGCCTGCCATCCAGCTGGCCATGGGTCGATTCCTAGTCAGTGCAATGTTTTTCATTTAAATTTTGATATGAAGAGAAATTACTATTTTTATGAATTATATTTTATTTACAACATGAAATCACTGATGGTTCAGTGGTAGAATGCTCGCCTGTCATCCAGCTGCCCATGGTTCAATTTCTGGTCAGTGCAATGTTTTTCATTTAAATACTTATATGAAGAGAAACTACATCTTTTACTAGTTATACTTTACTTACAGCATGTAAACACTGATAGTTCAGTGGTAGAATGCTCGCCTGTCATCCAGCTGGCTATGGGTCGATTCCTGGTCAATGCAATGTTTTTCATTTAAATACTTATATGAAGAGAAATTACTATTTTCATGAATTATATTTTATTTAGAACATGAAATCACTGATGGTTCAGTGGTAGAGTGCTCGCCTGTCATCCAGCTCCCCATGGTTCAATTCCTGGTCAGTACAATGTTTTTCATTTAAATACTGATATGAAGAGAAACTACATCTTTTATGAATTATACTTTACTGACAACATGAAAGCATTGATGGTTCAGTGGTAGAATGCTCGCCTGTAATCCAGTTGGCCATGGTTCAATTCCTGGTCAGTGCAATGTTTTTCATTTAAATACTTATATGAAGAGAAATTACTATTTTCATGAATTATATTTTACTTACAACATGAAATCCTTGATGGTTCAGTGGTAGAATGCATGCCTGTCATCCAGCTGGCTAGGGGTCGATTCCTTGTCAGTGCAATGTTTTTCATTTAAATACTTATATGAAGAGAAATTACTATTTTTATGAATTATACTTTACTTACAACATGAAAGCATTGATGGTTCAGTGGTAGAATGCTAACCTGTCATCCATTTGGCAGTGGTTCGATTCCTGGTCAGTGCAATGTTTTTCATTTAAATACTGATATGAAGAGAAACTACATTTTTTATGAATTATATTTTATTTACAACATGGAATCACTGATGGTTCGGTGGTAGAATGCTCGCCTGTCATCCAGCTGCCCATGGTTCAATTCCTGGTCAGTGCAATGTTTTTCATTTAAATACTGATATGAAGAGAAATTACTTTTTTATGAATTATATTTTACTTACAACATGAAACCACTGATGGTTCAGTGGTAGAATGCTCGCCTGTCATCCAGCTGCCCATTGTTCAATTCCTGGTCAGTGCAATGTTTTTCATTTAAATACTTATTTTTTTTTTTTTTTATTTATTTATTTATTTGCCAAACACTTTTTAATCAGTGGCACAATGGAAAATTCCAGTGCGGCAGTACATAGAACAAATACATATTCATAAAATACAATACAATACAGATAGGTAAAATAAATATGTTAAATTGTACATATGTTATGAGTTTAGAATATCGTTATTAATAGTCACTAAAAATTGTTTGACACACTTGTCAAACAAGAATCCTTGGTCTTTGCCCCAAATACTAAAAACAACATCTCCTAGGCACCACTTTAATTTTTCATTTAAAGGAAGCGTTAAGAACATATTAAATACATCAGGGGAGCATGAGGTTTTAATTCTGTTGTAAAAATCAATCCTTTCACGTTGGTTGTGACTACATGTAAAAAATCTGTGTGTTAAATCATCAATTGGATGAAGGGAACAAAGTTTGCAAAAACCATCATCGCATTTTCTTCTTTTGAGGTCAGTTCCAATACCTAAACACCCAGTTCTGGCTTTGAACTTCAATCTCTGTCCAACAAAATCATTACTTGAAGTAAGGTAATTCTCCAGAAATGGGGTTTGTTTGATTGATTCATAAAATTCTAGTGAAGATTTCGAGGAACATTCAGATAGAAAATTACTTTTGTGTTGTTGGGAGGATATGGTCAAAAAAGAATCATACCATTCATTGTCATCTCTAAACACAACATCATCAAGGCCATGTTCAATTAAAATGTCTTGTATGTTTTCAAAATATGGCCAACATGTTTTTACTCTTCCCTTGAAATTTTCAAACAGTTTATCAAAAATTGCCTTATGTAGGCCGTTCCTCATGGAGAACTTAAGATATAAAAAATAATCAATTTGTCTTTTCTGAATAATGTTAATAATGCTTCTCCAGCCAAGGTCACCTAACATTGCTGCTTTGGCAGGGTTACATTTAAGTTGAAAAATTGATTTGGCCAATTTATATTGCATTGAAGAAAGGGTCTTTTCAGAGGTCTTGTCAAGAATTAGAACACCACATCCATGCAACAAAGCAGGGAGGTACTGGGAGTAGTATAATGTATTACCAAATGATATTCTATTATAGTTAATATGCTTAGTTAGGGTTGATGCAACTAGATTTCTTAACTTCTTATCCTTTTCTTTTAAAACAACATTCACGTGGTAGTTATCTCTTAATTGCCTATTTAGATGGATGCCAAGATATTTGTAAGTATCAACTTCTTTGATTTCAAGGTCACCTAATACCCAAGTTTTATTTTTATCTATTCGCTTGCCAATAACCATTACTTTAGATTTATTGGGGTCGAATTTGAATCCCCAGCAAGAACCAAACTGATCTGCAATTTTTAGCATATGATTCAGTTGGCTCTCACTTTCGGCCATAAGAACAATGTCATCAGCAAAAAGTAATGTTGGGACTTTAATGTTATTAAATGGAATACCAAGGTTTTCTTTATTCAGTCTATCAACTAAGTCAGTCATGACTAGTGAGAATAGGGATGGGGATAAACAACAGCCCTGCTTTAAACCAGAAGTACTAGAATACCATGGAGAGGTAAAATTACCAAAAATAACTTTATTACAAACATCCCTGTAAGCCTCATGGAGCAACCGCCATATTTTTCCTTGAATACCCATTTCCCAAAGTTTCACAAATAACATATTGCGGTCAATAACATCAAAGGCCTTAGAAATATCCAAAAATGATAAAAATGTATTTTTCTTAGAGGATTTACGAAGTGAGCATAAACCTTTTAGAGCAAAAATGTGGTTTTCAAGTCTAAGATTTTCCCTGAAAGCTCCCTGGGAATCACCAAGAAGGTCACATGACTCTGAGTTAAGTTTAATTTTACTATCAAGTAGACTAGTATAAATTTTATAAACATTGGAATTCATGGTGAGACCTCTGTAATTATTTAAGTCAATGTTTAAACCTCGTTTGAATAAAGGAACAAGTAATCCTTCTTTCCATTCTGTAGGCATAACTTCTAGGGATTTTACTTTGTTAAAAAGGTCAAAAAGGGAAGAAAACATTGTATTTCCCCCGTATTTAAGAAATTCATTAGGTATATTATCCGTACCACACTTCTTGCCATTATTAAGCTTTCTGAGACATTGCACAAGTTCAGCATATGTAAAGCAGAAGCTGTTTAAGGCATTATTATCATAGTTAGTTTCCTTTAATAAAGAATCTATCTTATCTGATAGATTATTGGAGGTAAACTTTGGATTACGATTATTACGCCCCACCCTTTCCCAATACAAATGTAGAGCCTCAGATATGGCTTTGGGGTCAGTTAAGATCATATCTTTGTTGTTAGGGTCTTGGATTTGAATGGGATATCCATTATTTTCATTGAACATTTTCAATTTTTTCCAGTAGGATCTTGAACATTTAGAAAGTGACCTAGCATTACTAGTTAAAACTTTGATGTGATTCTTTACATGTGATTCAACTATTTTCAACTGAACTTGTTTTTTACGTTCGAGGTATAAGTTCCAAATTTCTCGAAGTATGTCAGGGTCAGCTGACTTTGAACGACTCCAATATCGGTAGAAGCGTGATGCTTCTTTACGATTATTTATTAATAATTTAATTTCTTTATCCCAAAATGAACGATGGTTCGTTGGTACCCTCTTAATCCCAACCCCTATATGAGCAGCCTTCATTATATTCTCTTTGAATGAGGACCATGCATCTTCAATGTTACTGCACTTGGAAATGTCCCAGGAACTAAATTCAGTATTAATGGCGTTTCTGAAGCAATCCCAATCTGTGTTATCATTAATGTTCCAAATTACAGTATCTTCATCTTTATTATCAGGAGGAACATTGGTCTTAAGGTTACCTGACTGAGAGGGCAGTATAGCATTTATAATCATAAAAGAGTGGTCACTACCTAAACTTGCCTCTTCGTGGGTTTCATCAATAATCATATTTTGGTACACCTTCATAAAATTATGGTTACCGAAGCAATAGTCAATGGATGAATGTTGAGTTCCCCTTGACCATGTTATCTCACCCTGACAGTTAATAGAGTTTAACATGTGCATGCCTGTGACATCACTGAAAAGATCGATAAGTTTACCATTTTGGCTGCTTTGCCCTTTACAAAATTTGGTTGCCTTCCCATTAAAATCACCCATCAATAAAGTATATGTGTCATCTGATTCAACCTCTGCAACATTAGATATCAACTCATCCATTAACTTTTCGCTTAAAATTGAATTTTTTCCATCTACGGGAAAGTAAGTAACTCCAAGATTAAGAACATTATTATTAATTTTAACACGAATCCATAATCTTTCTAGGTCATCACAACTCGAGTGAAGTAAATCATTGTCAAGGATTACTATTCCTTTCTTAACAAAAAATCCTACACCACCACCTTTTTTACCAACTCTGTTTTTAGGGATCCACACATAGTTATCATTTAAAATTGAAAGCGTGTTAGTGTCATCAAAAAAAGTTTCAGCAATAGCAACAATATCATAGCTACATTTAGGTAAAGTCTGGTTGAGCTCATGCTGTTTAGCAAGGCCAAAGTGGCATACATTATTAAAAGCAAAGGTCATTTGAGTGGAGCTGGTATAGATCTTTCTTCTTCCCCGACGAGTTTTGCGATTACGTTGGTGAATGACAGGTTCAGGAGTGGGCGGAGATATTGTAAATGAGTCAGATGGGACGAAGGCAGAAACATTGCCTAAAGCCTATTGTGGCCAGCGCTGTCCAAACTGTCCATTATATGAAGAGAAATTACTATTTTTATGAAATTTATTTTACTTACAACATGAAAGCACTGATGGTTCAGTGGTAGAATGCTCGCCTGTCATCTACATGACAGGCGAGCTGGCCAGTGGTTCGATTCCTGGTCAGTGCAATGTTTTTCATTTAAATACTGATATGAAGAGAAACTACATTTTTTATGAATTATATTCTATTTACAACAAGAAATCACTGATGGTTCGGTGGTAGAATGCTCGCCTGTCATCCAGCTGCCCATGGTTCAATTCCTGGTCAGTGCAATGTTTTTCATTTAAATACTGATATGAAGAGAAACTACATCTTCTATGAATTATACTTTACTTACAACATGAAAGCACTAATGGTTCAGTCGTAGAATGCTCGCCTGTCATCCAGCTGGCCATGGGTCGATTCATGGTCAGTGCAATGTTTTTCATTTAAATACTTATATGAAGAGAAACTACATCTTTAATGAATTATACTTTACTTACAACATGTAAACACTGATGGTTGAGTGGTAGAATGCTCGCCTGTCATCCAGCTGGCTATGGGTCGATTCCTGGTCAGTGCTATGTTTTTCATTTAAATACTTATATGAAGAGAAATTACTATTTTCATGAATTATATTTTATTTAGAACATGAAATCACTGATGGTTCAGTGGTAGAATGCTCGCCTGTCATCCAGCTCCCCATGGTTCAATTCCTGGTCAGTACAATGTTTTTCATTTAAATACTTATATGAAGAGAAACTACATCTTTTATGAATTATACTTTACTTACAACATGAAAGCACTGATGGTTCAGTGGTAGAATGCTCGCCTGTAATCCAGTTGGCCATGGTTCAATTCCTGGTCAGTGCAATGTTTTTCATTTAAATTGAATGCTCGCCTGTCATCCAGCTGCCCATGGTTCAATTCCTGGTCAGTGCAATGTTTTTCATTTAAATACTGATATGAAGAGAAACTACATTTTCCATGAACTATACTTTACTTACAACATGAAAGCACTAATGGTTCAGTGGTAGAATGCTCGCCTGTCATCCAGCTGGCCATGGGTCGATTCATGGTCAGTCCAATGTTTTTCATTTAAATACTGATATGAAAAGAAACTACATCTTTTATGAATTATACTTTACTTACAACATGAAAGCACTAATGGTTCAGTGGTAGAATGCTAACCTGTCATCCAGCTGGCAGTGGTTCGATTCCTGGTCAGTGCAATGTTTTTAATTTGAATACTGATATGAAGAGAAACTACATCTTTTATATAAATTATACTTCACTAACAACATGAAATCACTGATGGTTCAGTGGTAGAATGCTCGCCTGCCATCAAGCTGGCCATGGCTCGATTCCTGGTCAGTGCAATGTTTTTCATTTAAATTCTGATATGAAGAGAAATTACTATTTTTATGAATTATATTTTATTTACAACATGAAATCACTGATGGTTCAGTGGTAGAATGCTCGCCTGTCATCCAGCTGCCCATGGTTCAATTTCTGGTCAGTGCAATGTTTTTCATTTAAATACTTATATGAAGAGAAACTACATCTTTTACTAATTATACTTTGCTTACAGCATGTAAACACTGATAGTTCAGTGGTAGAATGCTCGCCTGTCATCCAGCTGGCTATGGGTCGATTCCTGGTCAGTGCAATGTTTTTCATTTAAATACTTATATGAAGAGAAATTACTATTTTCATGAATTATATTTTATTTAGAACATGAAATCACTGATGGTTCAGTGGTAGAATGCTCGCCTGTCATCCAGCTCCCCATGGTTCAATTCCTGGTCAGTACTATGTTTTTCATTTAAATACTTATATGAAGAGAAACTACATCTTTTATGAATTATACTTTACTTACAACATGAAAGCATTGATGGTT
This sequence comes from Owenia fusiformis, assembly GCA_903813345.2. Taxonomy (NCBI): domain Eukaryota; kingdom Metazoa; phylum Annelida; class Polychaeta; order Sabellida; family Oweniidae; genus Owenia; species Owenia fusiformis. The sequence goes on along the minus strand of CAIIXF020000002.1, from coordinate 10,002,676 downwards.
CAGTGGTAGAATGCTAACCTGTCATCCAGCTGACAGTGGTTCGATTCCTGCTTAGTGCAATGTTTTTCATACTTATATGAAGAGAAGCTACATGTAGAATGCTCGCCTGTCATCCAGCTGGCTATGGGTCGATTCCTGGTCAGTGCAATGTTTTTCATTTAAATACTTATATGAAGAGAAATTACTATTTTCATGAATTATATTTTACTTACAACATGAAATCCTTGATGGTTCAGTGGTAGAATGCATGCCTGTCATCCAGCTGGCTAGGGGTCGATTCCTGGTCAGTGCAATGTTTTTCATTTAAATACTTATATGAAGAGAAATTACTATTTTTATGAATTATACTTTACTTACAACATGAAAGCATTGATGGTTCAGTGGTAGAATGCTAACCTGTCATCCATTTGGCAGTGGTTCGATTCCTGGTCAGTGCAATGTTTTTCATTTAAATACTGATATGAAGAGAAACTACATTTTTTATGAATTATATTTTATTTACAACATGAAATCACTGATGGTTCGGTGGTAGAATGCTCGCCTGTCATCCAGCTGCCCATGGTTCAATTCCTGGTCAGTGCAATGTTTTTCATTTAAATACTGATATGAAGAGAAATTACTTTTTTATGAATTATATTTTACTTACAACATGAAACCACTGATGGTTCAGTGGTAGAATGCTCGCCTGTCATCCAGCTGCCCATTGTTCAATTCCTGGTCAGTGCAATGTTTTTCATTTAAATACTGATATGAAGAGAAACTACATTTTTTATGAATTATATTCTATTTACAACAAGAAATCACTGATGGTTCGGTGGTAGAATGCTCGCCTGTCATCCAGCTGCCCATGGTTCAATTCCTGGTCAGTGCAATGTTTTTCATTTAAATACTGATATGAAGAGAAACTACATCTTCTATGAATTATACTTTACTTACAACATGAAAGCACTAATGGTTCAGTGGTAGAATGCTCGCCTGTCATCCAGCTGGCCATGGGTCGATTCATGGTCAGTGCAATGTTTTTCATTTAAATACTTATATGAAGAGAAACTACATCTTTAATGAATTATACTTTACTTACAACATGTAAACACTGATGGTTGAGTGGTAGAATGCTCGCCTGTCATCCAGCTGGCTATGGGTCGATTCCTGGTCAGTGCTATGTTTTTCATTTAAATACTTATATGAAGAGAAATTACTATTTTCATGAATTATATTTTATTTAGAACATGAAATCACTGATGGTTCAGTGGTAGAATGCTCGCCTGTCATCCAGCTCCCCATGGTTCAATTCCTGGTCAGTACAATGTTTTTCATTTAAATACTTATATGAAGAGAAACTACATCTTTTATGAATTATACTTTACTTACAACATGAAAGCACTGATGGTTCAGTGGTAGAATGCTCGCCTGTAATCCAGTTGGCCATGGTTCAATTCCTGGTCAGTGCAATGTTTTTCATTTAAATTGAATGCTCGCCTGTCATCCAGCTGCCCATGGTTCAATTCCTGGTCAGTGCAATGTTTTTCATTTAAATACTGATATGAAGAGAAACTACATCTTCTATGAACTATACTTTACTTACAACATGAAAGCACTAATGGTTCAGTGGTAGAATGCTCGCCTGTCATCCAGCTGGCCATGGGTCGATTCATGGTCAGTGCAATGTTTTTCATTTAAATACTGATATGAAGAGAAACTACATCTTCTATGAACTATACTTTACTTACAACATGAAAGCACTAATGGTTCAGTGGTAGAATGCTAACCTGTCATCCAGCTGGCAGTGGTTCGATTCCTGGTCAGTGCAATGTTTTTAATTTGAATACTGATATGAAGAGAAACTACATCTTTTATATGAATTATACTTCACTAACAACATGAAAGCACTGATGGTTCAGTGGTAGAATGCTCGCCTGTCATACAGCTGGCCATGGGTCGATTCATGGTCAGTGCAATGTTTTTCATTTAAATACTGATATGAAAAGAAACTACATCTTTTATGAATTATACTTTACTTACATCATGAAAGCACTGATGGTTCAGTGGTAGATTGCTAACCTGTCATCCAGCTGGCAGTGGTTCGATTCCTGGTCAGTGCAATGTTTTTAATTTGAATACTGATATGAAGAGAAACTACATCTTCTATGAACTATACTTTACTTACAACATGAAAGCACTAATGGTTCAGTGGTAGAATGCTAACCTGTCATCCAGCTGGCAGTGGTTCGATTCCTGGTCAGTGCAATGTTTTTAATTTGAATACTGATATGAAGAGAAACTACATCTTTTATATGAATTATACTTCACTAACAACATGAAAGCACTGATGGTTCAGTGGTAGAATGCTCGCCTGTCATACAGCTGGCCATGGGTCGATTCATGGTCAGTGCAATGTTTTTCATTTAAATACTGATATGAAAAGAAACTACATCTTTTATGAATTATACTTTACTTACATCATGAAAGCACTGATGGTTCAGTGGTAGATTGCTAACCTGTCATCCAGCTGGCAGTGGTTCGATTCCTGGTCAGTGCAATGTTTTTAATTTGAATACTGATATGAAGAGAAACTACATCTTTTATATGAATTATACTTCACTAACAACATGAAAGCACTGATGGTTCAGTGGTAAAATGCTCGCCTGTCATCCATCTGGCCATGGGTCGATTCCTGGTCAGTGCAATGTTTTTCATTTAAATACTCATATGAAGAGAAACTACATCTTCCATGAATTATACTTTACCTACAACATGAAAGCACTGATGGTTCAGTGGTAGAATGCTTACCTGTCATCCATCTGGCAGTGGTTCGAATCCCTGTCAGTGCAATTTTTTTCATTTAAATACTGATATGAAGAGAAATTACATTTTTTATTGAATTATATTTTAGTTACAACATGAAATCACTGATGGTTCAGTGGTAGAATGCTCGCCTGACATCCAGCTGCCCATGGTTCAATTCCTGGTCGGTGCAATGTTTTTCATTTAAATACTGATATGAAGAGAAATTACCATTTTAATGAATTATATTTTACTTACAACATGAAAGCACTGATGGTTCAGTGGTAGAATGCTCGCCTGTCATCCAGCTGGCCATGGGTCGATTCCTGCAGGTCAGTGCAATGTTTTTCATTTAAATGCTGATATGAAGAGAAATTACAATTTTTATGAATAATATTTTAGGGACTAAATAAAAGCACTGATGGATCAGTGGTAGAATGCTCGCCTGTCATCCAGCTGGCTAGGGGTCGATTCCTGGTCAGTGCAATGTTTTTCATTTAAATACTTATATGAAGAGAAATTACTATTTTTATGAATTATACTTTACTTACAACATGAAAGCATTGATGGTTCAGTGGTAGAATGCTAACCTGTCATCCATCTAGCAGTGGTTCGATTCCTGGTCATTGCAATGTTTTTCATTTAAATACTGATATGAAGAGAAATTACATTTTTTATGAATTATATTTTATTTACAACATGAAAGCACTGATGGTTCAGTGGTAGAATGCTCGCCTGTCATCCAGCTGCCCATGGTTCAATTCCTGGTCAGTGCAATGTTTTTCATTTAAATACTTATATGAAGAGAAACTACATCTTTTATGAATTATACTTTACTTACAACATGTAAACACTGATGGTTCAGTGGTAGAATGCTCGCCTGTCATCCAGCTTGCCATGGGTCGATTCATGGTCAGTGCAATTTTTTTCATTTAAATACTGATATGAAGAGAAACTACATCTTTTATGAATTATACTTTACTTACATCATGTAAGTACTGATGGTTCAGTGGTAGAATGCTCGCCTGTCATTCAGCTGGCCATGGTTCGATTGCTGCAGGTCAGTGCAATGTTTTTCATTTAAATACAGATATGAAGAGAAATTACAATTTTTATGAATAATATTTTAGGCACGACATGAAAGCACTGATGGTTCAGTGGTAGAATGCTCGCCTGTCATCCAGCTGGCTAGGGGTCGATTACTGGTCAGTGCAATGTTTTTCATTTAAATACTTATATGAAGAGAAATTACTATTTTCATAAATTATATTTTACTTACAACATGAAATCACTGATTGTTCAGTGGTAGAATGCTCGCCTGTCATCCAGCTGCCCATGGTTCAATTCCTGGTCAGTGCAATGTTTTTCATTTAAATACTGATATGAAGAGAAACTACATCTTCTCTGAATTATACTTTACTTACAACATGAAAGCACTGATGGTTCAGTGGTAGAATGCTCGCCTGCTATCCAGCTGGCCATGGGTCGATTCCTGGTCAGTGCAATGTTTTTCATTTAAATACTCATATAAAGAGAAACTACATCTTTCATGAATTATACTTTACTTACAACATGAAAGCACTGATGGTTCAGTGGTAAAATGCTCGCCTGTCATCCACCTGGCCATGGTTCCATTCCTGGTCAGTGCAATGTTTTTCATTTAAATACTTATATGAAGAGAAATTACTATTTTCATGAATTATATTTTACTTACAACATGAAATCACTGATTGTTCAATGGTGGAATGCTCGCCTGTCATCCAGCTGCCCATGGTTCAATTCCTGGTCAGTGCAATGTTTTTCATTTAAATACTTATATGAAAAGAAACGACATCTTCTATGAATTATACTTTACTTACAACATGAAAGCACTGATGGTTCAGTGGTAGAATGCTCGCCTGTCATCCAGTTGGCCATGGTTCAATTCCTGGTCAGTGCAATGTTTTTCATTTAAATACTGATATGAAGAGAAACTACAATTTTTATGAATTATATTTTAGGGACAACATGAAAGCACTGTTGGTTCAGTGGTAGAATGCTAACCTGTCATCCAGCTGGCCATGGGTCGATTCATGGACAGTGCAATGTTTTTCATTTAAATACTGATATGAAGAGAAACTACATCTTTTATGAATTATACTTTACTTATAACATGAAAGCACTGATGGTTCAGTGGTAGAATGCTCGCCTGTCATCCAGCTGGCCATGGTTCCATTCCTGGTCAGTGCAATGTTTTTCATTTAAATACTTATATGAAGAGAACTTACTATATATATATGAATTGTATTTTACTTACTACATGAAATCACTGATGGTTCAGTGGTAAAATGCTCGCCTGTCATCCAGCTGGCCATGGTTCCATTCCTGGTCAGTGCAATGTTTTTCATTTAAATACTTATATGAAGAGAAATTACTTTTTTATGAATTATGTTTTACTTACAACATGAAAGCACTGATGGTTCAGTGGTAAAATGCTCGCCTGTCATCCAGCTGGCCATGGTTCCATTCCTGGTCAGTGCAATGTTTTTCATTTAAATACTTATATGAAGAGAACTTACTATATATATATGAATTGTATTTTACTTACTACATGAAATCACTGATGGTTCAGTGGTAAAATGCTCGCCTGTCATCCAGCTGGCCATGGTTCCATTCCTGGTCAGTGCAATGTTTTTCATTTAAATACTTATATGAAGAGAAATTACTTTTTTATGAATTATGTTTTACTTACAACATGAAAGCACTGATGGTTCAGTGGTAAAATGCTCGCCTGTCATCCAGCTGGCCATGGTTCCATTCCTGGTCAGTGCAATGTTTTTCATTTAAATACTTATATGAAGAGAAATTACTATATATATATGAATTGTATTCTACTTACTTCATGAAATCACTGATGGTTCAGTGGTAAAATGCTCGCCTGTCATCCAGCTGGCCATGGTTCCATTCCTGGTCAGTGCAATGTTTTTCATTTAAATATTTATATGAAGAGAAATTACTTTTTTATGAATTATATTTTACTTACAACATGAAAGCACTGATGGTTCAGTGGTAAAATGCTCGCCTGTCATCCAGCTGGCCATGGTTCCATTCCTGGTCAGTGCAATGTTTTTCATTTAAATACTTATATGAAGAGAAATTACTATATATATATGAATTGTATTTTACTTACTACATGAAATCACTGATGGTTCAGTGGTAGAATGCTAACCTGTCATCCAGCTGACAGTGGTTCGATTCCTGGTTAGTGCAATGTTTTTCATACTTATATGAAGAGAAACTACATCATTTATGAATTATACTTCACTTACAAAATGAAAGCACTGATGGTTCAGTGGTAGAATGCTCCCCTGTCATCCAGCTGGCCATGGGTCGATTCCTGCTGGTCAGTGCAATGTTTTTCATTTGAATACTGATATGAAGAGAAATTACAATTTTTATGAATAATATTTTAGGGATGACATGAAAGCACTGATGGTTCAGTGGTAGAATGCTCGCCTGTCATCCAGCTTGCCATGGGTCGATTGCTGGTCAGTGCAATGTTTTTCATTTGAATTCTGATATGACGAGAAACTACATATTTTATGAATTATACTTTACTTACAACATGTAAGCACTGATGGTTCAGTGGTAGAATGCTCGCCTGTCATCGAGCTGGCTAGGGATCGATTCCTGGTCAGTGCAATGTTTTTCATTTAAATACTTATATGAAGAGAAATTACTATTTTTGTGAATTATATTTTACATACAACATGAAATCACTGATGGTTCAGTGGTAGAATGCTCCCCTGTCATCCACCTGCCCATGGTTCGATTCCCGGTCAGTGCAATGTTTTTCATTTAAATACTTATACGAAGAGAAGCCAGTTTAAGGAATGAGAGGCAGAAATAATTCCTAGATGGCCTGTCTTTACTGTAAACAGTGCCAAAATATTTAAGTCAGAGCCAAAAATAAGATTATTTTTATATTTAAATCCCCTCACCTTGTCAATGTCTATGCCTGCATCTGGTTTTTCCCACCTTTGGGAGGGAGCCAATATACACATACATTACTTACTGGTCATGGACAGGGAAGGCACAGACACGAACATTCTGGGGTCATAAGGGATAATTGGGGAAGGGGGGGGGGTGGATAGTGAAGTCCGGGAGTGAATTTTAATATTTGATCCAAAGGAGTTATTTTAAATCAAACTTGCATTCCAATTAATTAACACTCCCATGATTGTACCGCTTCACTATTGTCTACGATAATTATAATGAATTCACGGGACACTATAGTCTTCCTTTTAAACTTAAGTGGTTGGACGGAGACTTGGTCTCAGCGTACACTAGTAAATTTGTTAGGGAGGTATTTGCAATCCAACTCTGATGATGCAAGACTATTCAGCCAAGACTAAATTATGAACTTATTATCATTTAGACTATTGAGTTCATAAAATTATAATTCCATAGATATCATATTTAATCCTGTCAACACAATCATGGTATTTATTGGCATGATATGTAATCAGAGACGGTTTAAAAAGTTGTTTAGATTAATGATAGTATTAGGGAAAATCCTAATTCAAAGTCTTTGTTCTCTCGCAATCCAGAGCAAACCACTCGCCGGGCAAGCATTCTTTAAAAACGTGAAGTTTTCACCATGTTGAGCAGTTTTGAAAATTGTCCAATTTGAACCATCGCCTTGTATATTTTTATAACTGCCCCCCTCCCTTGACAATCGAGTGTAAGAATCCTTTCCACACTGTCAATGGTTTTACAAAATAGTTCATGTCAGGAAGGGGGAGGGGTGAGTGTGGAGAACAATCACTGACTGCGCATTTGTATGATTGAACATTATACACTTATCATAAATTCGTAAAGAATAGTTTTAAAATAAACATGAGTTACTTTTAATTATCAGACCGATCTTTTATGGACAATATTATATATCAAACTCTTTTATGGACAATATTATATATGCGAAGAATTATTAAACGCTTGCTGCATGCAAACATACAACACTTTTTAATTGGAATACTTTACTTAGTCATATGACACACGGATAAGACGTAACTGGTCCGAGGATAAGCTCTATCTATCTCTCAATAGAGTGAACTTTTTATTCCTGAGAATTAGTAGTTAGTCGTGGTTATTACTTATGCATAACACATAAAGTATTCTTTCTTAGTAGTGCTTACAAAATAGTGTTTCCCGTTGTGTAAGGACTACCTAGTAGCAGTGTGACGTCCGACTGGTCCGAAAATTGACACTTCTTTTAGAACGCAAACTGCATCAGCGATTTAAGACAAATTAAATATAGAATATTTCATGAACAGAAATACAAGTCATTCAATCTTTCGTAGAGCAAACGTAGAAACATATTCTGAAACGTCTCTCAAATCAGCAAAGGACGAGCTAGTACCAGCATAAAGTACGACTGGTCAGAAAATTGACATTTCATCTATAGCGCAATGTGAACCAAAGCTTAATGACAAATTAGATACTCAATATATCACGAAAAGAACGGCCACTCAACAAGTTCTTGGTAGAGCAAATGCAACAATATATATTTTTATTTTAACGTCTCTCAAACTAACAACCCACATTTTGCTACCAGCGTGGCGTAAGACTGGTCCGAAAATTGACATTTCGTCTATAACGCAATGTAAATCAGAGCTTTACGACAAATTAGATATTCCATATCTCTCAAAAAGAATACTAATCAACAAGTTCTCGGTAGAACAAATGTAAAAATGCATCCTTAAAGATCTCTCTAATTAGCAAATAACACGTTGCCACGAGCGTTACGTACGACTGGTCCGAAAATTGACATTTCGCCTAGAGCGCAAACTGTATCAGAGATTTAAGACAAATTAAATATGAAATATTTCACAACCAGAAATATCAGTTATGAAAGCCTTCGAAGAGAAAACGTAGAAACATATACTGTAACGTGTCACAAATCAGCAAAGGACTAGCTAGTTCCAGGAGACGTAGGACGTAAACAGAATATTGTCATAACGATATGAGCGAAATGCTAATCAGAGCTTTGTGACAAATTAGATGCTCAATATCTAAGGAATAAAATGACCATACAACAAATCCCTGGTAGAGCAAATGCAGAAATACATCCTTAACCGTTGTTCAAATGAGCAAACATCATGCTCCTACCAGGATTACGTAAGAATGGTCCGAAAATTGACATTTCGTCTAGAGCGCAATGTAAATCAGAGCTTTTGCAATAAATCCTACAAATTCGATACTCTATGTCTCACGAATAGAATGACCAATCAACAAGTCCTTGGTAGGGAAAATTCAAAAATGTATCCTAATTAGCGAATATCTTGCTTCCACCAGCATTACGTACGACTGGTCCGTAAAATTGACATTTCTACTACAGCGCAAACTGTATCAGAGATTGAAGACAAATAAGATATGAAATATATCAGGAAAGGGAACATCAGTCATCAGATCCATTGATGAGCATACTTCAAAATAAGTACTTAAACGTCCGACAAATAGCAAAGGACTAGCTAGTAGCAGTGTGACGCACGACTGGTCCGAAAATTGTGTTTCTTTTAGATGGCAAACTACATCAGAGATTGAAGACAATTTAGATATAAAATATATAACGAAGGGGAACATCAGTCATCAAATCAATTGATGAGCATACTCCGAAATGAATACTTAAACGTATCACGAAATAGCAAAAGGCTCGCTAGTAGCAGTGTGACGTACGACTGGTCCGAAAATTGACATTTCTTTTGGAGCGAAAACTGCATCGGCGATTTAAAGGGTGACGCATATCGTTTAGCAAATCGAACGCTCGTTTCTGGTGTTGCTCACCGTTTAGTATAAAAGGCCCGATCACGGAATAATACTCAAGGGTTCACAGGTTCGAGGTCGTTGTGTCAACACCTCTAACTGTTATATAGCATAAGTATATTATAGATCGTCACACATTTATAAAAGGGTGATTTTTATTTTGACAAATCAATTCCATATTTATGGGTGAAGTTTCAGGATCTTCTATTTGTGTATAATAAGGAAAAATTGGCATCTAAATTTCCCCATAACGTAATAGCACACAGCTTGGCATATGAAATATCCTACAAATGAAACAAAGCAAGACAAACCGGTTTCTAATACAAGAATTTATATTGGCTGTTGTACATGTATTATTTGAACGCAATCACTCTTTGGATAACGTTTTCAAAATCATTATAAACGGATTACTTTATCTCAAAGACAATATTTCAATAAACTAGATTTTACAGAACTCCCCTTATTTCTTAAAAATGGACTGATCCAGTTGATTCGCCTGGAGCCGCCATATTGTTTTTATACGGGATGCTAATCGGAACCCTTTAAGACAAATTAGATAGACATTTCGTCTAGAGCGCAATGTAAATCAAAGCTTTATGACAAATTGAATACTCAATATCTCACGAATGAAATGACCACTCAACAAGTCATTGGTAGAGCAAATGCAACAATATATATTTTAACGTCTCTGAAACTAACAACCCACATGCTGCTACCAGCGTGACGTAAGGCTGGTCCGAAAATTGACATTTCGTCTTGAGCGCAATGTAAATCAGAGCTTTGCAACAAATCAGATATTCAATATTTCTCAAATAGAATGACTAATCAACAAGTCCTTGTCAGAGCAAATGTAAAAATGTATCCTTAAAGTTCTCACTAATTAGCGAGTAACATGCTGCTACCAGCGCTACGTACGACAGGTCCGAAAAATGAGAGCGCAAATTGTATCAGAGATTTAAGACAAATTATATATCAAAAATTTCACGACCGGAAACACCAGTCATCAAATCCCTTGCAGAGAAAACGTAGAAACATATACTGAAACATCTCACAAAACAGCAAAGGACTAGCTAGTACCAGCGTGACGTAGGGCTAATCAGAAAATTTACATAACGATAAGAGCAAAATGTTAATCAGCGCTTTGTGACAAATTAGATACTCAATATCTCACGAATAGAATGACAATACAACAAGTCTCTGGTAGAGCAAATTCAAAAATATATATCCTTACATGTTGCTCAAATAAGCAAACATCAGGCTCTTACCAGCGTGCCGTCTAGTAAGACCGGTCCAAAAATTGACATTTCGTCTAGAGGGCAATGTAAATCAGAGCTTTGCGACAAATCCTACAAATAAGTTACTCTATACCTCACGAATAGAATGACGAATAAACAATTCCTTGGTAGGGCAAATGTGAAAATTCATCCTTAAACATCTCCCTGATAAGGGAATATCCTGCTTCCACCAGCTTTACGTACGACTGGTCCGAAAATTGACATTTCTTCTAGAGCGCAAACTGCATCAGAGATTGAGGACACATTAGATATAAAATATATCACGAATGGGTACACCAGTCATTAAATCTTTCTAAGAGCAAACCTAGTTACATATACTGAAACGTCTCTCAAACCAGCAAAGGACGAGATAGTACCAGCGTAAAGGGCGACTGGTCAGAATATTATAATTTCGTCTAGAAATTAGCTTTATGACAAATAAGATACTCTATATCTCACGAATAGAATGACCACTCAACAAGTCCTTAGTGGTGCAAATGCAAAAATATATACTTTAACGTCTCTCCAACTAACAACCCACAAGCTGCTAGCAGCGTGACGTAAGGCCGGTCCGAAAATTGACATTTCGTCTAGAGTGCAATGTAAATCCTACAAATAAGATACTCTATATCTCATGAATAAAATTACTTATCAACAAGTCCTTGGGTAGGGCAATGTAAAATTGTATCCTTTTAATATCTCACTTATTAGCAAATATCCTGGTGCCATCAGCGTTACGTACGACTGGTACGAAAATTGACATTTCTTCTAGAGTACAAGCTGCATTAGAGATTGAAGATATAAAATATTTGACGAACGGAAACGTAAGTCATTAAATCTTTCGTAGAGCAAACATAAAAATATGACAAATAAGATATCTCACGAATAGAATGACCACTCAAAAAGTACTTGGTAAAACAAATGCAAAATATATACTTTAACATCTCTCAAATTAACAACCCACGTGCTGATACCAGCGTGACGAAAGGCTGGTCCCAAAATTGACATTTCGTCTAGAGCGCAATGTAAATCAAAGCTTTATGGCAAATAAGATACTCAATATCTCACAAATAGAATAACCACTCAACAAGTCCTTAGTGGTGCAAATGCAAAAATATAAACTCTAACGTCTCTAAAACTATAACAAGCCAAATGCTACTACTAACATGGCGTAAGGCTGGTCCGAAAATTGACATTTCGTCTAGAGTGCAATGTAAATCAGAGCTTTAGGACAAATTTGATATTCTATATCTCTCAAATAGAATGAGTGATCAACAAGTCCTTGGTAGAGAAAATGTAAAATGTATCCTCCAAAATTTCATTAATTAGCAAATAGCATGCTGCCACCAACGTTATCTACGACTCCGAAAATTGACATTTCGTCTAGATCGCAAACTGTTTCAGCAATTTAAGACAAACTACATATAAAATATTTCATGAGCAGAAACACCAGTCATAAAATCCTTCGTAGAGAAAACATAGAAACATATACTGAAACGTCTCGGAAATCAGCAAAGGACTACCTATAGTACCAGCATGGCGTACGACTGGTCAGAAAATTGACATCTCGTTTAGAGCGAAATGTAAATCAGAGCTTTATTAAAATTAGATACCCATAACCTCACGAATAGAATGACCATACAACAAGTCCCTAAAAGAGCAAATGAAAAAATTATATCCTTACACGTTGCTCAAATAAGCAAACATCATACTCCTACCAGCGTGATGTAAGTCCGGTCCGAAATTAACATTTCGTCTAGAGCGCAAAGTAAACAGGAGCTTTGCAACAAATCCTACATATAAGATACTCTATATCTCATGAATAGAATGACCAATCAACAAGTCCTTGGTAGGGCAAATATCCTCAAACATCTCAGTAATTAGCAAATACTCTGCTGCCACCAGCGTTACGTACGACTGGTTCGAAAATTGAGATTTCTTCTACAGCGCAAACTGCATCAGAGATTGAAGACAAATTAGATATAAAATATATCACGAAGGGGAACATAATTCATTAAATCCATTAATGAGCATACTTTAAAATAAATACTAAAAGGTCTCACAAAATAGCTACTTACAACATGAAAGCACTGATGGTTCATTGGTAGAATGCTAACCTGTCATCCATCTGGCATTGGTTCGAATCCCGGTCAGTGCAATTTTTTCATTTAAATACTGCTATGAAGAGAAATTACATTTTTATTGAATTATATTTTACTTACAACATGAAATCACTGATGGTTCAGTGGTAGAATGCTCGCCTGTCATCCAGCTGTCCATGGTTCAATTCCTGGTCGGTGGAATGTTTTTCATTTAAATACTGATATGAAGAAAAATGACTATTTTTATATATTATATTTTACTGACAACTGATGGTTCAGTGGTAGAATGCTCGCCTGCCATCCAGCTGGCCATGGGTCGATTCCTGGTCAGTGCAATGTTTTTCATTTAAATTCTGATATGAAGAGAAATTACTATTTTTATGAATTATATTTTATTTACAACATGAAATCACTGATGGTTCAGTGGTAGAATGCTCGCCTGTCATCCAGCTGCCCATGGTTCAATTTATGGTCAGTGCAATATTTTTCATTTAAATACTTATATGAAGAGAAACTACATCTTTTACGAATTATACTTTACTTACAGCATGTTAACACTGATAGTTGAGTGGTAGAATGCTCGCCTGTCATCCAGCTGGCTATGGGTCGATTCCTGGTCAGTGCAATGTTTTTCATTTAAATACTTATATGAAGAGAAATTACTATTTTCATGAATTATATTTTGTTTAGAACATGAAATCACTGATGGTTCAGTGGTAGAATGCTCGCCTGCCATCCAGCTGGCTATGGGTCGATTCCTGGTCAATGCAATGTTTTTCATTTAAATACTTATATGAAGAGAAATTACTATTTTCATGAATTATATTTTATTTAGAACATGAAATCACTGATGGTTCAGTGGTAGAATGCTCGCCTGTCATCCAGCTCCCCATGGTTCAATTCCTGGTCAGTACAATGTTTTTCATTTAAACACTTATATGAAGAGAAACTACATCTTTTATGAATTATACTTTACTTACAACATGAAAGCATTGATGGTTCAGTGGTAGAATGCTCGCCTGTAATCCAGTTGGCCATGGTTCAATTCCTGGTCAGTGCAATGCTTTTCATATAAATACTGATATGAAGAGAAACTACAATTTTTATGAATTATATTCTAGGGACAACATGAAAGCACTGTTGGTTCAGTGGTAGAATGTTAACCTGTCATCCAGCTGGCCATGGGTCGATTCATGGACAGTGCAATGTTTTTCATTTAAATACTGATATAAAGAGAAACTACATCTTTTATGAATTATACTTTACTTACAACATGAAAGCACTGATGGTTCAGTGGTAGAATGCTCGCCTGTCATCCAGCTGGCTATGGGTCGATTCCTAGTCAGTGCAATGTTTTTCATTTAAATACTTATATGAAGAGAAATTACTATTTACATGAATTATATTTTACTTACAACATGAAATCCTTGATGGTTCAGTGGTAGAATGCATGCCTGTCATCCAGCTGGCTAGGGGTCGATTCCTGGTCAGTGCAATGTTTTTCATTTAAATACTTATATGAAGAGAAATTACTATTTTTATGAATTGTACTTTACTTACAACATGAAAGCATTGATAGTTCAGTGGTAGAATGCTAACCTGTCATCCATTTGGCAGTGGTTCGATTCCTGGTCAGTGCAATGTTTTTCATTTAAATACTGATATGAAGAGAAACTACATTTTTTATGAATTATATTTTATTTACAACATGAAATCACTGATGGTTCGGTGGTAGAATGCTCGCCTGTCATCCAGCTGCCCATGGTTCAATTCCTGGTCAGTGCAATGTTTTTCATTTAAATACTGATATGAAGAGAAATTACTTTTTTTTATGAATTATATTTTACTTACAACATGAAAGCACTTATGGTTCAGTGGTAGAATGCTCGCCTGTCATCCAGCTGCCCATTGTTCAATTCCTGGTCAGTGCAATGTTTTTCATTTAAATACTTATATGAAGAGAAATTACTATTTTTATGAAATTTATTTTACGTACAACATGAAAGCACTGATGGTTCAGTGGTAGAATGCTCGCCTGTCATCCAGCTGGCTATGGGTCGATTCCTAGTCAGTGCAATGTTTTTCATTTAAATACTTATATGAAGAGAAATTACTATTTTCATGAATTATATTTTACTTACAACATGAAATCCTTGATGGTTCAGTGGTAGAATGCTCGCCTGTCATCCAGCTGCCCATTGTTCAATTCCTGGTCAGTGCAATGTTTTTCATTTAAATACTTATATGAAGAGAAATTACTATTTTTATGAAATTTATTTTACTTACAACATGAAAGCACTGATGGTTCAGTGGTAGAATGCTCGCCTGTCATCGAGCTGGCCAGTGGTTCGATTCCTGGTCAGTGAAATGTTTTTCATTTAAATACTGATATGAAGAGAAACTACATTTTTTATGAATTATATTCTATTTACAACATGAAATCACTGATGGTTCGGTGGTAGAATGCTCGCCTGTCATCCAGCTGCCCATGGGTCAATTCCTGGTCAGTGCAATGTTTTTCATTTAAATACTGATATGAAGAGAAACTACATCTTCTATGAATTATACTTTACTTACAACATGAAAGCACTAATGGTTCAGTCGTAGAATACTCGCCTGTCATCCAGCTGGCCATGGGTCGATTCATGGTCAGTGCAATGTTTTTCATTTAAATACTTATATGAAGAGAAACTACATCTTTAATGAATTATACTTTACTTACAACATGTAAACACTGATGGTTGAGTGGTAGAATGCTCGCCTGTCATCCAGCTGGCTATGGGTCGATTCCTGGTCAGTGATAGTTTTTCATTTAAATACTTATATGAATAGAAATTACTATTTTCATGAATTATATTTTATTTAGAACATGAAATCACTGATGGTTCAGTGGTAGAATGCTCGCCTGTCATCCAGCTCCCCATGGTTCAATTCCTGGTCAGTACAATGTTTTTCATTTAAATACTTATATGAAGAGAAACTACATCTTTTATGAATTATACTTTACTTACAACATGAAAGCACTGATGGTTCAGTGGTAGAATGCTCGCCTGTAATCCAGTTGGCCATGGTTCAATTCCTGGTCAGTGCAATGTTTTTCATTTAAATTGAATGCTCGCCTGTCATCCAGCTGCCCATGGTTCAATTCCTGGTCAGTGCAATGTTTTTCATTTAAATACTGATATGAAGAGAAACTACATCTTCTATGAACTATACTTTACTTACAACATGAAAGCACTAATGGTTCAGTGGTAGAATGCACGCCTGTCATCCAGCTGGCCATGGGTCGATTCATGGTCAGTGCAATGTTTTTCATTTAAATACTGATATGAAAAGAAACTACATCTTTTATGAATTATACTTTACTTACATCATGAAAGCACTGATGGCTCAGTGGTAGAATGCTAACCTGTCATCCAGCTGGCAGTGGTTCGATTCCTGGTCAGTGCAATGTTTTTAATTTGAATACTGATATGAAGAGAAACTACATCTTTTATATGAATTATACTTCACTAACAACATGAAAGCACTGATGGTTCAGTGGTAAAATGCTCGCCTGTCATCCATCTGGCCATGGGTCGATTCCTGGTCAGTGCAATGTTTTTCATTTAAATACTCATATGAAGAGAAACTACATCTTCCATGAATTATACTTTACTTACAACATGAAAGCACTGATGGTTCAGTGGTAGAATGCTAACCTGTCATCCAGCTGGCAGTGGCTCGAATCCCGGTCAGTGCAATTTTTTTCATTTAAATACTGATATGAAGAGAAATTACATTTTTATTGAATTATATTTTACTTACAACATGAAAGCACTGATGGTTCAGTGGTAGAATGCTCGCCTGTCATCCAGCTGGCCATGGGTCGATTCCTGCAGGTCAGTGCAATGTTTTTTATTTAAATGCTGATATGAAGAGAAATTACAATTTTTATGAATGATATTTTAGGGACTAAATGAAAGCACTGATGGATCAGTGGTAGAATGCTCGCCTGTCATCCAGCTGGCTAGGGGTCGATTCCTGGTCAGTGCAATGTTTTTCATTTAAATACTTATATGAAGAGAAATTACTATTTTTATGAATTATACTTTACTTACAACATGAAAGCATTGATGGTTCAGTGGTAGAATGCTAACCCGTCATCCATCTAGCAGTGGTTCGATTCCTGGTCATTGCAATGTTTTTCATTTAAATACTGATATGAAGAGAAATTACATTTTTTATGAATTATATTTTATTTGCAACATGAAAGCACTGATGGTTCAGTGGTAGAATGCTCGCCTGTCATCCAGCTGCCCATGGTTCAATTCCTGGTCAGTGCAATGTTTTTCATTTAAATACTTATATGAAGAGAAACTACATCTTTTATGAATTATACTTTACTTACAACATGTAAACACTGATGGTTCAGTGGTAGAATGCTCGCCTGTCATCCAGCTTGCCATGGGTCGATTCATGGTCAGTGCAATTTTTTTCATTTAAATACTGATATGAAGAGAAACTACATCTTTTATAAATTATACTTTACTTACATCATGTAAGTACTGATGGTTCAGTGGTAGAATGCTCGCCTGTCATCCAGCTGGCCATGGGTCGATTGCTGCAGGTCAGTGCAATGTTTTTCATTTAAATACAGATATGAAGAGAAATTACAATTTTTATGAATAATATTTTAGGCACGACATGAAAGCACTGATGGTTCAGTGGTAGAATGCTCGCCTGTCATCCAGCTGGCTAGGGGTCGATTACTGGTCAGTGCAATGTTTTTCATTTAAATACTTATATGAAGAGAAATTACTATTTTCATAAATTATATTTTACTTACAACATGAAATCAATGATTGTTCAGTGGTAGAATGCTCGCCTGTCATCCAGCTGCCCATGGTTCAATTCCTGGTCAGTGCAATGTTTTTCATTTAAATACTGATATGAAGAGAAACCACATCTTCTCTGAATTATACTTTACTTACAACATGAAAGCACTGATGGTTCAGTGGTAGAATGCTCGCCCGCTATCCAGCTGGCCATGGGTCGATTCCTGGTCAGTGCAATGTTTTTCATTTAAATACTTAGTAGCCCGGACAGAATTGTTCAATGGTCACTTTTTCTTTAATTACTTTTTTAATTTTCAGTCTTATCAAAATCTGATTACATATTTGAAAACTAGAGTAAAATTCTGACATACAGAAAAAATATTTAAGGAACATCTCTTAATTTATTGATATTATAGACGTTTATAGTATGAGTGACGCAAATACATAATTCACCATTTTGTCTCTTATTTGTTCAAAAATGGCAGCATGTTTTGTGGTTTGAATGTTCAGTTGAAAGTTAATATTTGAGAAATGTCATAACTCATAGGCCTACGAAATCATGGCTGCTGCCTTGGTATGAGGTAATGACTGCATTTATAACCTTTTGTTTTCAATTGACTTGTATGTATACCAATACTTAAAAAGGTTTGTACATTGTATGTACAGTATATTGGTAAGGTCACAGGACTTATGTTGGCCATTCCATTGTTACTCGTAGTAGATTAGCAACCCTAGTTTATTAACCTGTGCAACTATAGGGTCATACTGCCACAGTTTGTAATGTCTTTCCCAATCACATGCCTTTTACCCCATCCTTGGCATGCATGTGAATTGTTCTTCAGCTTTTCAATGGCCTCTGAGATGGCTGTTTGGAGCTCTTGAAAAGATTGAGGACCTACTCTCTACAAAACTCGCACATTGGGGCGCCACCTTTTCACATCCTCTTGAACACAACCCCTAACATTTCAATAGAGCTGATATCATAATACCCTTGGAGGGAGTTAACTTCTTGTTTTTGATAAATGGTCAGTTGCTGCATTACATCAGGATTGTAACTGTGGCAGCACGGCCCTTTAGTCCAATGACAATCTTTAAATATCAACTTTCAACTGAACATTCAAATTCCCAAAATATGCCGCCATTTTGAACAAATATGAGGCAAAATGATGAATTATGTATTTGTGTCAGTCATACTATGAACGTCTATAATATCAATAAATTAAGAGATATTCCTTATATATATTTTTTGTATGTCAGAATTTTACTCTAGTTTTCAAATATGTGATCAGATTTTGATAATAGTGAAAATTAAAAAAGTTATTAAAGAAAAAGTGACCATTGAACAATTCTGTCCGGGCTACTATATAAAGAGAAACTACATCTTACATGAATTATACTTTACTTACAACATGAAAGCACTGATGGTTCAGTGGTAAAATGCTCGCCTGTCATCCAGCTGGCCATGGTTCCATTCCTGGTCAGTGCAATGTTTTTCATTTAAATACTTATATGAAGAGAAATTACTATTTTCATAAATTATATTTTACTTACAACATGAAATCACTGATTGTTAAATGGTGGAATGCTCGCCTGTCATCCAGCTGCCCATGGTTCAATTCCTGGTCAGTGCAATGTTTTTCATTTAAATACTTAAATGAAAAGAAACGACATCTTCTATGAATTATACTTTACTTACAACATGAAAGCACTGATGGTTCAGTGGTAGAATGCTCGCCTGTCATCCAGTTGGCCATGGTTCAATTCCTGGTCAGTGCAATGTTTTTCATTTAAATACTGATATGAAGAGAAACTACAATTTTTATGAATTATATTTTAGGGACAACATGAAAGCACTGTTGGTTCAGTGGTAGAATGCTAACCTGTCATCCAGCTGGCCATGGGTCGATTCATGGACAGTGCAATGTTTTTCATTTAAATACTGATATGAAGAGAAACTACATCTTTTATGAATTATACTTTACTTATAACATGAAAGCACTGATGGTTCAGTGGTAGAATGCTCGCCGCCTGTCATCCAGCTGGCCATGGTTCCATTCCTGGTCAGTGCAATGTTTTTCATTTAAATACTTATATGAAGAGAAATTACTATATATATATGAATTGTATTTTACTTACTACATTCAGTGGTAGAATGCTCGCCGCCTGTCATCCAGCTGGCCATGGTTCCATTCCTGGTCAGTGCAATGTTTTTCATTTAAATACTTAAATGAAAAGAAACGACATCTTCTATGAATTATACTTTACTTACAACATGAAATCACTGATGGTTCAGTGGTAAAATGCTCGCCTGTCATCCAGCTGGCCATGGTTCCATTCCTGGTCAGTGCAATGTTTTTCATTTAAATACTTATATGAAGAGAAATTACTTTTTTTATGAATT
Organism: Owenia fusiformis; assembly: GCA_903813345.2. Taxonomy (NCBI): domain Eukaryota; kingdom Metazoa; phylum Annelida; class Polychaeta; order Sabellida; family Oweniidae; genus Owenia; species Owenia fusiformis. Next base: position 9,982,494 of record CAIIXF020000002.1, on the reverse strand, counting down.
ATATTTTACTTACAACATGAAAGCACTGATGGTTCAGTGGTAAAATGCTCGCCTGTCATCCAGCTGGCCATGGTTCCATTCCTGGTCAGTGCAATGTTTTTCATTTAAATACTTATATGAAGAGAAATTACTATATATATATGAATTGTATTTTACTTACTACATGAAATCACTGATGGTTCAGTGGTAGAATGCTAACCTGTCATCCAGCTGACAGTGGTTCGATTCCTGGTTAGTGCAATGTTTTTCATACTTATATGAAGAGAAACTACATCATTTATGAATTATACTTCACTTACAAAATGAAAGCACTGATGGTTCAGTGGTAGAATGCTCGCCTGTCATCCAGCTGGCCATGGGTCGATTCCTGCTGGTCAGTGCAATGTTTTTCATTTAAATACTGATATGAAGAGAAATTACAATTTTTATGAATAATATTTTAGGGATGACATGAAAGCACTGATGGTTCAGTGGTAGAATGCTCGCCTGTCATCCAGCTTGCCATGGGTCGATTGCTGGTCAGTGCAATGTTTTTCATTTGAATTCTGATATGACGAGAAACTACATCTTTTATGAATTATACTTTACTTACAACATGTAAGCACTGATGGTTCAGTGGTAGAATGCTCGCCTGTCATCCAGCTGGCTAGGGATCGATTCCTGGTCAGTGCAATGTTTTTCATTTAAATACTTATATGAAGAGAAATTACTATTTATATGAATTATATTTTACATACAACATGAAATCACTGATGGTTCAGTGGTAGAATGCTCGCCTGTCATCCACCTGCCCATGGTTCGATTCCCGGTCAGTGCAATGTTTTTCATTTAAATACTTATACGAAGAGAAGCCGGTTTAAGGAATGAGAGGCAGAAATAATTCCTAGATGGCCTGTCTTTACTGTAAACAGTGCCAAAATATTTAAGTCAGAGCCAAAAATAAGATTATTTTTATATTTAAATCCCCTCACCTTGTCAATGTCTATGCCTGCATCTGGTTTTTCCCACCTTTGGGAGGGAGCCAATATACACATAGATTACTTACTGGTCATGGACAGGGAAGGCACAGACACGAACATTCTGGGGTCATAAGGGGTAATTGGGGAAGGGGGGGGTGGATAGTGAAGTCCGGGAGTGAAGTTAAGGGGTACTTAAATCTTTCTTTTGATATTTAGTGCTTGAATGGAGACTTGTTTCCACTCCCTGATTTCTAGTAGAATTTTAATATTTGATCCAAAGGAGTTATTTTAAATCAAACTTGCATTCCAATTAATTAACACTCCCATGATTGTACCGCTTCACTATTGTCTACGATAATTATAATGAATTCACGGGACACTATAGTCTTCCTTTTAAACTTAAGTGGTTGGACGGAGACTTGGTCTCAGCGTACACTAGTAAATTTGTTAGGGAGGTATTTGCAATCCAACTCTGATGATGCAAGACTATTCAGCCAAGACTAAATTATGAACTTATTATCATTTAGACTATTGAGTTCATAAAATTATAATTCCATAGATATCATATTTAATCCTGTCAACACAATCATGGTATTTATTGGCATGATATGTAATCAGAGACGGTTTAAAAAGTTGTTTAGATTAATGATAGTATTAGGGAAAATCCTAATTCAAAGTCTTTGTTCTCTCGCAATCCAGAGCAAACCACTCGCCGGGCAAGCATTCTTTAAAAACGTGAAGTTTTCACCATGTTGAGCAGTTTTGAAAATTGTCCAATTTGAACCATCGCCTTGTATATTTTTATAACTGCCCCCCTTCCTTGACAATCGAGTGTAAGAATCCTTTCCACACTGTCAATGGTTTTACAAAATAGTTCATGTCAGGAAGGGGGAGGGGTGAGTGTGGAGAACAATCACTGACTGCGCATTTGTATGATTGAACATTATACACTTATCATAAATTCGTAAAGAATAGTTTTAAAATAAACATGAGTTACTTTTAATTATCAGACCGATCTTTTATGGACAATATCAATGGCGTAGCGTCATATACGCATAAAACGCAATGGCGTACTCTCAAAATTTAGAGAAAGGTTGATTTTTAGATTGAATTGCCTCACACTTTAAAAATGGATAAAATGACCAATAATTTAAATGTCATTAGTCCATTTCGTCGGAATTTCGTATTTAAAAACGCCCCAGAACGCTTCAACTGCAATCTCATTTTCTAATTTTCTTGTGGGAAAATTCCTCACTCCCGAACCCCCCCTCAAAGATCGTTCGCTTCGCTCCCTCGTGGCGTATACTCAAAAATACCCACGCTACGCCACTGAATATTATATATCAAACTCTTTTATGGACAATATTATATATGCGAAGAATTATTAAACGCTTGCTGCATGCAAACATACAACACTTTTTAATTGGAATACTTTACTTAGTCATATGACACACGGATAAGACGTAACTGGTCCGAGGATAAGCTCTATCTATCTCTCAATAGAGTGAACTTTTTATTCCTGAGAATTAGTAGTTAGTCGTGGTTATTACTTATGCATAACACATAAAGTATTCTTTCTTAGTAGTGCTTACAAAATAGTGTTTCCCGTTGTGTAAGGACTACCTAGTAGCAGTGTGACGTCCGACTGGTCCGAAAATTGACACTTCTTTTAGAACGCAAACTGCATCAGCGATTTAAGACAAATTAGATATAGAATATTTCATGAACAGAAATACAAGTCATTCAATCTTTCGTAGAGCAAACGTAGAAACATATTCTGAAACGTCTCTCAAATTAGCAAAGGACGAGCTAGTACCAGCGTAAAGTACGACTGGTCAGAAAATTGACATTTCGTCTCAAGCGCAATGTAAATCAAAGGTTTATGACAAATAAGATACTCAAGTCCTTGGTAGAGCAAAGAAAACAAATATATACTTTAACGTGTTTCAACCCACATACTGCTACCAGCGTGACGTAATACTGGTCCGAAAATTGACATTTGGTCCAGAGTGCAATGTAAACCAGAGCTTTACGACAAATTAAATATTACATATCTCTTGAATAGAATGACTAATCAACAAGTCCTTAGTACAGCAAATGTAAAAATGTATCCTTTAAATTCTAATTAATTAGCAAATTGCATGCTGCCACCAACGTTACGTACGGCTGGTCCGAAAATTGACATTTCGTCTAGATAGCAAACTGTATAAGCGATTTAAGAAAAATTAGATATAACATATTTCATGACCAGAAACACCAGTCATTAAATCCTTTGTAGAGAAAACGTATAAATATTTTACTGAAACGTTTTTCAAATCAGCAAAGGTCTGTCTGGTACTAGCGTGACGTAAGACCGGTCCGAAAATTGCCATTTTGTCTAGAGCACCATGTATAAATCATAGCTTTGCGACAAATCCTACAAACTAGATTCTCTATTTCTCACGAAAAGAATGAGCAATCAATAAGTCCTTGGCTGGGCAAATGTAACAATCTATCCTTAAATATATCCCTAATTAGCAAATATCCTACTAAAACAAGCGTGACGTAAGACCGGTCGGAAAATTGACATTTCTTTTAGAGCGCAATGTGAATCAGAGCTTTGCGACAAATCCTACAAATTAGATACTCTATATCTTATGAATAGAATGATCAATCAACAAGTCCTTTGTAGGGCAAATGTAAAACTGTATCATTAAACACCTCATTAATCACCAAATATCCTGCTTCCACCAGTGTTTCGTACACGACTGGCCCGAAAATTGACATTTCTTCTAGAGCGCAAACTGCATCAGAGATTGAAGACAAATTAGATATAAAATATATCACGAAAGGGAACACCAGTCATTAAATCCATTAATGAGGATACTTCAGAATAAATACCTTAACTTCTCACAAAATAGCAAAGGACTAGCTCGTAGCAGCGACGTACGACTGGTCCGAGAATTGACATTTGTTTTGGAGCGCAAACTGCATCAGCGATTTAAGACAAATTAGTTATAAAATATCTCACGAACGGAAACATAAGTCATTCTATCTTTCGTAGAGCAAACGTAGAAACATATTCTGAAACGTCTCTCAAATCAGCAAAGGACGAGCTATTACCAGCCTAAAGTACAACTGGTCAGAAAATTGACATTTCGTCTAGAGCGCAATGAAAATCAGAGCTTTATGTCAAATTAGATACTCAATATCTCACGAAAAAAATGACTACTTAACAAGTTCTTGGTAGAGCAAATGCAAAAATATGTACTTTAACGTCTCTCAAACTAACAACCAACATGCTGCTACCAGCGTGACATAAGGCTTGTCTGAAAATTGACATTTTGTCTAGAGTGCAATATAAATCAGAGCTTTACGACAAATTTGATATTCCATATATCTCAAACAGAATGACTAATCAACAAGTTCTTGGAAGGGAAAATGTAAAAATGTGTCCTCCAAAATCTCATTAATTAGCAAATAGCATGCTGCCACCAACGTTACGTACGACTGGTCCGAAAATTGACATTTCGTCTGGATCGCAAACTGTATCAGCGATTTAAGACAAATTAGATATAAAATATTTCATGACAAGAACACCAGTCTTTAAATCCTTCGTAGAAATAACGTATAAAAATATACTGAAACGTGTCACAAATCAGCTGAGGACTAGCTAGTACCAGTGTAGCGTACGACTGGTCCGAAAATTGACATTTCGTCAAGATCGTAAACTGTATCAGCGATTGGAGACAAATTAGATATAAAATATTTCACGATCAGAAACACCAGTCATTAAATCCTTCGTACAAATAACGTAGAAAAATATACTGAAACGTGTCACAAATCCGCTGGGGACTAGCTAGTATCAGCGTGACGTACGACTGGTCAGAAAATTGACATTTCGTCTAGAGCAAAATGTAAATCAGAGCTTTATGACAAATAAGATACTCATAATCTCACGAATAGAATGACCATACAACAAGTCCTTTGAAGAGCAAATTCAAAGATTATATCCTTACATGTTGCTCAAATAACAGACACCATGCTCCTACTAGAGTGACGTAAGACCGGTTCGAAAATTGACATTTCATCTAGAGCGCAATGTAAGTAGGAGCTTTGCGACAAATCATACAAAGTAGTTACTCTATATCTCATGAATAGAATGACCAATCAACAAGTCCTTCGTAGGGCAAATGTAAAAATGTATCCTCAAACATCTCACTAATTAGCGAATATCCTGCTTCCACCAGCGTTAAGTACGACATGTCCGAAAATTGACATTTCTTCTAGAGCGCAAACTGCATCAGGGATTGAAGACAAATTAGATATAAAATATATCACGAAGGGGAACATCAGTCATTTATTCCGTTGATGAGCATACTTAAAAATAAATACTTAAACGTCTCACAAAATAGCAAAGGACTAGCTACTGGCAGTGTAACGTACGACTGTTCCGAAAATTGGCATTTCTTTTAGAGCGCAAACTGCATCAGCGATTTAAGACAAATTAGATATAAAATATTTGACGTACGGAAACATAATTCATTAAATCTTTCGTAGATCAAACGTAGAAATATATTCTGAAATGTCTCTCAAATCACCACAGGACGAACTAGTACCAGTGAAAACTACGACTGGTCAGAAAATTGACATTTCGTCTAGAGCGCAATGTAAATCAAAGCTTTATGACAAATAAGATACTCAATATCTCACGAAAAGAATGACCACTCAAAGAGTCCGTGGTAGAGCAAATACAAAAATATATACTTTAACGTCTTTCAAACTAACAACCCATATGCTGCTACCAGCGTGACGTAAGACTGGTCCGAAAATTGACATTTCGTCTAGAGCGCAATGTAAATCAGAGCTTTACGACAAATTAGATATTCCACATCTCTCAAATAGAATGACTAATCAACAAGTCCTTGGTAGAGCAAATGCAAGAATATATACTTTAACGTCTCTCAAACTAACAACCCACATGCTGTTACCAGCGTGACGTAAGGCCGGTCTAAAAATTGACATTTTGTCTAGAGAGCAATGTAAATCAAAGCGTTATGACAAATGAGATACTCAATATCTCACGAATAGAAGAATAGAATGACAACTCAACAAGTCCTTTGTAGAGCAAATAAAAAATATCAACTTAACCTCTTTCAACATACAAGCTGCTACCAGCGTGACGTAAGACTGGTCCGAAAATTGACATTTCGTCTAGAGCGCAATGTAAATCAGCGCTTTACGACTAATTGGATATTCCATATCTTTCAAGCAGAATGACTAATCAACAAGTCCTTGGTAGGGAAAATGTAAAAATGTGTCCTCCAAAATCTCATTAATTAGCAAATTGCATGCTGCCACCAACGTTACGTACGGCTGGTCCGAAAATTGACATTTCGTCTAGATCGCAAACTGTATCAGCGATTTAAGACAAATTAGATATAACATATTTCATGACCAGAAACACCAGTCATTAAATCCTATGTAGAGAAAACGTAGAAACATGTACTGAAACGTCTCACAAATCAACAAAGGACTGTCTGGTACCAGTGTGACGTACGACTGGACAGAAAAATGACATTTTGTCTAGAGCGAAATGTAAATCAGAGCTTTATGACAAATTAGATACTCATAATCTCACGAATAGAATGATCATACAACAAGTCCTTGGAAGAGCAAATGCAAAATACCTTTGAAGTTCGAACATAAAAATGAAAACTTCATTCACGAAATGTACAGAAGTTCAAAACATTAAGTTAGTTTGTGGTGTAATTATTAGTTTGAACTATGGAACATTAGGTTTGACATGGGATTTTCTTATTTTATATATTTTCTTTTCTTATTCAAAGTTTTTAAAATAATCGTTCATACTTTTTTTTATGTTTGATATTTTGAAACTTTGCTTTGATGTTTTTATTTTTCATATTCGATGCTTCTAACATTTGAATCAATACCTTTTTTATCGTTCGATGTTTTTGAAGATTATTTCGAACATTTACAATATATCAAATAAAATATTAATATTGAATTTTGAACCACTTCTGACGCTATATGCTGCTACCAGCAAAGTAAGGTCGGTCCAATAACTGACATTTCGTCTAGAGCGCAATGTATATCAAAGCTTTATGACAAATAAGATACTCATTATCTCACAAATAGAATGACCACTCAAGAAGTCCTTGGTGGAGCAAATGCAAAAATGTATACTTTAACGTCTCTTAAACTATCAACCCACATGCTGCTACCAGCGTGACGTAAGACTGGTCCGAAAATTGACATTTCGTCTAGAGCGCAATTTAAATCAGAGCTTTACGACAAATTACTGTAGATATTCCACATCTCTCAAATAGAATGACTAAACAACAAGTCCTTGGTACACTGTGGCTAGTCGATCTATGTGGATGCAGTCATGTATATGCAATGTATCGTGGGTGCTCGCGTACATTATAGGGAATGGGATCATTGCAAAAATATGACAGCAAATTGAGGTAAGTGATCTCAGAGTTTCTACTTAAAGTCCCCGTCTAAAGTTTGAAAATATTTTTCTATCATTCATTTACTATTTGTCATGACTTAAAAAGTTATTCTAGAGATTTTTGAAAAGAAAATTGAAAAAAGGTTATGAGCATTTCAGTTCTCAAATATTCAAAAAAACATTTCAAAAAAAGTTGAAATTTTTTAATCATCAAATATTTCTTAATGCATTTCAAAAAAGATTATCTCTTTAACACCAATGTAAAGATTGAACAAAGGACACTCTATTTCAATAATAAAATGCCATATTTATTGGGCCACTTCAATGTTTTCGCATATTAAAAATTGCAACATTAGTGATGTCACTAAGGTAGCAAAAACCTTTTGAAAAAATTGAAATTTTTTTTTCAATGTCAATCTTTTCTAAATATGCTAGACTTCAATAATAAACCAGTGTTAATTGTCTAACCAAGTTAAAAGGAAGAATATATTATGTTTTAGATATCATTGTACCTTTGGTTTCTATGAGAACTAAAATTTTGAAATGCGCTTTTCTCAGAACCAATTTCATGCACCGATGAGTTCATTTCTCGCTTATTTATGAACCAATTTTCTCAATTTTTTCGGCAAAAAACGCGAGAATGAGTGCTATGCATTAGTATGAATTGTGGCTAATTGAAATATATATGTGTGACCTCTAAAAGTTAGTTTTAAATAAATTCACAAATTTTGGAACAAAAAGTCTATCAAAAAACACTTTTTGAAATTTAAAAAAAAAGTTTCACATATCACACTTTGATAACATTGGGTAAGACTATATAAGCCAAAGTGGTCTAAACTTTACATGGGGACTTTAACATAGTGACTTGGAATCTTTCATACACATTCAATATACATAGTATGTGTGAAAGTTTCAGCTACCATTTTCCTGGTATAGGGAAGATATTTGAACAACACTTCGTAAACGTCAACATATATGTACGTGTATATAATGGATGCCACTATGTATCATTTGGATTCAGAATGGTAACAAATGGATGCTATAATAAATCATACTTTTATCATGATGATTTATTTACAGACGGACAACCGGCCAGATTTTCTTTGTACCCATTGTTTGGATCGAATACCCACAGATCAAGTTTCAGAGCCATTAACATTCCTTATTTGTGAAAATGTTAAAGATTTAAGTATGTATGTATGATTAATTTTGGCTTTCACACCATACAATATGTACTCTTCAAATGGTCTTAACACAATTTCCATCAATTAAAACTATATGTGGTTATCTCTAAAAGAAAATCTGTCCACAAGCATTTGAGTTATCTTCCAGACGGACGTTTTGTAATATATAAGTACACTGGTCACATGTTTTGAATAAGAGCGTCAGAGACGTCTACAATCTTTAATAATTAGAACATAGATTTTACACTTTTTTGGATATCTACAACATGTAGGTAGATTGTAATTTGATTTTATTGGACGGACTGACGGACAAACTGAGATAATTTAGATTGATAGATCTAGATAGATTGATAGATAGATTGATATCGTTGAGATAATTTAATTGACAATGGTTGGGATCTAAAATTATTTTAATCTCATGTGTTTCTAACAAAGCCAAAGAAAATTAGTAGTCAATAATTGTTTTTATTCAGCAGTAACATTACATATATTTAATACCATATATCTAATCAGCTTGATATTCTTCTGGATATATGTTTATGTTATATTTTATTTATGTCTCACGCCATTTAAAATACATACAATTATAAAACAATAATATTAAAATCGTCTGGCCCGGCCGGTGTCGACCTATGAGAGACTAGATTCAGTATGACTATATAAAAGGTTAAATTATCACAGCAGAGTACGTCTTTTTAAAATCATTTTTATAAGTGTTTTGGATAGTGTCCTTTGTAGGCTCTGTGTTGACATAATATTGCAAAATTGTTGAATATGGTTAAACTGGTGAAAGTCAGGAATTTCCTTAACACAATCTAAAAACAATGGAGTTCTCAGTTCTTCATAACTATTGCACTGTAAAAGAAAATGAAACTCGTCCTCAACAGTTGTGCCATTCGACGTGATCTGCTCTGATGCATGCTTCTTTGACCTCGTTATGATGGCATTTAACTCGAGATATAGTATCATTGTTGATAAGCTGAGTAAAGTCCAGATCTTGTAACATTTTCCGGGTGAGATTTTCCCAAGATTTATGATGTCGAAAAGACCATTTTGATATATGTTTCGGTGTCCTATCTGTAGCCATGTTTTTTAAACGGCACCAAAGTCTAGTCACCTCGACTCGCTGTTTGGTAAATACCGAAGTCCAACAAATATCTCCTTTGGTTGATCCATTTGGTGCTCTACGTCCAACACCCAGAAAATACCTCGCTGCTTTGTTTTGAACTGTATTCATTTCTGAATATTGTCGAATACCCCAAATGCCGGCACCATGTAACATACTAGTAATAGGGGAAACAAGAGCGTCAAATAGTTTTGTAAATACTGCATATGGTAGTCCACCCTTTACATTTGATTTGGCAATAAGCATTCCTAAGGCACGATTTGCTGATTTTGCAAGTATTTTAACAGTTTGTCGCACATCAAGATGTTCATTTAACGTCCTAGATATCGATATTTCGAAACATATTCTAAACGATTTGATGGCCCAAATGTGAAGATATGATTGCTCCTGGTTTAAATATGAGGTCGAAAATGTACGATTTTGGTCTTTGTTGTGTTTAGTGTCATTCTCCACGTATTGCACCACTCGTACAGTTTATTAAGCATATGTTGTAAAGCGTTAGCAGTTGGAGCAACTAGTGTGACGTCATCTGCGTACATGAAAATGCCAATGTTTTTACCGTCTATGTTTATCAATGTTGCCAGATCGTCTCGAAAATAATGTCGGAGAGATCGAACAGCCTTGTTTGACTCCCTGAGATATATAAAGCGTTTAACTACAATATTTTGATGGCTTATTCATTACAATACTTCTTGCTGAAACCTTTAATTGAAGAAAACTAAAGTATAATGAAGGAAATATGGAAAAATGAAAAATGTTGGTATTCTATTACATACAATCTTAATTACACATAAACATATATTTACAATAGAATAAAAAATATTACAATATGAATACAGTTATGAGATGCTGATTCTCTCATATAGTAACTAGTATGTTAAAGCAACATTAGCAATGGCTTTTGCTGCATTTTGTTAAATGTTATTCAAACGTATAACATTTAACATACATACAATTAAGATTCATGAGTTTTCAAAAGCAATTTTTTGCATTGAATTGAACCAGTTTTAAATCTACCCCTGCTATTGATTTCTCTAATTACTCTGGAGGTAATACTAAGATCCAGACTTATTGGATCTTTTTGATTTTTCTTAAAAAATAATTTTTAATCTTATTGTCCGCTATGGGGGAGCAGTTTCAAATGTGTAAAATACATTAAGCTTCTTAATATACAGTATCTTTTACAACTAGGCTTTATAAGAGAGAAGTGTCAATTTGGGGAAGGGGTTTGACACGTTCTCTCTTATAAGTCCACAAACCTATTATTATGTGTTTATTCAATACGGAGCATTACATAACTAGCGAATCATTGTATGACAGTCAATGGAGCTGAAGGTCGGCTATATAGCCGCCAAACCTTTTTACCATGACAACTCTAAGACGTCATAACATGTAAACAAATTAATTCCTGTAAGTGGAATCGTGTAAAATTTCGATCTTTTTTCACACATTTCTTCATATTATCTTCATGGCATATTATTTAAATGTACTTTAGGTATGTAATACAACAATTCCTTCGGTCCTTGACCTTGACAAGCTCGGGCTATATTGACGTGAGACCTCAGGCATATATTCAGTGATAGGGGACATAATGTCTAATACTAGCACATATCAGATGTGCCACTCCTGATGCCACCATTTTGATGTACTCGCACCATCACCATCGTTTTGTTTTTGTGACCAGTTGTGTTCGAGCAACTGGATTATTTTAATCGCCTGGAACCATTGACTTGACATGGTTCTTGATTTTCTTGATACCATTGATAATTCCCATCACGTTGAAGTCAGATGAAGCTTCGCGTATGACGTCGATATAGCTTAAATTAAACAGAAATGAATATAAGCATCACAAGTAAAACACGATAATGGCCCGTTTAATTGAGTCTCTAGCAATGTACCTAGGAAGAAGTCCGCTTCAGAGAAATATTTAAATGTTAATACCCTTAAAGAATTTGAAAGAAACCATAGTTAAGAATATATTTGAATTTCCCGCCAGTTTAAAGATCGCTGCAATTTTATGTAAAAAATATCAGAAAATTGCTTCTCACTTTTAACTTTCACATTTAGCATAGCTTTACGGTTTGGGTGTTTGATTGAATTTGACTGTTCATCATCTGAGTCATGTTTACAGATTGTAAAATCGAAACCAAAACGGTCGTGGGCTCAGCATGAATTTGACAGAAATATTGATTGGTTCTTCAGATATTACAATTTCGGCTAGTTTGTAAATCGACATTCTTACCCATTCCCTGATTCATCCTTTGAGCATATTTTGACATTGTCTATATTTACCAAATTCAAAAAATAACGTACTCATGTATGCCCGAGTTGACAAGTGCTTTTTTCTCTTCGTCTGAAAATAGAATAACAATAAATATTAAATATAGGTAAATTGCCCTGAGATTTGGCACACAAGGGCTTTATTCTATGTGGGATCCTTTGGCAAAGTTTTAATAATCATAGTCTTATATTGATAGAGTTATGGTTGTTTCAAAATATGCTCCAGATGTCGTCAATTTCGCTGAAAACAAACTTGCAATGTTCAAGGAAAACTGCTCATAACACGTATGCATTCTTTCTCATGGGTGTGGCTCAAATTTTTGCAGCCATTGCTTATTGGAGTTCTGCAATTGCGGTAGGGTTATTTTCATACACATTATCCTTTAAATAACCCTGTATATAGAAGTCAGGGGCATTGAGATCAAGACTGTGGGATGACCATGGGTCCCCCGTCCTAGGAGAGATAATCTTCTCATAGAAATGACTAGTGAGCCAGGCTATGCTATCATAAGAAGTGTGAAGAGTAGCTTCATCCTTCTAGAACCACTGTTCTTGTCTACTCTATGTCACTCTAGAACTGCCTAGAACTTCCTTGGAACGCCAATATTGCGCTGTGTGTTAACAGTAACAGTGTTGCCATTATCAACCTCAAACCAAAAGGGGCTGATGATTTCATATTTGGAAATTGGCAGCCCAAGCTGTGCATTTAACAGAATGCAGGGGCCTATGAAGCACATTATCTGGAATTTGTGATCCCAGAACACATTATTTCTTGAGTTTACATGTTCAGAAAGAAGGGAATGTGATTCATCCGAAAACCTAACATTGAAAATGGACGACATTTGGAGCATATTTTGGAACGACCATAACATTATCAATATATGACTATGATTATTGAAACATTGCCAAAGGTTCCCACATGGAATGAAGTCCTTGTGTGCCAAATTTCAGAGCAATTAACCTACATTTAAGAAAAATATTCGAGAAATGGAGGGTTGCATTTTTTTGGGGTCACCCTGTATGATGAACAATGCAAATATTTATCCATCTAATCTTTTATGTATCACGTATTAGAAAGGTCAAGCCATTATTGGCCTTATAAGTCGTATAGATTCTATCAATGCTACTTGAAATCATCCAAAAATAGACTGATCTAATTTTAAACAAATACACTTGCCGACGATACAGTTCTGCAAAGGAGTCCAATAAAAAATGGGGACATTGATTACTGCATGTAAAACATTGATTGTTCACTAAAAAATTAAATTCTAAGCATGGTACATTTAAACAAACATTATATGTATTTATGATGCTTATCATTTTAATGTATTTTATAAATCAACAATTGCAAGTTCAAGTTCGCGGCCCTCTGAGTTTCGAAATATTCTTTCATTTTGTTGTTTTTTGTTTTTCTTATACTGAACGAACTTTAACTTGGCCTAATATAACTTGGAATATCATGTTTGTCGCGAATGATCAAATATGGTAACATGATGATCGACATTTTGAATCCAAGTTTACTCAGTCATTTTATGTTTCGTTACAAAATACATTATACATCTACCTTCTGCAACCACGAATCGTAAAGCAGACCGATGGAACATCCATTCATTGCCTTTAATAACTACCTCACAGAACTGCCCATCAGCTGTAATACTTTTGACATCACCAGACTCGCCTAACAGCTGCAGTGTAAACAACATTTATTTTTGAAGAAAATCAACGCGCACTGTACCGAAACATCATACCGAAACGTTATTTTTGAAGTTACGAGGATTGTAGACAAATAGAAGACAGATAGACCGCATTGGTTTGAGTTTTATTTTTTACAAAAGAAGACGAGAAACCCCAAATTTTCAAAGTTGATTTCTTCCACCCCTCTTCCTTATCATACTTTTATCACAACAAGGGTAAACCTCTTCCTTACCCCCCTATCACACCAAACTAGTTCTTACCCGTTCTTGCCAGTCCTACGAAAACGTCGTAAAACGGGCTCAATCTGGCTGTGGTCGGGAAATATGTTTAAAATAATTAGCTCCTTCGTTCATAAACAGTCTTCAAAACGCCCATCTCATTCGCAGTTCGTTCAGGTCGCACCACGTCGGTGTGCAACGTCGTATAATGCGTCCAGTAGTCTAGAAGTTCATCATGACCTGATTACAGAACGGCATGGTCGCCATCGAATTTTGAATCGATTCAAAATTCTAAATCACATTCCCCGTCCGGGAAAGTCCATGTAGTTCGTAAACAGACCGTAGAACATTGTAGCTACGTTCATTCCGTTCGCACACAGTTTAAAACCAGTTTTGAAGAACGTAGTGGCAACTTGCTTGGTGTCAATCTAGAGGACCTACCCGTTCGAGTACGTTCTATAAAGTTTGTAAATAGACCCCAACCGGTTCTAAGTACGTCCAGACCGTTCGTACACAGTTGAAACCCTTTTTCGAGAACGTAGTGAGAACTAGTTTGGTGTGATAGTAGGGTTATCATACTTTTATCACAACAATGGTTGCCATGTTTAGAAAGTTCCAACGAAAAGAGCTGCAAGAGCACTGTTCCACAGTTGGATGACTCTAATTCGTAACTTTATTAGTTTGCTTGGCGAAACATTTGGAATTCAGATTCAACTTAGTTTAGCTAAAATCTGAGGTTTATCGAAATCGAATGAAAGGCAAATAACTGCAGTTAGAGTCATCCAACTGTGGAACAGTGAAGAGGATATATTGATTTTAAAGATGCACTTGCACTTCCATGCACTAAGGAGTGCATTCTTGACCTTAGGCTGGACACCACGAAATGAACATCAAAATCATGGAAACTATTTTTAAATTGGCTTCCATTTTTGAAGATTCTTCTTAGACGTACTGTGGCGCTTCCTATAAAATAGCCTCTTTGTATTCTGAATAGACGGACAAACAAACGAACGAATTCGAATTGAACGGCTTCTCTCTCCCCGGTGATCAACTGGGAACGACGGGATCGGGTTTTCAATGCATTCTTCTCTATTATTTTTTTCTCAGATGTTCATTTAGATGTTATATATGCTATCATGTCCACCACACTTTTGTGACATTTAATCCAGTCTATGAATACATGTTTGAATGCCACTCGCAAGAAAAGTCCAAAGTTGGTAGATCACTTCCTCCTGTATTGGGATAATGTACCTTGCCATATAGTCAGTAAACCTAACACTGAACAAAATAGAGAACTAAAGGTTTTGAACACCTGGCTATGGCCCTTTACACACCAGGGGGATGGGGACTTAAAATCTGAACTATGGGCAGAATTTTTCAATACAAACGAAGATCTGAAAAAGGTGCATGTGATAAGTGAAGGTGGCTTCAAACATATGTTCGTGGACTTGATTAAATCTTCTCAAAGAAGTGTTGAACATGACGGCAAATATATAGAACACCTAGAATGAACATCTGGCAAAGTAATACTATAGAAAAATTCTAAAATATGTTTGCATTTCCATATTGATAAACCATTAAGAAAGAAACAACACAATATTTTGTTTCTCTTTTGACTGTCCCGGGTACCCTCGACGCACAATATAAGATGTAACATATTGAAATTTACTTTGTGTATGTACATGTATGATCGGTAGATTAACATTCATTGAGAAAATGAGCTAGATTCATTCATATTTACAAAACTTAGAGCACTTTTGATCTTACTTTATGATCATCCTGTATCGGAAACTATGGGCTTTCAAGCAACCATGGTTTGGAAATGGTGATAGAAAATCGAATCATTTATATTATATTGCTCAAACTATAACTTAGGTTTTACTGAATAGTAACGGGAATTCATCATTTTCACCTTTGACATTTCTGGATCCCATTTTCCATAACCTTTTTTGCGTGCCTTTTTGTCTGCATCTTCAAGCACTATCACTTTACAGCCGACCTTGATCTCATCTCTTGAAGTGTCCACTAACGTCAGTGCATCTGGGTGAATGGGCGCTCTATAAACAATGTATGTGAATAATATTGGCGAACTTCTTTAGTTACAAATGTTTGCGTATGTGTTATCGTCAACGTCAGTGCACCTGGGCAAATGGGCGCACTATAAACAAATGTATGTGAATAATATTGGCGAACTTCTTTAGTTACGAATGTTTGCGTATGTGTTATCGTCAACATCAGTGCATCTGGGTGAATGGGCGCTCTATAAACAATGTATGTGAATAATATTGGCGAACTTCTTTAGTTACAAATGTTTGCGTATGTGTTATCGTCAACATCAGTGCATCTGGGTGAATGGGCGCTCTATAAACAATGTATGTGAATAATATTGGTGAACTTCTTTAGTTACGAATGTTTGCGTATGTGTTATCGTCAACGTCAGTGCACCTGGGCAAATGGGCGCACTATAAACAAATGTACAGGGTGTCCAAGAAGTAACGTCAATGACCCTGGCATTTTGTCATTTATGCTTCAAATGCCATGAAACTTGGTCAAAATGTTCCTTGTACATTTATACATATAAATACAAAGTATGGAGTGACTGGCATTTGATTGGCCGGTTTTATGGTTGCCATAGTAACACAAGTGCATGGACCCCGGGGCAGTTCAGAATGTACCTGGTAAATATTATGTAAATCAGGTTATTATAAGGTAAAACTTTCTGGGGCAAATTGTAACTTCTGATGAAAGTTCAATTGGATGCTATACAACAAAGTGCTGCATGGAAACATGATGACTCACCTACACCATCAACGCCAAAACTGATGCCTGGGGCTCCTATGAAAAAGCAGATGAAAATCACATTTTCGACATCAGGGGAATGATCCTCACCCATTTTGTCCCTTTGGGACAGACTGTCAACTCAAGGTCACAAAGGTAAACCCTTATTTTCATTGATTGCTTAGTTATAATGATATGTTAAAAATGATATACCTGTCCAAATCATATATTTATGCCTCAGTCTTTCTCTTCAAATGAGGAACTTAGGAGCTCTGTTCTGTCATCCCTTGCAGAAATGAGCTCTGGTGGTTTCAATAGAGTTTTCTTGGAGTGGGTAAGAAGACACCAGAGATGTGTGGAACTTGGTGGAGATTATGTAGAGTAACATTCAATAAACTTTAATATAACACTAATATAACGCCAGTAACAGCAATGTTATGAATAAATGATGTGTAGTAGAAAACATTATATTTGCGGTCATATTATAAATAAAAGATGTACACTTCAAAACTAGTGTTTATGGTTATTTTATTTTCCAAAGATCTTACGGATTGCAGAGCTGCCCCGGGGTCCATGCACTTGTGTTACTATGGTAACCATAAAACCGGCCAATCAAATGCTTGTAACTCCATACTTCATATTTATATTTATAAATGTAGAAGGAACATTCTGACTAAGTTTCATGACATTTGAAGCATAAATGACAAAATGCCAGGGTCATTGACGTTACTTCTTGGACACCCTGTATGTGAATAATATTGGCGAACTTCTTTAGTTACGAATGTTTGCGTATGTGTTATCGTCAACATCAGTGCATCTGGGTGAATGGGCGCTCTATAAACAATGTATGTGAATAATATTGGCGAACTTCTTTAGTTACGAATGTTTGCGTATGTGTTATCGTCAACATCAGTGCATCTGGGTGAATGGGCGCTCTATAAACAATGTATGTGAATAATATTGGCGAACTTCTTTAGTTACGAATGTTTGCGTATGTGTTATCGTCAACATCAGTGCATCTGGGCGAATGGGCGCACTATAAACAAATGTATGTGAATAATATTGACGAACTTCTTTAGTTACGAATGTTTGCGTATGTGTTATCGTCAACGTCAGTGCACCTGGGCGAATGGGCGCACTATAAGCAAATGTATGTGAATAATATTGGCGAACTTCTTTAGTTACGAATGTTTGCGTATGTGTTATCGTCAACATCAGTGCATCTGGGTGAATGGGCGCACTATAAACAAATGTATGTGAATAATATTGACGAACTTCTTTAGTTACGAATGTTTGCGTATGTGTTATCGTCAACATCAGTGCACCTGGGCGAATGGGCGCACTATAAGCAAATGTATGTGAATAATATTGGCGAACTTCTTTAGTTACGAATGTTTGCGTATGTGTTATCGTCAACATCAGTGCATCTGGGTGAATGGGCGCACTATAAACAAATGTATGTGAATAATATTGACGAACTTCTTTAGTTACGAATGTTTGCGTATGTGTTATCGTCAACATCAGTGCACCTGGGCGAATGGGCGCACTATAAGCAAATGTATGTGAATAATATTGGCGAACTTCTTTAGTTACGAATGTTTGCGTATGTGTTATCGTCAACGTCAGTGCATCTGGGTGAATGGGCGCACTATAAACAAATGTATGTGAATAATATTGGCGAACTTCTTTAGTTACGAATGTTTGCGTATGTGTTATCGTCAACGTCAGTGCACCTGGGCGAATGGGCGCTCTATAAACAAATGTATGTGAATAATATTGGTGAACTTCTTTAGTTACGAATGTTTGCGTATGTGTTATCGTCAACGTCAGTGCACCTGGGCGAATGGGCGCTCTATAAACAAATGTATGTGAATAATATTGGTGAACTTCTTTAGTTACGAATGTTTGCGTATGTGTTATCGTCAACGTCAGTGCACCTGGGCGAATGGGCGCTCTATAAACAAATGTATGTGAATAATATTGGTGAACTTCTTTAGTTACGAATGTTTGCGTATGTGTTATCGTCAACGTCAGTGCACCTGGGCGAATGGGCGCACTATAAACAATGTATGTGAATAATATTGGCGAACTTCTTTAGTTACGAATGTTTGCGTATGTGTTATCGTCAACGTCAGTGCACCTGGGCAAATGGGCGCACTATAAGCAAATGTATGTGAATAATATTGGCGAACTTCTTTAGTTACGAATGTTTGCGTATGTGTTATCGTCAACATCAGTGCATCTGGGTGAATGGGCGCACTATAAACAAATGTATGTGAATAATATTGACGAACTTCTTTAGTTACGAATGTTTGCGTATGTGTTATCGTCAACATCAGTGCACCTGGGCGAATGGGCGCACTATAAGCAAATGTATGTGAATAATATTGGCGAACTTCTTTAGTTACGAATGTTTGCGTATGTGTTATCGTCAACGTCAGTGCATCTGGGTGAATGGGCGCACTATAAACAAATGTATGTGAATAATATTGGCGAACTTCTTTAGTTACGAATGTTTGCGTATGTGTTATCGTCAACATCAGTGCATCTGGGTGAATGGGCGCACTATAAACAAATGTATGTGAATAATATTGGCGAACTTCTTTAGTTACGAATGTTTGCGTATGTGTTATCGTCAACGTCATTGCACCTGGGCGAATGGGCGCACTATAAGCAAATGTATGTGAATAATATTGGTGAACTTCTTTAGTTACGAATGTTTGCGTATGTGTTATCGTCAACGTCAGTGCATCTGGGTGAATGGGCGCACTATAAACAAATGTATGTGAATAATATTGGTGAACTTCTTTAGTTACGAATGTTTGCGTATGTGTTATCGTCAACATCAGTGCATCTGGGTGAATGGGCGCTCTATAAACAAATGTATGTGAATAATATTGGTGAACTTCTTTAGTTACGAATGTTTGCGTATGTGTTATCGTCAACGTCAGTGCACCTGGGCGAATGGGCGCACTATAAGCAAATGTATGTGAATAATATTGGTGAACTTCTTTAGTTACGAATGTTTGCGTATGTGTTATCGTCAACGTCAGTGCACCTGGGCAAATGGGCGCACTATAAGCAAATGTATGTGAATAATATTGGCGAACTTCTTTAGTTACGAATGTTTGCGTATGTGTTATCGTCAACATCAGTGCATCTGGGTGAATGGGCGCACTATAAACAAATGTATGTGAATAATATTGGCGAACTTCTTTAGTTACGAATGTTTGCGTATGTGTTATCGTCAACGTCAGTGCACCTGGGCGAATGGGCGCACTATAAACAAATATATGTGAATAATATTGGCGAACTTCTTTAGTTACGAATGTTTGCGTATGTGTTATCGTCAACGTCAGTGCATCTGGGTGAATGGGCGCACTATAAACAAATGTATGTGAATAATATTGGCGAACTTCTTTAGTTACGAATGTTTGCGTATGTGTTATCGTCAACGTCAGTGCACCTGGGCAAATGGGCGCACTATAAACAATGTATGTGCGTATGTGTTATCGTCAACGTCAGTGCATCTGGGTGAATGGGCGCACTATAAACAAATGTATGGGAATAATATTGGCGAACTTCTTTAGTTACGAATGTTTGCGTATGTGTTATCGTCAACGTCAGTGCACCTGGGCAAATGGGCGCACTATAAACAATGTATGTGCGTATGTGTTATCGTCAACGTCAGTGCATCTGGGTGAATGGACGCACTATAAACAATGTATGTGAATAATATTGGCGAGCTTCTTAAGTTACGAATGTTTGCGTATGTGTTATCGTCAACGTCAGTGCATCTGGGTGAATGGGCGCACTATAAACAAATGTATGTGAATAATATTGGCGAACTTCTTTAGTTACGAATGTTTGCGTATGTGTTATCGTCAACGTCAGTGCACCTGGGCAAATGGGCGCACTATAAACAATGTATGTGCGTATGTGTTATCGTCAACGTCAGTGCATCTGGGTGAATGGGCGCACTATAAACAAATGTATGTGAATAATATTGGCGAACTTCTTTAGTTACGAATGTTTGCGTATGTGTTATCGTCAACGTCAGTGCACCTGGGCAAATGGGCGCACTATAAACAATGTATGTGCGTATGTGTTATCGTCAACGTCAGTGCATCTGGGTGAATGGACGCACTATAAACAATGTATGTGAATAATATTGGCGAGCTTCTTAAGTTACGAATGTTTGCGTATGTGTTATCGTCAACGTCAGTGCATCTGGGTGAATGGGCGCACTATAAACAAATGTATGTGAATAATATTGGCGAACTTCTTTAGTTACGAATGTTTGCGTATGTGTTATCGTCAACGTCAGTGCACCTGGGCAAATGGGCGCACTATAAACAATGTATGTGAATAATATTGGTGAACTTCTTTAGTTACGAATGTTTGCGTATGTGTTATCGTCAACGTCAGTGCACCTGGGCAAATGGGCGCACTATAAACAATGTATGTGCGTATGTGTTATCGTCAACGTCAGTGCATCTGGGTGAATGGGCGCACTATAAACAAATGTATGTGAATAATATTGGCGAACTTCTTTAGTTACGAATGTTTGCGTATGTGTTATCGTCAACGTCAGTGCACCTGGGTGAATGGACGCACTATAAACAAATATATGTGAATAATATTGGCGAACTTCTTTAGTTACGAATGTTTGCGTATGTGTTATCGTCAACGTCAGTGCATCTGGGTGAATGGGCGCACTATAAACAAATGTATGTGAATAACTTCTTTAGTTACGAATGTTTGCGTATGTGTTATCGTCAACGTCAGTGCACCTGGGCGAATGGGCGCACTATAAGCAAATGTATGTGAATAATATTGGTGAACGAATGTTGAAGTATGTGATATCGCAAACGTATTTTATCCAACCCTTTACCTTAAAGTAATGGTGAACACAAATATTTTCGAAAAAATTGCGATACATGCACATGTTATTTTCTCGTGCAAAATAAAGTATTAAGACATGTGTGAATTTCCATGCCTTTTTCAGGAAAGTATCATTACACTGTATATACTTGGTAAGAGGTCGATGGTAACTCCAGAAAATGCTGATATTTCAAGATTTCTAAAACCATATAACCATTTTTAAAAGAGGCAATGTTCTGTTGGAGTCACTTGAGACTAATAAGGACGTTTTTTGAAACAAGAGTACGTAGCTTTACTCACTCAAAACCATCGATGAAGGTTACTCGCAAATAATAGTCAGAATCTTTTACATGTTCATCTATTGCACTCACAATGCCACGCATACCAGCAATCTAGAACCAAAACAATGGAATGAGGTACCAGTATTCTCATCAACTACAATATTCGATTCACAGCATTAACGTCCCCATGTAAAGTTTGAAAATGACTTTAAAAGTTATTTTAGAGATTTCTGAAAAATAACATTTTTGAAAAAAGGTTGTCAGGTTCTCATTTCTCAAATATTCCAATTTTACAAATAAAAGTTGAATGTTTTTTAATCATCAAATATTTCACTAAACAGTGCAAAAACATTATATTTTAACACCAATGCAAAGATTGACCAGAGGACACATAAAATTCAATATAATGTGCCATTTCAATGTTTTAGCACATCAAAAATATGTTGCAAGCTAAGTGACCTCATCGTCACATCACTCAGATGGCAAACGTTTTTTGAAAAAAATATTCCCATATCGATCTTTTGTAAATATGCTAAACGTCAAAATTAAACCAATGCCGATTGTCTAACCTGTTTTAAAGTATGACTATAATATGGCTTAAATAATATTTTACCATCGGTTTCTATGAGAACTAAAATTTTAAAATGCATTTTTCTCTGAACCAATTTCATGCAGGGATTGATGCGTTCATTTCTCGCTTATTTATGACCCTAATTTTCTTAATTTTCAAGCAAAAAAAGGAGGCTACATGCTCTGCATTGGTGTGAATTATTGCTTATTCAAACATGCCAAGTGTGTCTCAGCCAATCAGCTTAAAGCATTTCAGTGTGTTCATTTATTGATATAATCATGAAAATGATTTTGCTGTGCATTTAATTTTTGATAAATGCACGGCCTGAGCAGTACTTTTCTTCAAAAAGGGTGTCAGCATATCATCGGTGTGTTCATCTTAGTCAATGCAATGATTTTCCAACTAGTTTTTTTAATTTAGCTGCATCAAATTAATTATTACATTTCCTAACATTTTGACAAACAAATTCAATTGGAATATACATATCAAATATCAATTGTAACCTAACACCTATTTGGTATTTCTAATAATAAACTTGTCTGAAAACATATAAAATTTAATTTCTTCAAAATCAACAATCTTGTAGATGTAAATGGTGAACTGTTCTATTTAATCATTGACCAGAGTCATGTTTGAATTGCAATATATATGGAATTATATGTATGATTCTTCATTTCTTAGATGTAATAATAATAAAATATGAATGTGACCTTTAAAAGTTTAAATAAATTCACAATACTTCGATCAATAAGTCCTTCAAAAACCACTTTCTGAAGTTGGAAAAAAGTTCCACATATCACACTTTGATAACATTGGGTAAGACTACAATATATAAGTTAAAAGGGTTTAGACTTATATAGGGCCTTTCAAACATTTTCCATAGAAACAGCATGATGCGCATTCAATGGAGAAGACGAAACTATGCGAACATGATTCCAAAACCTCATAAATAGATCCTATACATGTAGCTAGAATGAAATTACAAACCTTGGCCATTTTTCCAATGTAAAAGCCCCGTTGTAGTTGTGGAAAATCGTCAGCACTGCAGCTGACCCATACGACATCGTTTTTACCAAATTTCGTACTCTCATATAAACCTTAGAAATGTTTACAATAAAGTACTTTCACAGTATTTTCAGAGTTTCATTTTATGTTACCAAATGATATGATAAGAATATTTACATATTTTGCTGGTTTAAAAACTGATTAAAGTCCATTCTCCCCATATGTAACTCATGTAAAACGGTTCTAAATCTAAATTACAATGTAAATAACCAAAGCAAAGGATAGACAATTCCTGAGAGAAGAAAATAAGTTCTTTTTACACTATTGAAAAATAAATTGAATTTTAAACTGAATTACATTATTCTTAATTAAATCAAAAGTGTATACTCAAATTGTACACTCACTGAAGGCATGGTCATTGTGGAATCCAATGTTTTCTTTACAGACACTACATAAGTTATAATCCTCACACTCTTCACACTTATAACGTCTTCCAAATATTCTCCTAGATCCACATCCGTCACAAATTATACCATTATGTTTAAGAGTGTTCGGTTTTCCTCCTAAAATAAACGCCTATACTTAAGATTAATTCAGGATATGCTTGCAGCATTGCTTCTAATCGAGGCGAGGCTACGTCGCTTCAAAAAGTTTAACAATCACAAAGCCCCTTATAAACCACCTATAGGATTAAATTCTTTATTCATCAGGAACTTAGAGTTCAAACAAATGGATGTTTATTACGGGGAATATCCAGGCCCCATATATTGCGAACAAGTTCCCGCTGACATCGCGAGCAACGAGCTCATGTTAAAAGCGGGGCCTTGAGAGATAATGATAAAATCAAAATATAAAATTTTGTAGATGAAGCACGTCGTTGAACTGCAATTGAAATAACAATTGTACTATAAAATAACAATTGTACTATGAAATAATAGGTACTGAATCACTAACGTTTCATGGAAATTGTATGTTTCAATTTTATCTCATCTCCCAGGGCTCCGCTTCTAACATGAGCTCATTGCTCACAATATCAGCAGGAACTTGCTCGAGATATACGTGACCTGGATAGTCACCGTGTTTATGTTTGATGAAATAGTTTAACATAGTTTGTATGGTTCAGCCCAACGATACATCTTAAAGCAATGACAGATCTTTTAATGCATGACTTACTTTTAGAGTCGAATGGCTTCTCTGGTTTATAATATTCAGTTATTCCATGATGCGTGTGGTTTCCCTTAGCAATGCATTCATTACAAAAGTTAAAGTCTTCACAGGTATCACATTCATGTCGCAATCCGATTACTGGTCCATCGCAGATTGCACAGATTATTCCATAATGGAGGTTGTTTGGAGAACCATCTGTAAATTTATAATAGTTTGTCACTTACTAAAAGGTTTGATCTGGTGGGATTAATAACTTATAATAAAATCATAAAGTACGTGGCAAATTACTTTTGTAAGATAAGGACGGATTGATATAACCGGTATCTGGGAATGTATTGTACCGTTGTTTTGTTCTCTTGTCCATTGTTTTGGATCCACTATCTTACACATTTTATCTCCATCATGGTCCCCGTTGTCATGGCAAAGTGCACACAGGTTGAAGGTATGTCCGTCCATGCAGATATACCTCACGCCTTCAATTGGTTCCATATTGCACCCGGCACATACAGCATTGTGGATTACTTGAGACGCAGTGCCCTCTGTCGATACTGCACCTTGTGAAAGATAGATACTGATGTTATCAACCTATACGTTTGATGATAATACTACACCATACCCAGAACTTGTTATTTTGTTACATAGGGAGTCATCGATTGGTTTTTAAAAGATGATTTTGGTTTCGGTGTGGCCCCGTGTTTCGTGTATGAGAAAGACTCACTCGAAATGCACCGTGTCCTTTTAACAGCCTTAGACAGATCCAGATCATGTATCTTTGAAGATTTAGAAAATGAACCTCGGTATTTCTGTAAATTGATAAATAAAGTGATCAATTACCCCGACTGTATGAACTAAATAACGTTACCATTGGATTGAATGAATTAAAAAACTGTGAAAAGCTGGAACGTTAGAAATTATCTATAGTACGTATGTAGCATTCTACATTTTTATCAAGTTATTGATTTATTGTGCAAAGAAAACGTGTGTAGGTGGCTGTACATTTATTAGCCACACTCTACAATTAAAATATACAATGCATTCATTCGATAATTTAAGGCACACAAGAGAGTAAACGTTGTTTAGTGGCGGATATTAGATGTATACATATTCACGCATTTTAAATCGAAAGGGTTACTGACAAAAGCCTTGCCTTCGCTATAACGTCCACCTCATGTATCAGGTTCATCTCATTTGTGTCGAGGAAAGTCTCCAGATATATGGAACAAGCTAAAATTTAACATTTTTATTATCGTTGATATAAATAAGATCTGATGTATACACTGTATGTATTCTAATTACAATTATAGTATTCTTCACAGTCAATTGAAGTTCGACTTGGGCAACTCCAAATCAGTTCTGTTATTCTTCTTCCCAAGTTGATCGACAATGTGAAAACTTCCTTTTAATTTTGTCATTTCAAGGTGAAACAAGTAATGCGGTGGGCCCATTCGACGAACATGGACCAATCTGTCAAAATATATTTAAGTTTGGATATTTCATAAAAACTAACATCTATTTGTATTATCATACAAAGAAACCCCCTGGATGAACATTATTTCAGCTGATTTTCCTCTTAAAATGTGATGGATCTTTAAGATCTATAAGCGAGACTCCCTTCATAGAAGCTTTGAACTTAATTTACACTTTTTTTGCTGAAATGATAGCTTATACATACATTTTAAGAAAATTGTTATATCAAAAAGGATATTAAGCCGAATATTGCCCTGATAACTCAGAAAAAGTAAAACATTTCAAATGTTCTCTCTAAAGGTCTTGTTGCCCCTTTAAACCACAGCTGAATATTAATCTTGTTCAAATATTGTAACGTGTTAGAATATATCAGGGCCGATGGTTCGCATGCTGATAATGAAGTCCCAAAAAACATTCAAAAACGAAATACCAGACGATTTCTCAAAGTCGTCATTTAAAACAAGCAGATCATTAAGGTGTGAGGTTCCATATCCATCCGCCAAAGGGTATGACCCCTATATAGCCCATTAAAAACTGTGATTTTTTCTAAATAACACCATAGTTTGGCTTCTAGGGTACCAAGCATGCCATTATTTGGTATAAAAATAAAGAGGAAGGAGACTTCAACTAGGTCAAAATAGTTCCAACGTGAGCATGAATACTACGCGTGTGCCCGTAATCTCAGAATTGAGCAAATGGTAGCAAACGCGAGTTACAATCAATGGACGCCGATATCTCAAAAAGTAACCAAACTCCCTATAGTTTGATGTAGATCAATCGAACCCTTATATGAACAGGTACATTTTGATCACTATGGGGGGTAAGCGTTTCATAATTGGTCACGAACGCCGTCTGCAAAGTAGTGTTCAGAATTTCGTGTTGGATTACGGTATTCACACCTTAAAGCATTCTGTCTCTAAAATTGTATAGTTCATGTGTTTTATCGATTCTAGGTTATAGTGTAGGAGTTTTGGATATGACAAAAATATCCATGATATCGGTACCCGGGTATCTGTAATGATATTCATAAGCGGGCACAAAGTTACTTTTTAGGGAGTTCATCGATTTGCATCCGCATTATGGGAACATATGGAAATGTTGGATCAGCCCCCTCTTGATTCAATCATAATTTGGAATAGGTTTCTAAGTTTAGACAAAGATCGAATCATTAAGAAAATATTTTTATGGAGCTAGATCGGGTAATTTAGCATGGATAAAATATGTCAGAGATATTCTTATATCAGAAGATATAGAACAGAACAGAATTTATCCAAAATTGCGCACTTATGTAACCTTTAAAAGGTGTTTGAAGTAGATAAGTATTTAACTTTGATTTTTTCAAAATTTGAGCGAAGTCTAGCAGCTCAATTTAGACGAGGTAATTTGCCGTTTAGGCTAGAGACAGGCAGATTTAAGGGGAATGTGTAGAAGAAAGATTATGTACAATGTGTTATGATAATTCAGTTCAAACACAAACACATTTTCTATATATATTGCAATAGATATGATGATCTGAGAAAAACATTTGGACAATGAAGGTAGCAAAATTGAATTTCTTTTTGGGGAACATACCTGTGAGATTGGTAAATTGATCAAAATGGCTTTCGTGCGAAGAAGGCAATTCAGTTATAACATACGATGTAGAGAATGGGTATCGATATGGCGAACTTTTTGAACACACGTTTCTCTTAAACCAGTCATCAAAAATTTCTGAAAATCTTACAAATTGTCAATTTAATGGCCATCTTTTGAATGGTAACAATATAATCTGAAATAGATATACACTACCCTCCATAAGTTTGGCAACCTTTTTCCCCCATTGAACTACGTGTTAAAGCCTCTTTACCTTTGAATTTTTATTTACTTAACCTGCGATGAAAATACTTATGCTATTGATGGAAACGAAATTTGACGTTAATTCCAATACCTCCAAATTTTCTCAATTTTTTTCCTCAATTACAATAGGTCGACAATTGATGATAAATTTGATGAATTTTTGAAAATCGACATTTCCATGTTAACCAATGGGAAATGGTAGGTTTGCCGCAAGTCATATGACAGAATATCCATCCATCCGAGTCCTTGCAAAAAATACGAGTTAGGCAGGCAATTGAATTTGCTAACTTTATTTAACAAAAAATTGATATGTTTCTTCAGGTTCAACAAAGTTATAGGGCTTTAAAGTCAAAATTGTTTTTCAAAAAACCTCTCCCATTGAAATAACACAGGAGGCGAAAAATTATTTTCAAAAATGACTTTGAAGCGCTGTAACTTTAATATTCATCAAATAAACTTATCACCTAGTGTTCAAAAAAGTTAGACAATTCAATTTTCTATATAAAAATATTTTTTCCTGAATCTTTTACTGAAGAGATATCCTGATTTCTGATTTGCCCCGAACCCCCCATTTCCCATTGGATTACATGGGAATGACGATTTTCAAAAATTCATCAAATTTATCATCAATTTTCGACCTATTGTAATTGAGGAAAAAATTGAGAAAATTTGGAGGTATTGGAAATAAAGTCAAGTTACGTTTCCATCAATATTATAGTTATTTCATCGCCGGTGAAGTAAATAAAAATTCAAAGGTAAAGAGGCTTTAACACGTAGTTCAATGGGGAAAAAAGGTTGCCAAACTTATGGAGGAGAGTGTACATACTTTCATCTATATTGTTTTAAAAAACACATCAAACACTTGTTTTGCTCTTGGTATCATGTTTCCAGAGTGAAATGAAACATCTTTCCGAACCTCATTGGAACAAAACGACATAAACACAACATGTTTAGGTCTCTCAATATTGTAATTGTTCAAAGGAAATTTTGGTTGATTTTAAAAAAGTATCTTGTTAATAAAATAAAAGGTTTTTCTTGATTTTTATCTATTTTGGGGG
The DNA here is from genome assembly GCA_903813345.2 of Owenia fusiformis. Taxonomy (NCBI): domain Eukaryota; kingdom Metazoa; phylum Annelida; class Polychaeta; order Sabellida; family Oweniidae; genus Owenia; species Owenia fusiformis. Next base: position 9,953,531 of record CAIIXF020000002.1, on the reverse strand, counting down.
GATTTTGTTTTAATTTTTTGAATACTTTTTTAAAATCAACCAAAAATTTCTTTATATAACTTTAATATTGAGAGGTCTAAAAACATGTTATATATGCTATTTTGTTCCAACAATCAAGGTTCGGAAAGACGTTTTATTTCATTCTCAAGAATTGGTAGAAAGGAACAAAAACAATTGCACTAAAAAAACAAAAAATGTTAACAAAAACAGTTATATAAAATATTTCTAAATAATTTTCGCATTAAATTGTTGTCAATCAGTCAACATTACATAAAATACCATGTTTTTACAGAATGTTTTCAATGATTGGTTTAAGAGAAAAACATTGTTGAATTCAGTTCTCCATATCGTTACCTATCCTTTTCTGTACTAGTATTAATTTTGTATTGTTAACATTGGTTAATAAGCCCAAGGTGGCTTTTGTAAAATTGTTATTATTAGTTTTTTCACATTTTGTGGAATTGTAAGAGACTGACCACTATAAATGATAAATATTAAACTTTGCTAAACTATAAAAAGTAATCAATAGAATCTGATTTTATGCTTACCCAAATCAAACTACAATTGCCTGTTCTATTCTTGGATGTCAACCTGGTTATATACATGTAGACGATGCGCCTTTACAACAAAATATGGATGAATCTCCGTCGGAGAAAATTTCATCATTCGCCTTTTGGAGTGGACAAACATTTACCTTTAAAACTACGGTTCCAATGATCACCAAAACAAATATTTTGTGAGAATATTGGAACATTAAGCTATGTAATGTTTGACCAGATTCATACGCCAATTTCGAATAGGTGACGGAAACAGCTGGAATAACAGCTGAAATAATGTTCATCCAGGGGGTTTCTTTGGAGAAACCGAAAACATATGTTAGTCTTGATGAAATATCCAAACTTGAATATATTTTGACACTGGTCCATGATCGTTGAATGGCCCCTCTGCACTAATTGTTGCACCTTTAAAGAGGCTCTCTGCCATTGTATAGCACAATCAAGACCCCTCTGGACTTTTTGCATATTGAGTTTCACCACATATTCACCCATCTACTTACCAAAGAAGAAGTCCCAATTCCCCCTCTTTCAGTGTTAATTTTGCGATTGTGCTGGGCGATCTAATTATTTTCGCAGAAATTAATTCAATCTGCAGTTTGAATATACCGGGAAAGTCCTCCTCTTATCTGATTTGTTATTGAATTTGTTTACCATGAACCTAATTGGCTGCGTGGTTCAAGGCGCCCGTGGGAGCTTGTGTGACTCAGTGGGGATTCCCTTCGCTAGCCGAGGGATCGATTGTGTTTAATTCTAGAGTTTGGTTGTTCTGTTGATTATTTCAATATTTCGGCAATAATATACCGAAATGTTATTCTCAAGATATATCCATGGTATGTGAGATATTATATGAGCAATAACAATAGGACATCATTGATTGTCTGGGGGAGAAACCTATGGCAAAATGCATCTTTAATGACTAAATCTTTTCAAATTTTTATACCTGGTAGGGAACATATCATACTATATCATGCTATGTATGGTTGGTTTTGTAATTTTGGAAATATCTGTACGATGGCCCATTTGATCAACATTGTCTGATTTAACGATGTTCTCCCACTAACCTTCAAATGTTGGTCTCCGTGTGGGTTTATAGGTATAACATTGCCTCATGAAATCGTACAACTCCTCCAGGCGATTGTCTGCTGTTGGGGCAAGAAGGAACTCATCACTCGGACGCATTCCTCTTACAACTCCCTCTATAATTTCGTGTTGTGACTTATCTAAATAATCAAACTTTAGTGTTTAACCTACAGGGTAGCCCATTTAATCAAGCCTCTAGCTATTTCAAAACTAACTTAGCCAGAGAATTCTTCGAAAGCCAGGAACTCATTAATATTATTATTTACGAGGTCTTTAATTTGAACGATTCCTTCACTTATCGAATTTGCAGAACTTAGAATTTGATCGTTGATTTTATAAACTCATCATTCCAAATATCACTGGTACTCCACAGTCCAAGCGGGCCGATTCGGTAACAAAATGTTGGAACCTCGAAGTACGAAAATGCATATAAAAGGTATTTCATTGCCTGAGTAACACACATCTAATATCGCCCGTTTAAGAACTGATGTCAAACATTTTTCGATGCACTGTATATGTGCTGTAATCTTAATTTTAGAAAATGATTTATAATTCATGCAATTCTTTTTTCTACAAACTTTATATCCACATTTAATATAGAAAATGCATTTTTTAAAAGATTACATACATACATACCAAATCCACACAGTTTAGCAAGGTCAACCCTATTGACACTATCATCCCTTAATGCCTCATACAATTTTTCTATGATGCTTGTATTATCCACATCTTGTCTGCTCTTCCATGTTGTTAGGATTTCGTAACCCCAGTTTTGAGCGAAATGCGGATTGCTGATTTGAATATTTTCTATATCAGATCTATCTAAACCAAGAACAACACCAAGAGTAACAAATGCTCCTCCCAATTTCTGCCCTATCTTAAGCAACAGTTTATTAAGTGTTTCCTCGTCCACTGAATCTGAAATATAAAAATAAATATGTTAATTACTATAAATTCTCGGCATTAGACCAACCCGTTTTTTTAAACGTTCTCATAGTCGAATTCATATATTCGCAATCAATCAATAAAAGATCAGCACAAACACAGGGTTGGGACCTCAAAACCACTGGATGCCGGAGTGGTACTCTTGAACAACTCTCTACATACCATTTCTCATACTCCCCTAATAAAATCTACAGGGGGTACTATAAGGCACCTATATATCTCAGTTGAAACTGCGGAATTAGTTTTAGTATTATGCTAAATCTGACATTGCGAAAATCAAGAAAAAATGTAATCTGTTGCTATAGCAACAGTAATAGAATAGTTTTTGTTACCTAAGAAATAAAGTCATCATATCGTTTACATAATATGTCTGACATTTCAGTTGCTATGGCAACACTACTTGATAATTAGGTTTTTACATTTCTCCTTCAGAAGTAAATAGTTACTTGAATTTAAAAAAAAAATTATAAGTTATGGTTGTAAAATCCCTCCCCACAGGCCCAAAGTTTGACGATTGGTGAAAACTGGCAAAAACGTTCATTTTCTAGGTTCAAATTAATAATGCATTAGGATACAACATTTATTAGTATTCAAGGAACTTCTACTGACTTTGTCTGATATAACAATATGATTTTGATTATTAGTCAATGGGAACTATTTTATTTACGAGTTGTAGGCAGAGTTCCCTGGACATTTTATCATATGACTAAGAAAATGTACATGTTTGTAGAATTGAACTTCAAAACGGTTAAGATCTGCCCTTCTAACCCGTTCCGTTTGCGTAACAATAGTGAGGTATTAAATCAACGATTCTGTTGTCTTCTGTACAATATGTCCGCAAACATGTCCGTTTTCTTAAACATATGATACTGACACACGTTTGTCGTCAAAATCTTGATACAACTGTGTGTCTCAAAAAAATGTTAAACTAACAAAAAGTTCAATATCTTTCATCATTTTGACTTTTCCCCTAAAATATACTTTGGATACCAAAATACAAATCTTTCTGGGATAATTTGACACCATCAGATTCAAAATCTGTCCTTGATTCAGGGGAGGATCTAGGAACCAACAAGGGGGGGCAAATTTTAGGTCAGAGAAATTTTGAGGCCCATTTTCTTCAAAATTTGGCCTGAAATTAAAAAATAAGGCCTTCAAAGGCCCAGTAATGACCAAAAAGGCCCACTTTTTGGGGCATGAAGGCCTTGTTTGGCCCAACAAATTTTTTGGGCCCAATTTTTTTTTCTGGGCCCACCCAAGGGGGGGGGGCGGGCCCCAGGCCCCCCCCCCCCCCCCCCCTAATCCGCCAGTGTGATTGGCTCCACAGAACAGCTTTTAGTGTCCCATCGTAAAATCTGACTTGCGCCAACTTCTAAGTGATTGGATGGACCAAATGACAAAAGAGGAACAGTCTCTTTAACATTTAACTTTCTTCTGAGTAGAAGCTTGACCTTTAACTGAATCATTCTGTAATTTTCCTATTTTTCTTTCATATGATCATTGGGTCTATCTACATAAACATGTGGTCCCCTCAACATACATTCTCCAAAGCAAATCTGAGGATCTGAGGTACCCTTGCCCATGCGAACATGCATTGTAATATTACACTGATTCTATCAATTATTTTTGTAGAAATTCATTTAGGTCATTTTGTAATGCTGTAAACCCCTTTAGAGGCCCTTTAAAATCAAGGATATAAGGATGACCCTGGGGGCCAATCAATTGAGTTTCAATGCTATCTTCTGATTTCCAAAGAGTTCTACCAAACGATCTGCCAAAGGCCTTTTGCACCATCTTGTTCCCATCATACGTAACGAAATTGAACGCTCTGACAATGAAATTTTGTATTTCTATCCAGGAAAGGAACAACTAGATCATTGATCATATCAAGACATCGACTGCCCACAGCATTCACACCAATACAGAATTAATCACCACATGTCCAACCACTGAGAAATTGGCGCAAATCAGATTTCACATGCGTCTATAAAATCTATCCTGTGCAGCCAATCATGAACCGATTTTGAATCGGATGGTGTCGATTTATTCGAGAAAGACTGGTCTTTTGGTATCTTGGTCCGGTATATTTTAGGGGAAAATTCAAAATCATGAAAGATATTGAACTATTTGTAAGTGTAACATTTTTTGAGACACTCTGCATATTATAATAGGTGAATTAGATACTTTCTTCTGTTGCAAAAATGTTAGATATCACCCCGGGTATTGTGATGTCATGTTAGCATAGTAGCCATAACTCTACCCATATTTTATCATTTTGTCTGATACTTCACAATTTTAGTTGGAATACTTCCAGGTACAATTTGTAAAAGATTGAGTATACTTATTAGAAATTAATGAACTTAATAATTCAAATATATCGTAGAAATAGATGGGATTGAGATTTACTGGATTTGAATTGACTTGGGGTCGGGAGGCCTGTCACAAAAAATTAAACGTGCAACGAACCTTTGTATGGCTCCCTTCCAGAAGAAAACACTTCCCATATAAAAATGCCATACCTGTAAACACGACATTTTAAATATTGTTGAATCAAGAAAAATATAGACCGAAGAGCAAGGATTATCAACGAATAACTAAAAATCTACAACTGCACGGAGTACAAAATCCCAATGGATCCAAACTCATATTCATTAATCTGTATATGTCACAACAAACTAATTACCCTAATCTACTCTACCTTTGCAGATGATAATACACGTTATCGATTGATATGTATCTTGTGAAAATATGCAATCTAATAATCCAGCCATCATGTACGTGCATAAGAAATACGAAGTATCGTATATCAACGAAATAAACATTTTAGACATAGGTTTTCAACACTTTTAATCTTGGGAAATTATAATTGATTACATTTCAAACGATAGATCTACAAAGTCTTATTAGTGCCCTGTGTAGTTTCTTGACCTATTATCATTAGCTTTGTGTTCTTATGACACCATTTCACTGTGGAGGAACTGGACGGGCAAGTTTGTAATAAAAAAGGAGCAGCCGTTGACTGGGTAATTCGTCAAGCTTTTCTTTTCCACGCTTCCACGTGATATAGTCAGATTCTGACGAACATGTGTCAGAACTTTAGAAAATCTAAGCTCATTCTGATATATATTTCTCTAAAGTATAATTCTGTTACTCACGAATACATATCATCCTCTTTTGTCGCAGGTCTGCCTGAATCTTTCAATTGTTGTGGTGACATATGCGTAACTGTCCCTCCTTTGGTACTAAAACTCTCAGATAAGCCAAAGTCGCATATCTCAAATTAAACAAGTAGATTATCAATTAATAATTAATAAATAAATGTTAAAGCATGTGTCATAAGGTAAAAGATCACATTCGTATTCTAGCAAAAAATATGAATCCAAATTGATTATAAACAAATGATCTCCATCAAAATATATCAAGTCAAAAATTCAGAATACTATGCAAATTACCTTAACATGACAGCAAATGTCTAACAAAACATTTGACGCCTTAAGATCTAAATGAAGGATCGCTGGATTCATTTGGTGCAAGAAATTCATCGCTTTTGCAACTTGGTACAATATCCTGTACCGTAAGGATATTGAAATTGTTGGGATACTTCTCAGTAAGCTGAAAAGATGACATGGCAAAGAACATTATGCATATGGCGCATACAAAACGTACAATCCTCAAATGATGTACTTGATGTACGATTTGCAACACCGTCGATTAGGGGATGAATTATTTTGGAAATGAAGAACTCACTCTCTGACTGATCCGTTTTCACAAAAGTCCATAACGAGTGCATGATAATTAGTTTCTAAGACGATCCCTAATATTTGAACAACATTAGGGTGTATGGCCTCAAACATTTGTGTGGCCTCTTCTATCAACGCTTGTGTCCGACTAAAATTAGAAAATGCAATTTTCTATATTTGCTCCATAGCCAAGATCTCCGTTAGTTTAATTAATAACGTGTATTTCTCAATTGAGCAACATGTATAAAATGTAAAATAGAGCGTTATTTCTCGGTCAATCTTTTCAACAAACCATTCAAAACTTGTTTTTTCTTCCTATGTTGTTAGATTTTAACTAGTTAATAAAACGACATTACTTAAACTCAAATATATTGTATACTTTCGAAATACGACATAGGTCGACTCGAACTTTACAAATTTCCTCAACTAAGAGGAAATAGATAAAGAATATACTTTCGTTTTACCTTTCTGATGACGCATCACCGATGTTTTGTGTAAATGTCTTCACTGCAATTCGTTGATGGCGCGCGTGGTTTTCAAGCTTTGCTTCATAAACACGTCCAAAACTACCGTTATCAAATTGTGTCAGAAGCGTGAAATCGTCTTTGGAAAATATCCGAACAGTTCCACTTTCTTCTTCAAATCCTGCCATTTTGAAATGATCCAACTTATTCATTGAATCTAATCTAGGTCCAAAGTCCTTTTGGTGACTCAAAAAACTTCACAAATCTCGAATTTTATCAGTGGACGGGTGAACGTTAAGATTAGTGCTGACATCTTTATATTCACGGTGATCAATTTAGAAAGATGAAGAGGAAATACCAAACAGGCATGCACATATTGGCGATTGACTCTTTTACAATTTTGCACCAGTTTTAAGAAATTAGCATTCAAAAAGTGAAAAAGTTTGGCAACCTTAGCCCCCCCATTGCACTACGTGTTAAAGCCTCTTTACGTTTGAATTTTTATTTACTTAACCTGTGATGACATAACTTATGATATTGATGGAAACGTAACTTGACTTTATTTCCAATACCTCCAAATTTTCTCATTTTTTCCCTCAGTTACAGTAAGTCGAAAATTGATGATAAATTTGTTTAGTTTAGGAAACAACGCCTGGGTGGAATAAACAGCCACATTGCATTAAGTCCTGGGCTAATATTCTTTTCACACTTTGCAAAATATGTTCTATGAAATCAACTAAAAGATACGAAATCACCAAAAGAAAGCAGAATGATTAATTTCTCTGGAATTGTATGAAGTCGTCTGATAAAGTAGAAATATGAGAGCCCGATGTTGGTTCCTCTACAGATTAAGAAATGCAGGATATAGCAATACCCCTAACCCAACTCCGTAAAAGCAACGATATTATATTATTGTCATTTGATGGTACTTATTTATTGACCGATGCTCATATTATTATAAGTGTATGATCACGGTGTTATACCATGACGGTTACGACAAGGCGATTTGCAAAATTTTGCGGTAACGATAACAAAAAATGGCGGATGGGAAAGACAGCATGTCCTCTTTCTCGCCTGTAGGCAAGATTCTCAGATAAGATTTCCTTTTTAACTAGTTCCATTCGGTGACGTATACTCGTATATGGATGGTTATAAAGACTGGGTCAAATCTGCCAGGTGGTTTACTAGAAGCGGAATATAAGGTGTAAACTTACCGACTGAGATGTCCAAGTTCATATTTTTTAGTGATTTCTCAGTATATGTGCCTCAGAGCCACTCAAACTATTAACAGTAAGTAAACTGTGTATAAACAAGCCATAAAATGACAAATCCAGAACAGGAACGTGGTCATATTGTAAATAATAAGGTTTCAAACGCAATGTCGTTAGACGACTACGTATGAATTCTATGGACGGTAACGGATTGTATTAGATGTACATTAGATAATTAGCGGACTGTTACGTGCATGTACATTTTTCAAGTTAAGGTTGCTAGTTCTGATAGCTACCTCTTTCCATGTAATTCTTATAATGGGTAAGAAATGGAATATTGAATTGCTTATATTTGTTTTCAGGACTCGCAAGAGACGCTCTTGTTTGAGCCTCTATAGGGCAAGGAAAAAATTGTGTCTTGCTTTATTAATGAAACCAATTTAAGTCAAAAAGATGGCAATGAAGAGGCAAAAGAAGAATTAGCATCAAGTACTGATGAATATGACAAAATTAATAACAATGAATCTGGGATTGTGTCAGAAGCGTGAAATAGGAACTAATTTCAGGGGGTTAACCCTTACACCTGTTATCAACAAGATATGGGACACTATAATTCTAAACCGAAACATGTCTGTATTAGAGAGGGCAGGTGTTCCACATAATTTGCAATTTGCTAGCAAAAATGGTGGAGGTAGCCAAATGGCAACGTACGTTTTAAAGGAAGTCCTACATCACTTTAATGAACGACACTCTACAGTTTTTTGTGCATTTCTTGATAATCGTATGGCATTTGATTTATTGTATAGACATGGGCTATTTGTAAAACTTTTTAATTTAGGTATCAATGGGCTCTCGTGGAGACTCATAGTACAAGGGTATAGCAATACCAGTGCTCGAGTCTTGTACGATGATGAATACTCTAGGGAGATAACCATAAATCAAGGCTGTGGTCAAGGAAGAATTTGTAGTTCAATCTGGTTTCAAATCTACATTAATGACCTAATAATTGAAATGTGCCAGTCATCTTTTGGTGTTAGGATTGCACCAGATTTACAATTGCCATGTATACTTGTAGCCGACGACACGACGGTCATATCTGCCACTGCTAGTGGTCTACAAAATCTATTAGATATTGTATACAAGTACAGCTGTCGTTGGAGACTAGTATATCATGCTGGCCCACCTTTAAATCAATGTAAAAGTGCTGTAATTATCTTTGGGAAATCAAACCTAAATAAGTGTAACTCAAACTGGTCATTAGGTAAGGATTCAATACCTACCAGAAATGAACAAGTATATGTCGGCAATATTATCAACAAAAATCTCACTTCCAAACCTGCCTTGATAGATGCTAATAAAAAAGCTAGAGCGTGTTTTAACTCTTTATGCAACATTGGAATGTACAATGGAGGACTTAACCCATTAGTAAGTCTTAAAATATGGAATCGTATCATTATGCCGACGGCAATGTACGGATGCGAACTATGGTATTCTTTAAGTCCTAATGAAATTGAAACAGTAGAGATTACACAGCGTCACATAGCAAAAAGATTTCAGGGTATGGTGAATCGTACACCGAGTGGAGCTGTGATAAGCTCCCTGGGGCAATATTCAGTGCAATCGTATATACATAAATTAAAATTAATGTTTCTAGGACGACTATGCAGATTAAGTGACATCTTAATACAGAAAAAAATATTTATAATTCCCCTTGCGAGCACGATTGTACGAGATGTCCATAATCTGCATAGTCAGGGTTTTTTAAATGACGTCATGTCTATTTTAGATACATATCCTGTTATCCGTCAAGAATTTTTAACTTATTTGGAAGGAAATGCTTTTAAACATAGAATTATGGACAAAGGAAAATGGAAATTATTAGTAAATGGCCAAATTCAGTATACAGAATCAAAAACATGGCGAGAGACTGTCCACATTAATCCAAGATTACAACGCTTTTCAAATGTTCATATAGAGTATAAGCCTATTATTTATTGGGAACTTGGTCTAAAATATCCCATGTTTACTTGGCGACTTGGCCAGTTACTTTCACTCCTTTTACTTTTTACCGAAAAAGAAACGAAATGCCTTGCATGTAAAAAGTTAACAATTGATATGGTCAGTCACCTTGTTCTTCACTGCCAGCATATCCGAGTTATTTATTTGAGAGAGAAACTCTTAAATGGTATTGTTAATATACTACCTATTGATTTATCAGTTCAATTATTGAACACTTCTGAAGATATTATTGTAGAAACGTTATTAGGAAGCACTACTGATGTACTTCAAAATTGCCAAGATGGTACAATTGAACAGTTCCTATTGAATAGTGCATATTACATTGATCTAATGGTTAAAAACAGTTATCAAACAAACAGAAATGTAAAAACTCTAAATGTAAATCTATATGTAATAATATGTACAAATGTAAATAATCTGTTAATGTGAATTGTCTGTAATTATATGTAATGTTTAAATCTTCACCTATGTGGAGGAAATAAAGACACTGAACTGAACTGAACCCCCATTGCACTACGTGTTAAAGCCTCTTTACGTTTGAATTTTTATTTACTTAACCTGTGATGACATAACTTATGATATTGATGGAAACGTAACTTGACTTTATTTCCAATACCTCCAAATTTTCTCATTTTTTCCCTCAGTTACAGTAAGTCGAAAATTGATGATAAATTTGTTTAGTTTAGGAAACAACGCCTGGGTGGAATAAACAGCCACATTGCATTAAGTCCTGGGCTAATATTCTTTTCACACTTTGCAAAATATGTTCTATGAAATCAACTAAAAGATACGAAATCACCAAAAGAAAGCAGAATGATTAATTTCTCTGGAATTGTATGAAGTCGTCTGATAAAGTAGAAATATGAGAGCCCGATGTTGGTTCCTCTACAGATTAAGAAATGCAGGATATAGCAATACCCCTAACCCAACTCCGTAAAAGCAACGATATTATATTATTGTCATTTGATGGTACTTATTTATTGACCGATGCTCATATTATTATAAGTGTATGATCACGGTGTTATACCATGACGGTTACGACAAGGCGATTTGCAAAATTTTGCGGTAACGATAACAAAAAATGGCGGATGGGAAAGACAGCATGTCCTCTTTCTCGCCTGTAGGCAAGATTCTCAGATAAGATTTCCTTTTTAACTAGTTCCATTCGGTGACGTATACTCGTATATGGATGGTTATAAAGACTGGGTCAAATCTGCCAGGTGGTTTACTAGAAGCGGAATATAAGGTGTAAACTTACCGACTGAGATGTCCAAGTTCATATTTTTTAGTGATTTCTCAGTATATGTGCCTCAGAGCCACTCAAACTATTAACAGTAAGTAAACTGTGTATAAACAAGCCATAAAATGACAAATCCAGAACAGGAACGTGGTCATATTGTAAATAATAAGGTTTCAAACGCAATGTCGTTAGACGACTACGTATGAATTCTATGGACGGTAACGGATTGTATTAGATGTACATTAGATAATTAGCGGACTGTTACGTGCATGTACATTTTTCAAGTTAAGGTTGCTAGTTCTGATAGCTACCTCTTTCCATGTAATTCTTATAATGGGTAAGAAATGGAATATTGAATTGCTTATATTTGTTTTCAGGACTCGCAAGAGACGCTCTTGTTTGAGCCTCTATAGGGCAAGGAAAAAATTGTGTCTTGCTTTATTAATGAAACCAATTTAAGTCAAAAAGATGGCAATGAAGAGGCAAAAGAAGAATTAGCATCAAGTACTGATGAATATGACAAAATTAATAACAATGAATCTGGGATTGTGTCAGAAGCGTGAAATACGAACTAATTTCAGGGGGTTAACCCTTACACCTGTTATCAACAAGATATGGGACACTATAATTCTAAACCGAAACATGTCTGTATTAGAGAGGGCAGGTGTTCCACATAATTTGCAATTTGCTAGCAAAAATGGTGGAGGTAGCCAAATGGCAACGTACGTTTTAAAGGAAGTCCTACATCACTTTAATGAACGACACTCTACAGTTTTTTGTGCATTTCTTGATAATCGTATGGCATTTGATTTATTGTATAGACATGGGCTATTTGTAAAACTTTTTAATTTAGGTATCAATGGGCTCTCGTGGAGACTCATAGTACAAGGGTATAGCAATACCAGTGCTCGAGTCTTGTACGATGATTAATACTCTAGGGAGATAACCATAAATCAAGGCTGTGGTCAAGGAAGAATTTGTAGTTCAATCTGGTTTCAAATCTACATTAATGACCTAATAATTGAAATGTGCCAGTCATCTTTTGGTGTTAGGATTGCACCAGATTTACAATTGCCATGTATACTTGTAGCCGACGACACGACGGTCATATCTGCCACTGCTAGTGGTCTACAAAATCTATTAGATATTGTATACAAGTACAGCTGTCGTTGGAGACTAGTATATCATGCTGGCCCACCTTTAAATCAATGTAAAAGTGCTGTAATTATCTTTGGGAAATCAAACCTAAATAAGTGTAACTCAAACTGGTCATTAGGTAAGGATTCAATACCTACCAGAAATGAACAAGTATATGTCGGCAATATTATCAACAAAAATCTCACTTCCAAACCTGCCTTGATAGATGCTAATAAAAAAGCTAGAGCGTGTTTTAACTCTTTATGCAACATTGGAATGTACAATGGAGGACTTAACCCATTAGTAAGTCTTAAAATATAGAATCGTATCATTATGCCGACGGCAATGTACGGATGCGAACTATGGTATTCTTTAAGTCCTAATGAAATTGAAACAGTAGAGATTACACAGCGTCACATAGCAAAAAGATTTCAGGGTATGGTGAATCGTACACCGAGTGGAGCTGTGATAAGCTCCCTGGGGCAATATTCAGTGCAATCGTATATACATAAATTAAAATTAATGTTTCTAGGACGACTATGCAGATTAAGTGACATCTTAATACAGAAAAAATATTGATAATTCGCCTTGCGAGCACGATTGTACGAGATGTCCATAATCTGCATAGTCAGGGTTTTTTAAGTGACGTCATGTCTATTTTAGATACATATCCTGTTATCCGTCAAGAATTCTTAACTTATTTGGAAGGAAATGCTTTTAAACATAGAATTATGGACAAAGGAAAATGGAAATTATTAGTAAATGGCCAAATTCAGTATACAGAATCAAAAACATGGCGAGAGACTGTCCACATTAATCCAAGATTACAACGCTTTTCAAATGTTCATATAGAGTATAAGCCTATTATTTATTGGGAACTTGGTCTAAAATATCCCATGTTTACTTGGCGACTTGGCCAGTTACTTTCACTCCTTTTACTTTTTACCGAAAAAGAAACGAAATGCCTTGCATGTAAAAAGTTAACAATTGATATGGTCAGTCACCTTGTTCTTCACTGCCAGCATATCCGAGTTATTTATTTGAGAGAGAAACTCTTAAATGGTATTGTTAATATACTACCTATTGATTTATCAGTTCAATTATTGAACACTTCTGTAGATATTATTGTAGAAACGTTATTAGGAAGCACTACTGATGTACTTCAAAATTGCCAAGATGGTACAATTGAACAGTTCCTATTGAATAGTGCATATTACATTGATCTAATGGTAAAAACAGTTATCAAACAAACAGAAATGTAAAAACTCTAAATGTAAATCTATATGTAATAATATGTACAAATGTAAATAATCTGTTAATGTGAATTGTCTGTAATTATATGTAATGTTTAAATCTTCACCTATGTGGAGGAAATAAAGACACTGAACTGAACTGAACCCCCATTGCACTACGTGTTAAAGCCTCTTTACGTTTGAATTTTTATTTACTTAACCTGTGATGACATAACTTATGATATTGATGGAAACGTAACTTGACTTTATTTCCAATACCTCCAAATTTTCTCATTTTTTCCCTCAGTTACAGTAAGTTGAAAATTGATGATAAATTTGTTTAGTTTAGGAAACAACGCCTGGGTGGAATAAACAGCCACATTGCATTAAGTCCTGGGCTAATATTCTTTTCACACTTTGCAAAATATGTTCTATGAAATCTACTAAAAGATACGAAATCACCAAAAGAAAGCAGAATGATTAATTTCTCTGGAATTGTATGAAGTCGTCTGATAAAGTAGAAATATGAGAGCCCGATGTTGGTTCCTCTACAGATTCAGAAATGCAGGATATAGCAATACCCCTAACCCAACTCCGTAAAAGCAACGATATTATATTATTGTCATTTGATGGTACTTATTTATTGACCGATGCTCATATTATTATAAGTGTATGATCACGGTGTTATACCATGACGGTTACGAAAAGGCGATTTGCAAAATTTTGCGGTAACGATAACAAAAAATGGCGGATGGGAAAGACAGCATGTCCTCTTTCTCGCCTGTAGGCAAGATTCTCAGATAAGATTTCCTTTTTAACTAGTTCCCTTCGGTGACGTATACTCGTATATGGATGGTTATAAAGACTGGGTCAAATCTGCCAGGTGGTTTACTAGAAGCGGAATATAAGGTGTAAACTTACCGACTGAGATGTCCAAGTTCATATTTTTTAGTGATTTCTCAGTATATGTGCCTCAGAGCCACTCAAACTATTAACAGTAAGTAAACTGTGTATAAACAAGCCATAAAATGACAAATCCAGAACAGGAACGTGGTCATATTGTAAATAATAAGGTTTCAAACGCAATGTCGTTAGACGACTACGTATGAATTCTATGGACGGTAACGGATTGTATTAGATGTACATTAGATAATTAGCGGACTGTTACGTGCATGTACATTTTTCAAGTTAAGGTTGCTAGTTCTGATAGCTACCTCTTTCCATGTAATTCTTATAATGGGTAAGAAATGGAATATTGAATTGCTTATATTTGTTTTCAGGACTCGCAAGAGACGCTCTTGTTTGAGCCTCTATAGGGCAAGGAAAAAATTGTGTCTTGCTTTATTAATGAAACCAATTTAAGTCAAAAAGATGGCAATGACGAGGCAAAAGAAGAATTAGCATCAAGTACTGATGAATATGACAAAATTAATAACAATGAATCTGGGATACATATTTGAACGAGGTTCGCGTAACCGTCAATTAATTTTTGGCGTAACCGCAAATTAAAAATACAATATTATGGCTCAAGTAGAACATATTAGGTGGTTTCCAATGCTCAATTGGCTTTTTATGATCTTACTGTATGTAGGTTACATCTATATACCCCCAGGTCGTTAGGCAATGTAGACCATGCACTAACGACAAAAATAAACAAATTACTAAATTTTGTGTAGTTTTGAATTTCAAACTCAACAGTTTTTCGCTTATTTCATGTTATCCCCGGGCATCAATTTGCAAAGAATACGTTCAAAATATACATTACTAAATGCATCACCGAATGCGATGTCTACAAAAATCGTTCATCCTTTCATTGATACAGAGTAGAAGAAAATACTGCACCAACCTTAGTTTTCTGTTCAATCGCGGCCATTTTATTGGATAAATCAGTGATCGTAGTCGTTTAATCTCGTTTTCAGAGGTGTCGTAGCCGTCATGCTATAACACCGTGATGATATACGTAAATGATCATAACTGGATGTACCAACCTTGGGGAAGGTACACTCTATATGATTTAAAACTCACTGGACATTTTAGGTGATTATTATGAATAACCAACCTTGGGGAACGTTTATGCTTCGTATTCATGTATAACTGTTTTAATCTGATGATTATATTTTGTACAAACGTTAACGCCGTAGCCTGACGTTGGCAATTTATATGGATTAGAATTTGTTTTGTACTTGTTTGTTTGATTGTTTGTACATATTGATCTTTTATAATTGCATGAATGTATCTCCTTTTTATAAAGGGCAATAAATATATACATACATACATACATACATACATACACTAGCTAATACCAGCGTGACGTAGGACTGATCGGAAAATTGACATAACGATTAGAGCGAAATGTTAATCAGAGCTTTGTGACAAATTAGATACTCAATATCTCACGAATAGAATGACCGTACAACAAGTCCCTGGTAGAGCAAATGAAAGTTATCCTAACACGTTGCTCAAATAAGCGAACATCATGCTCCAACCAGCGTGACGTAAGACCGGTCCGAAAATTGACATTTCGTCTAGAGCGTAATGTAAATCAGAGCTTTGCGACAAATCCTGCAAATTAGATACTCTATATCTCATAAATAGAATGACAAATCAACAAGTCCTTGGTAGGGCAAATGTAAAAATGTATCCTTAAACATCTCACTAATTAGCAAATATACAGCTTTTACCAGCTTTACGTACGACTGGTGCGAAAATTGACATTTCTTCTAGAGGCAAACTGCATCAGAGATTGAAGACAAAATAGACATAAAATATATCACAAAGGGGAACATCAGTCATCAGATCCATTGATGAGCATACTTCAAAATAAATACTTAAAAGTTTCAAAAAATAACAAAGGACTAGCTAGTAGCAATGTGACGTACGACTGCTCCGAAAATTGACATTTCTTTTAGAGCGAAAACTGCATCAGCGATTTAAGACAAATTAGATGTAAAATATTTCATGAGCAGAAACACAAGTCATTAAATCTTTCGTAGAGCAAACGTAGAAACATTTTCTGAAACGTCTCTCAAATCAGCAAAGGACGAGCTAGTACCAGCATAAAGTGCGACTTGTCAGAAAATTGACATTTCATCTATAGCGCAATGTGAACCAAAGCTTTATGACAAATTAGATACTCAATATATCGCGAAAAGAACGGCCACTCAACAAGTTCTTGGTAGAGCAAATGCAACAATATATATTTTTATTTTAACGTCTCTCAAACTAACAACCCACATTCTGCTACCAGAAGACTGGTCCGAAAATTGACATTTCGTCTATAACGCAATGTAAATCAGAGCTTTACGACAAATTAGATATTCCATATCTCTCAAAAAGAATACTAATCAACAAGTTCTCGGTAGAACAAATGTAAAAATGCATCCTTAAAGATCTCTCTAATTAGCAAATAACACGTTGCCACGAGCGTTACGTACGACTGGTCCGAAAATTGACATTTCGCCTAGAGCGCAAACTGTATCAGAGATTTAAGACAAATTAAATATGAAATATTTCACAACCAGAAATATCAGATATGAACGAAATGTTAATCAGAGCTTTGTGACAAATTAGATGCTCAATATCTAAGGAATAAAATGACCATACAACAAATCCCTGGTAGAGCAAATGCAGAAATACATCCTTAACCGTTGTTCAAATGAGCAAACATCATGCTCCTACCAGGATGACGTAAGAATGGTCCGAAAATTGACATTTCGTCTAGAGCGCAATGTAAATCAGAGCTTTTGCAATAAATCCTACAAATTCGATACTCTATGTCTCACGAATAGAATGACCAATCAACAAGTCCTTGGTAGGGAAAATTCAAAAATGTATCCTTCCTTAAAGGAATATTCCTTGCCAAACCATCTCTCTCCTCATATGGTAGCTATAACCATATATCTGCTTGCCATGTTTAGCAAAACACTCTAAAATGTTTTGATATGGTCAAATTTGATCACTTAGAAATGTGATGCTCAATTCCAGTAAGCTGCCATCTTTTAAAATTTCACACAGGAAGTGATGTCATCGACTCTCAACTTTGCATATAGCATTAGATGAGGAGCTATTAAGAATTACAAAACCAGCTAAATATTCTTTTTCAACTTTGTATCTTATTTAATCCTTCTGAAAATCTCTTCTTTTATTCTAAGTCGACAAGCCGTGAAAATATTTTTGCACAGAAAGTGATGATCACTTGTCTAGAAGTGATTTTGTGCTACTTTCCCATACTGTTATGGGCAACGTTATAGAAGTTGAGAGTTGATGACATCACTTCCTGCAAGAAATCTTAAAAGATGGCAGATCACTGGAAATAAGCACTAGATTTTTGAATGATCAATATTGACCATATTAAAACATTTTCCCATGTTTTGCTAAATATAGAAACTATATATATATATGATTATAGCTACCATATCAAGAGAGAAAGGGTCTGGCAAGGAATATTCCTTTAAACATCTCGCTAATTAGCGAATATCTTGCTTCCACCAGCATTACGTACGACTGGTCCGAAAATTGACATTTCTACTACAGCGCAAACTGTATCAGAGATTGAAGACAAATAAGATATGAAATATATCAGGAAAGGGAACATCAGTCATCAGATCCATTAATGAACATACTTCAAGATAAATACTTAAACGTCCGACAAATAGCAAAGGACTAGCTAGTAGCAGTGTGACGCACGACTGCTCCGAAAATTGTGTTTCTTTTAGATGGCAAACTACATCAGCGTTTTAAGACAAAATAGATATGAGATATTTCACGAACGGAAACACGAGTCTTATAATATTTCGTAGAGCAAACGTAGAAATATATTCTGAAACGTCTCTCAAATCAGCAAAGGACTAGCTAGTACCAGCGTGACGTAGGATTGATCAGAAAATTGACATAACGATTAGAGCGAAATGTTAATCAGAGCTTTGTGACAAATTGGATATTCAATATCTCACGAATAGAATGACCATACAAAAAGTCCTTGGTAGGGCATATGTAAACATATATAATTTAACGTCATGTAGAGCAAATAGAAAAATATATCATTTCACGCTGAAAGTGAAGACGAGGTACTAGTACCAGCATGAATTACGACTGATCAGAAAATTAACATTTCGTCTAGAGCGCAATGTAAATCAAAGCTTTATGAAAAATAGGTATTCAATATCTCACGAATTGAATGAACACTCAACCGGTCCTTGGTAGAGCAGATGCAAAAATATATACTTTAAAGTCTCTCAAACTAACAACCCACATGCTGCTACCAGTGTGATGTAAGGCCGGTACGAAAATTGACATTTCGCCTAGAGCTCAATGTAAATCAAAGCTTTATGACAAATAAGATAGTCAATATCTCACGAATAGAATGCCCACTCAACAAGTCCTTGGAAGAGCAAATGCAAAAATATATACTTTAACGTCTTTCAAACTAACAACCCATATGATGCCACCAGCGTGACGTAAGATTGGTCCGAAAATAAACATTTTGTCTAGAGTGCAATGTAAATCAGAGCTTTAAGACAAATTTAGATATTCCATATATCTTAAACAGATTGACTAATCAACAAGTCCTTGGTAGATCAAATGTAAAAAATGAATCCTCCGAAATCTCATTAATTAGCAAATAGCAAACTGTATCAGCGATTTGAGACAAATTAGATCCTTGGTAGAGATGTTTCAGGATACATTTTTACATTTGCCCTACCGAGGACTTGTTGATTGGTCATTCTATTCGTGAGATATTGAGTATCTAATTTGTCATACAAGTCTGATTTATTTTGGGCTACTGCTATGTACGGAATGTCAATTTTCGGGCCAGCTGTACATCGCTCTGGTAGCAGCGACTAGTTTGATATATTGTGAGACGTTTATGTATATATTTTTATCCCATACTTGGACGTGTTACAGGTACATAAAGCCAGTTTGTAAAAACTTATATTTTCATCAGCGGGCAGATATAGCTTTACGTCCCGCTCCGAGCGGGCAGATATAGTATATCTGTCCGCTACGTCATAATCGTCGCTCGCATATTTGTTCATAATTTGTAACGTTCGCGTAATGACTGTAAACGACAATATAGAAAACACAGACAATCGGGATCTGTTTGATAGCAAGGAGCATCCACTTATAATCAATCAAAAATTCGAGAAAATAAATATGGGAATATTTGAGAGAACAGGAAAATCCACCCACGGCCAAGAAAACAAAACTGGACATGAATATTGTAAAATATTTCCACGATTGAACAATGTGAACCAGATGACCAAGATTGGTATGGGATAAACATATTATCCTATAGTCGGTTCAGGATATTGGGATTATCCCTTGGCCAATATAACATATTTTCCCTCGGGACCTGCGGCCCTCGGGCAAATATATTATATTTGCCTCGGGATAATCCCAATATCCTGAACCTCATATAGGATAATCTCTATTTACGTTTGCCAAAGAAGGGATGTATCGATTGACTTCTCTGTTAGGGGGATATATAATATCCAATTCGTCTTAAATCGCTTACTAGTATGCAATTTGCGATCTTGACGAAATGTCAATTTTCCGACCAGTCGTACGTCAAACTGGTACATGCCAGTCCTTTGCAAGTTTGTGAGACGTTTAAGTATATATTTTGGAGTATGCTCTTGAAAGGATTTAATGAATGATGTTCCCGTTCGTCAAATATTTTATATCTAATTCGTCTTAAATCTATGATGCAGTTTGCGCTCTGGAGGAAATGTCAATTTTCGGACCAGTCGTGCGTAATGCTGGTGGCAGCATGATATTTGTTATTTGGTGAGATGTTTCAGGATACATTTTTACATTTGCCCTACCGAGGACTTGTTGATTGGTCATTCTATTCGTGAGATATTGAGTATCTAATTTGTCATACAAGTCTGATTTACTTTGGGCTATGTACGGAATGTCAATTTTCGGACCAGCTGTACATCGCACTGGTAGCAGCGACAAGTTTGATATATTGTGAGACGTTAAGCTATATATTTTTACGTTTGCCAAAGGAGGGATGTATCGATTGACTTCTCTGTTAGGGGGATATATAATATCCAATTCGTCTTAAATCGCTTATGCAATTTACGCTCTTGACGAAATGTCAATTTTCCGACCAGTCCTACGTCACACTGGTACATGCCAGTCCTTTGCAATTTTGTGAGACGTTTGTGTATATATTTTGGAGTATGCTCTTAAATGGATTTAATGAATGATGTTCCCATTCGTGATATATTTTATATCTAATTCGTCTTAAATCTATGATACAGTTTGTGCTCTGGAGGAAATGTCAATTTTCGGACCAGTCGTACGTAACGCTGGTGGCAGCATGATATTTGATATTTAGTGAGATGTTTCAGGATACATTTTTACATTTGCCTTTCCCAGGACTTGTTGATTGGTCATTCTATTCGTGAGATATTGAGTATCTAATTTGTCATACAAGTCTGATTTACTTTGGGCTATGTACGGAATGTCAATTTTCGGACCAGTTGTACATCGCACTGGTAGCAGCGACTAGTTTGATATATTGTGAGACGTTTATGTATATATTTTTACGTTTGCCAAAGAAGGGATGTATCGATTGACTTCTCTGTTAGGGGGATATATAATATCCAATTCGTCTTAAATCGCTTATGCAATTTGCGCTCTTGACGAAATGTCAATTTCCGACCAGTCGTACGTCACACTGGTACATGCCAGTCCTTTGCAATTTTGTGAGACGTTTAAGTATATATTTTGGAGTATGCTCTTGAATGGATTTTATGAATGATGTCCCCGTTCGTCAAATATTTTATATCTAATTCGTCTTAAATCTATGATGCAGTTTGTGCTCTGGAGGAAATGTCAATTTTCGGACCAGTCGTGCGTAACGCTGGTGGCAGCATGATATTTGTTATTTAGTGAGATGTTTCAGAATACATTTTTACATTTGCCCTACCGAGGACTTGTTGATTGGTCATTCTATTCGTGAGATATTGAGTATCTAATTTGTCATACACGTCTGATTTACTTTTGGCAATGTACGGAATGTCAATTTTCGGACCAGCTGTACATCGCACTGGTAGCAGCGTCTAGTTTGATATATTGTGAGACGTTAATCTATATATATTTACGTTTGCCAAAGGAGGGATGTATCGATTGACTTCTCTGTTAGGGGGATATATAATATCAAATTCGTCTTAAATCGCTTATGCAATTTGCGCTCTTGACGAAATGTCAATTTTCCGACCAGTCGTACGTCACACTGGTAAATGCCAGTCCTTTGCAAGTTTGTGAGACGTTTAAGTATATATTTTGGAGTATGCTCTTGAATGGATTTAATGAAAGATGTTCCCGTTCGTGATATATTTTATATCTAATTCGTCTTAAATCTATGATGCAGTTTGTGCTCTGGAGGAAATGTCAATTTTCGGACCAGTCGTACGTAACGCTAGTGGCAGCATGATATTTGTTATTTAGTGAGATGTTTCAGGATACATTTTTACATTTGCCCTACCGAGGACTTGTTGATTGGTCATTCTATTTGTGAGATATTGAGTATCTAATTTGTCATACAAGTCTGATTTACTTTGGGCTATGTACGGAATGTCAATTTTCGGACCAGTTGTACATCGCACTGGTAGCAGCGACTAGTTTGATAAATTGTGAGACGTTTATGTATATATTTTTACGTTTGCCAAAGGAGGGTTGTATCGATTGACTTCTCTGTTAGGGGGATATATAATATCCAATTCGTCTTAAATCCTTTATGCAATTTGCGCTCTTGACGAAATGTCAATTTTTCGACCAGTCATACGTCACAATGGTACATGCCAGTCCTTTGCAATTTTGTGAGACGTTTATATATATCTTTTGGAGTATGCTCTTGAATGGATTTAATGAATGATCTTCCCGTTCGTGATATATTTTATATCTAATTCGTCTCAAATATATGATGCAGTTTGTGCTCTGGAGGAAATGTCAATTTTCGGACCAGTCGTACGTAACGCTGGTGGCAGCATGATATTTGTTATTTAGTAAGATGTTTCAGGATACATTTTTACATTTGCCCTACCGAGGACTTGTTGATTGGTCATTCTATTCGTGAGATATTGAGTATCTAATTTGTCATACAAGTCTGATTTACTTTGGGCTATGTACGGAATGTCAATTTTCGGACCAGCTGTACATCGCACTGGTAGCAGCGACTAGTTTGATATATTGTGAAACGTTTATGTATATATTTTTACGTTTGCCAAAGGAGGGATGTATCGATTGACTTCTCTGTTAGAGGGATATATAATATCCAATTCGTCTTAAATCGCTTATGCAATTTGCGCTCATGACGAAATGTCAATTTTCCGACCGGTCGTACGTCACACTGGTACATGCCAGTCCTTTGCAATTTTGTGAGACGTTTATATATATATTTTGGAGTATGCTCTTGAATGGATTTAATGAATGATCTTCCCGTTCGTGATATATTTTATATCTAATTCGTCTTAAATCTATGATGCAGTTTGTGCTCTGGAGGAAATGTCAATTTTCGAACCAGTCGTACGTAACGCTGATGGCAGCATGATATTTGTTATTTACTGAGATGTTTCAGAATACATTTTTACATTTGCCCTGCCGAGGACTTGTTGATTGGTCATTCTATTCGTGAGATATTGAGTATCTAATTTGTCATACAAGTCTGATTTACTTTGGGCTATGTACGGAATGTCAATTTTCGGACCAGCTGTACATCGCACTGGTAGCAGCGACTAGTTTGATATATTGTGAGACGTTTATGTATATAATTTTAGGTTTGCCAAAGGAGGGATGTATCGATTGACTTCTCTGCTAGGGGGATATATAATATGCAATTCGTCTTAAATCGCTTATGCAATTTGCGCTCTCGACGAAAAGTCAATTTTCCGACCAGTCGTACGTCACACCGGTACATGCCAGTCCTTTGCAATTTTGTGAGACGTTTAGGTAATATTTTGGAGTATGCTCTTGAATGGATTTAATGAATGATGTTCCCGTTCGTGATATATTTTATATCTAATTCGTCTTAAATCTATGATGCAGTTTGTGCTCTGGAGGAAATGTCAATTTTCGGACCAGTCGTACGTGACGCTGGTGGCAGCATGATATTTGTTATTTGATGAGATGTTTCAGGATACATTTTTACATTTTCCCTACCGAGGACTTGTTGATTGGTCATTCTATTCGTGAGATATTGAGTATCTAATTTGTCATACAAGTCTGATTTACTTTGGGCTATGTACGGAATGTCAATTTTCGGACCAGCTGTACATCGAACTGGTAGCAGCGACTAGTTTGATATATTGTGAAACGTTTATGTATGTATTTTTACGTTTGCCAAAGGAGGGATGTATCGATTGAATTCTCTGTTAGGGGGCTATATAATATCCAAGTCGTCTTAAATCGCTTATGCAATTTGCGCTCTTGACGAAATGTCAATTTTCCGACCAGTCGTACGTCACACTGGTACATGGCAATCCTTTGCAATTTTGGGAGACGTTTAAGTATATATTTTGGAGTATGCTCTTGAATGGATTTAATGAATGATGTTCCCGTTGTGATATATTTTATATCTAATTCGTCTTAAATCTATGATGCAGTTTGTGCTCTCAATTTTCGAACCAGTCGTACGTAACGCTGGTGGCAGCATGATATTTGTTATTTAGTGAGATGTTTCAGGATACATTTTTACATTTGCCCTACCGAGGACTTGTTGATTGGTCATTCTATTCGTGAGATATTGAGTATCTAATTTGTCATACAAGTCTGATTTACTTTGGGCTCTGTACGGAATGTCAATTTTCGGACCAGTTGTACATCGCACCGGTAGCAGCGACTAATTTGATATATTGGGAGACGTTTATGTATATATTTTTACGTTTGCCAAAGGAGGGATGTATCGATTAACTTCTTTGTTAGGGGGATATATAATATCCAATTCGTCTTAAATCGCTTATGCAATTTGCGCTCTTGACGAAATGTCAATTTGCCTACCAGTCGTACGTCACACTGGTACATGC
This sequence comes from Owenia fusiformis, assembly GCA_903813345.2. Classification (NCBI taxonomy): domain Eukaryota; kingdom Metazoa; phylum Annelida; class Polychaeta; order Sabellida; family Oweniidae; genus Owenia; species Owenia fusiformis. The sequence goes on along the minus strand of CAIIXF020000002.1, from coordinate 9,928,873 downwards.
CAGTCCTTTGCAATTTTGTGAGACGTTTAAGTATATATTTTGGAGTATGATCTTGAATGGATTAAATGAATGATGTTCCCGTTCGTGATATATTTTATATCTAATTCGTCTTAAATCTATGATGCAGTTTGTGCTCTGGAGGAAATGTCAATTTTCGGACCAGTCATACTTGACGCTGGTGGCAGCATGATATTTGTTATTTACTGAGATGTTTCAGGATACATTTTTACGTTTGCCCTACCGAGGACTTATTAATTGGTCATTCTATTCGTGAGATATTGAGTATCTAATTTGTCATACAAGTAAGATTTTCTTTGGGCTATGTACCGAATGTCAATTTTCGGACCAGCTGTACATCGCACTGGTAGCAGCGACTAGTTTGATATATTGTGAGACGTTTATGTATATATTTTTACGTTTGAGTAATGAGATATTGAGTATCTTATTTGTCATACAAGTCTGATTTACTTTGGGCTATGTACGGAATGTCAATTATCGGACCAGCTGTACATCGCACTGGTAGCAGCGACTAGTTTGATAATTATATTGTGAGACGTTTATGTATATATTTTTACGTTTGAGTAATGAGATATTGAGTATCTTATTTGTCATACAAGTCTGATTTACTTTGGGCTATGTACGGAATGTCAATTTTCGGACCAGCTGTACATCGCACTGGTAGCAGCGACAAGTTTGATATATTGTGAGACGTTAAGCTATATATTTTTACGTTTGCCAAAGGAGGGATGTATCGATTGACTTCTCTGTTAGGGGGATATATAATATCCAATTCGTCTTAAATCGCTTATGCAATTTGCGATCTTGACGAAATGTCAATTCTCCGACCAGTCGTACGTCACACTGGTACATGCCAGTCCTTTGCAAGTTTGTGAGACGTTTAAGTATATATTTTGGAGTATGCTCTTGAATGGATTTAATGAAAGATGTTCCCGTTCGTGATATATTTTATATCTAATTCGTCTTAAATCTATGATGCAGTTTGTGCTCTGGAGGAAATGTCAATTTTCGGACCAGTCGTATGTAACGCTAGTGGCAGCATGATATTTGTTATTTAGTAAGATGTTTCAGGATACATTTTTACATTTGCCCTACCGAGAACTTGTTGATTGGTCATTCTATTCGTGAGATATTGAGTATCTAATTTGTCATACAAGTCTGATTTACTTTGGGCTATGTACGGAATGTCAATTTTCGGACCAGTTGTACATCGCACTGGTAGCAGCGACTAGTTTGATAAATTGTGAGACGTTTATGTATATATTTTACGTTTGCCAAAGGAGGGATGTATCGATTGACTTCTCTGTTAGAGGGATATATAATATCCAATTCGTCTTAAATCGCTTATGCAATTTGCGCTCATGACGAAATGTCAATTTTTCGACCAGTCATACGTCACAATGGTACATGCCAGTCCTTTGCAATTTTGTGAGACGTTTATATATATTTTTTGGAGTATGCTCTTGAATGGATTTAATGAATGATCTTCCCGTTCGTGATATATTTTATATCTAATTCGTCTCAAATATATGATGCAGTTTGTGCTCTGGAGGAAATGTCAATTTTCGGACCAGTCGTACGTAACGCTGGTGCCAGCATGATATTTGTTATTTAGTGAGATGTTTCAGGATACATTTTTACATTTGCCCTACCGTGGACTTGTTGATTGGTTATTCTATTCGTGAGATATTGAGTATCTAATTTGTCATACAAGTCTGATTTACTTTGGGCTATGTACGGAATGTCAATTTTCGGACCAGCTGTACATCGCACTGGTAGCAGCGACTAGTTTGATATATTGTGAGACATTTATGTATATATTTTTACGTTTGCCACAGGAGGGATGTATCGATTGACTTTTCTGTAAGGGGGATATATAATATCCGATTCATCTTAAATCGGTTAAATGCAATTTGCGCTCTTGACGAAATGTCAATTTTCCGAGCTATCGTACGTCACTCTGGTACATGCCAGTCCTTTGCAATTTTGTTAGACGTTTAAGTATATTTTGGAGTATGCTCTTGAATGGATTTAATGAATGATGTTCCCGTTCGTGATATATTTTATATCGAATTCGTCTTAAATCTATGATGCAGTTTGTGCTCTGGAGGAAATGTCAATTTTCGGACCAGTCGTACGTGACGCTGGTGGCAGCATGATATTTGTTATTTAGTAAGATGTTTCAGGATACATTTTTACATTTGTCCTACCGAGGACTTGTTGATTGGTCATTCTATTCGTGAGATATTGAGTATCTAATTTGTCATACAAGTCTGATTTACTTTGGGCTATGTACGGAATGTCAATTTTCGGACCAGCTGTACATCGCACTGGTAGCAGCGACTAGCTTGATATATTGTGAAACGTTTATGTATATATTTTTACGTTTGCCAAAGGAGGGATGTATCGATTGACTTCTCTGTTAGAGGGATATATAATATCCAATTCGTCTTAAATCGCTTATGCAATTTGCGCTCATGACGAAATGTCAATTTTCCGACCAGTCGTACGTCACACTGGTACATGCCAGTCCTTTGCAATTTTGTGAGACGTTTATATATATATTTTGGAGTATGCTCTTGAATGGATTTAATGAATGATCTTCCCGTTCGTGATATATTTTATATCTAATTCGTCTTAAATCTATGATGCAGTTTGTGCTCTGGAGGAAATGTAAATTTTCGAACCAGTCGTACGTAACGCTGATGGCAGCATGATATTTGTTATTTACTGAGATGTTTCAGAATACATTTTTACATTTGCCCTGCTGACGACTTGTTGATTGGTCATTCTATTCGTGAGATATTGAGTATCTAATTTGTCATACAAGTCTGATTTACTTTGGGCTATGTACGGAATGTCAATTTTCGGACCAGCTGTACATCGCACTGGTAGCAGCGACTAGTTTGATATATTGTGAGACGTTTATGTATATAATTTTAGGTTTGCCAAAGGAGGGATGTATCGATTGACTTCTCTGCTAGGGGGATATATAATATGCAATTCGTCTTAAATCGCTTATGCAATTTGCGCTCTTGACGGGAAGTCAATTTTCCGACCAGTCGTATGTCACACCGGTACATGCCAGTCCTTTGCAATTTTGTGAGACGTTTAGGTATATATTTTAGAGTATGCTCTTGAATGGATTTAATGAATGATGTTCCCGTTCGTGATATATTTTATATCTAATTCGTCTTAAATCTATGATGCAGTTTGTGCTCTGGAGGAAATGTCAATTTTCGGACCAGTCGTACGTGACGCTGGTGGCAGCATGATATTTGTTATTTGATGAGATGTTTCAGGATACATTTTTACATTTTCCCTACCGAGGACTTGTTGATTGGTCATTCTATTCGTGAGATATTGAGTATCTAATTTGTCATACAAGTCTGATTTACTTTGGGCTATGTACGGAATGTCAATTTTCGGACCAGCTGTACATCGAACTGGTAGCAGCGACTAGTTTGATATATTGTGAAACGTTTATGTATGTATTTTTACGTTTGCCAAATGAGGGATGTATCGATTGAATTCTCTGTTAGGGGGCTATATAATATCCAAGTCGTCTTAAATCGCTTATGCAATTTGCGCTCTTGACGAAATGTCAATTTTCCGACCAGTCGTACGTCACACTGGTACATGGCAATCCTTTGCAATTTTGTGAGACGTTTAAGTATATATTTTGGAGTATGCTCTTGAATGGATTTAATGAATGATGTTCCCGTTGTGATATATTTTATATCTAATTCGTCTTAAATCTATGATGCAGTTTGTGCTCTCAATTTTCGAACCAGTCGTACGTAACGCTGGTGGCAGCATGATATTTGTTATTTAGTGAGATGTTTCAGGATACATTTTTACATTTGCCCTACCGAGGACTTGTTGATTGGTCATTCTATTCGTGAGATATTGAGTATCTAATTTGTCATACAAGTCTGATTTACTTTGGGCTCTGTACGGAATGTCAATTTTCGGACCAGCTGTACATCGCCCTGGTAGCAGAGACTAGTTTGATATATTGTGAGACGTTTATCTATATATTTTTACGTTTGCCAAAGGAGGGATGTATCGATTGACTTTTCTGTTAGGGGGATATATAATATCCAATTCGTCTTAAATCGCTTATGCAATTTGCGCTCTTGACGAAATGTCAATTTTCCGACCAGTCGTACGTCACACTGGTACATGCCAGTCCTTTGCAATTTTGTGAGACGTTTAAGTTTATATTTTGGAGTATGCTCTTGAATGGATTTAATGAATGATGTTCCCGTTCGTGATATATTTTATATCTAATTCGTCTTAAATCTATGATGCAGTTTGTGCTCTTTAGGAAATGTCAATTTTCGGACCAGTCGTACGTAACGCTGGTGGCAGCATGATATTTGTTATTTAGTGAGATGTTTCAAGATACATTTTTACATTTGCCCTACCGAGGACTTGTTGATTGGTCATTCTATTCGTGAGATATTGAGTATCTAATTTGTCATACAAGTCTGATTTACTTTGGGCTATGTACGGAATGTCAATTTTCGGACCAGCTGTACATCGCACTGGTAGCAGTGACTAGTTTGATATATTGTGAGACATTTATGTATATATTTTTACGTTTGCCACAGGAGGGATGTATCGATTGACTTCTCTGTTAGGGGGATATATAATATCCGATTCATCTTAAATCGCTTAAATGCAATTTGCGCTCTTGACGAAATGTCAATTTTCCGAGCAGTCGTACGTCACTCTGGTACATGCCAGTCCTTTGCAATTTTGTTAGACGTTTAAGTATATTTTGGAGTATGCTCTTGAATGGATTTAATGAATGATGTTCCCGTTCGTGATATATTTTATATCGAATTCGTCTTAAATCTATGATGCAGTTTGTGCTCTGGAGGAAATGTCAATTTTCGGACCAGTCGTACGTGACGCTGGTGGCAGCATGATATTTGTTATTTAGTAAGATGTTTCAGGATACATTTTTACATTTGCCCTACCGAGGACTTGTTGATTGGTCATTCTATTCGTGAGATATTGAGTATCTAATTTGTCATACAAGTCTGATTTACTTTGGGCTATGTACGGAATGTCAATTTTCGGACCAGCTGTACATCGCACTGGTAGCAGCGACTAGTTTGATATATTGTGAAACGTTTATGTATGTATTTTTACGTTTGCCAAAGGAGGGATGTATCGATTGACTTCTCTGTTAGAGGGATATATAATATCCAATTCGTCTTAAATCGCTTATGCAATTTGCGCTCATGACGAAATGTCAATTTTCCGACCAGTCGTACGTCACACTGGTACATGCCAGTCCTTTGCAATTTTGTGAGACGTTTATATATATATTTTGGAGTATGCTCTTGAATGGATTTAATGAATGATCTTCCCGTTCGAGATATATTTTATATCTAATTCGTCTTAAATCTATGATGCAGTTTGTGCTCTGGAAGAAATGTAAATTTTCGAACCAGTCGTACGTACGCTGATGGCAGCATGATATTTGTTATTTACTGAGATGTTTCAGAATACATTTTTACATTTGCCCTGCCGAGGACTTGTTGATAGGTCATTCTATTCGTGAGATATTGAGTATCTAATTTGTCATACAAGTCTGATTTACTTTGGGCTATGTACGGAATGTCAATTTTCGGACCAGCTGTACATCGCACTGGTAGCAGCGACTAGTTTGATATATTGTGAGACGTTTATGTATATAATTTTAGGTTTGCCAAAGGAGGGATGTATCGATTGACTTCTCTGCTAGGGGGATATATAATATGCAATTCGTCTTAAATCGCTTATGCAATTTGCGCTCTTGACGGAAAGTCAATTTTCCGACCAGTCGTTTTTCACACCGGTACATGCCAGTCCTTTGCAATTTTGTGAGACGTTTAGATATATATTTTGGAGTATGCTCTTGAATGGATTTAATGAATGATCTTCCCGTTCGTGATATATTTTATATCTAATTCGTCTTAAATCTATGATGCAGTTTGTGCTCTTTAGGAAATGTCAATTTTCGGACCAGTCGTACGTAACGCTGGTGGCAGCATGATATTTGTTATTTAGTGCGATGTTTCAAGATACATTTTTACATTTGCCCTACCGAGGACTTGTTGATTGGTCATTCTATTCGTGAGATATTGAGTATCTAATTTGTCATACAAGTCTGATTTACTTTGGGCTCTGTACGGAATGGCAATTTTCGGACCAGTTGAACATCGCGCTGGTAGCAGGGACTATAGTTTGATATTTTACAAGATGTTTATGTATATGTATTTACACTTGCCATAGGATGGATGTGTTGACTGACTTTTCTGTTAGGGCGATATATAATATCCAATTCATCTTAAATCGCTAAATGCAGTTTGCGCTCTAGACGAAATGTCAATTTTCCGACGAGTTGTACGTCGCACTGCTACTAGCTCGTCCTTTGGTATTTTGTGACACATCTTTACATTTTCCCCACCTGTTCATTGGTCATTCTAATCGTTAGATATAGAGTATCTAATTTGTAGGAGTTGTAAAGCTCGGATTTAAATTGCGCTCTAGACGCAATGTCAATTTTCGGACCGATCTAACGTCACGCTTGTAGCAGCATGTTGGTTGTTAATTTGAGAGACGTTGAAGGATATATTTTTGCATTTGCTCTACCAAGGACTTGTTAAGTGGTATTTCTATTCGTGAGATACTGAGTATCTAATTTTGTCATAAATCTCTGATTTACATTTCACTCTAGACGAAAAGTCAATTTTCTGAGCAGTCGTACTCGACGCTGGCACTAGTTAGTCCGTTGCTGATTTGTGAAACGTTTCAGTATATATTTCTACGTTTTCCTTACGAAGGATTTAATGACTGGTGTTTTCTGGTCGTGAAATATTTTACATCTAATTTGTCTGAAATCGCTGATACAGTTTGCGCTCTACACTAAATGCCAATTTTGGACCGGTGTTAGTTACGCCGGTAGCAGCATGTTGGTTGTTAATTTGAGAGACGTTAAAGAATATATTTTTGCAATTGTTCTACCAAGGACTTGTTCAAAGATCATTCTATTCTTGAGATATTGGGTATCTAATTTGTAATAGAGCTCTGATTTACTTTGCGCTCTGTACGGAATGACAATTTTCGGACCGGTTGTACATCGCGCTGGTAGCAGCGACTAGTTTGATATTTTACAAGATGTTTATGTATATGTATTTATATTTGCCATAGGATGGATGTGTTGAATGACTTTTCTGTTAGAGAGATATATAATATCCAATTCATCTTAAATCGCTTATAAATGCAGTTTGCGCTCTAGACGAAATGTCAATTTTCCGACCAGTCGTACGTCGCACTGCTACTAGCCAGTCCTTTGCCATTTTGTGAGACGTTTAAGTATACATTTTGAAGTATGCTCTTGAATGGATCTAATGAATGATTTTCCTGTTCTTGATATATTTTATATCTTATTGGTCTTAAATCTCTGATGCACTTTGGGCTTTGGACGAAATGTCAATTTTCGAACCAGTCGTACGTAAGGCTGGTGGCAGCATGATATTTGCTAATTAGTGAAATGTTTCAGGACACATTTTTACATTTGCCCCACTTGTTCATTGGCCATTCTAATCGTCAGATAAAGAGTGCCTTATTTGTAGGAGTTTTCGTAAAGTTCGGATTTAACTCTTGACGTAATGGCAATTTTCGGACCGATCTAACGCCACGCTTGCAGCAGCACGTTTCTTGTTAATTTGATAGACGTTAAAGGATATATTTTTGCATTTGCTCTACCAAGGACTTGTTGAGTGGTGATTCTATTCGTCAGATATTGAGTATCTAGTTTGTAGGAGTAGTCGTAAAGCTCGGATTTAAATCGCGCCCTAGACATAATGTCAATTTTCGGACCGATCTAACGTCACGCTTGTAGCAGCATGCTGGTTGTTTATTTGAGAGACGTTAAAGGATATATTTTTGCATTTGCTCTACCAAGGACTTGTTGAGTGGTAATTCTATTCGTGAGATGTTGAGTATCTAATTTGTCATAAATCTCGGTTTTACATTTCAACCTAGACGAAAAGTCAATTTTCTCAGCAGCCGTACGCGACGCTGGTACTAGCTAGTCCTTTGCTGATTTGTAAAAGGTTTCAGTATATATTTCTACGTTTTCCTTACGAAGGATTCAATGACTGCATGATGTTTTTTATATCTAATTTGTCTGATACAGTTTGCGCTCTAGACTAAATGCCAATTTTGGACAGGTATTACGTTACGCTGGTAGCAGCATGTTGGTTATTAATTTGAGAGACGTTAAACGATATATTTTTGCATTTGCTCTACTAAGGACCTGTTGAGTGTTCATTCTATTCGTAAGATATTGAGTATCTAATTTGTCATAAAGCTTTGATCTACTTTGCGCTCTGTACGGAATGTCAATTTACGGACCAGATGTCCGTCGCGCTGCTAGCATGCTAGCAGCGACTAGTTTGATCTTTTATGAGACGTTTATGTATATATTTTTACGTTTGCCACAGGATGGATGTGTTGAATGACTTTTCTGTTAGGGAGATATATAATATCAAATTCGTTTTAAATCGCTTAATATGCAGTTTGCACTCTGCATTTCGGACCGGTTACGTTACGCTGGTAGCAGCATGTTGGTTGTTTTTTTGAGAGACGTTAAAGTAATGTGGAATGGATGAAATGTTAGTTCAACCTACATATGAATAAGAAAAACTGAATCCCAAAGCACATTGGTACATATAAACATCGTTTTTACTGACCTTGGTTGTGTTTTGACTTCACAATTCAGCGTTTTCAACAGAAATAAATTTGCTCACACTTGCACATTGTTTGGGATTCCCTAGTCAAAGGTCATGTGACTAATAATCAGAACGAGGCTATGACCTGTGAGCTATTCCAATTGAGAGGTTAGGAGAATTTTTTCATTTTCTAGGTTCCACTTATTTCTGACGGTTTTCTATACAATCACTGAATCTCTTTCTTGCAAAAGAATAACTATTATATCAGGAACACATAATTAATAAAACATTATGTAATCACTATGTACAGAACACGAAAATTACTCTTTTCAAAAGTAGGTCACATTTTCTCCCAAGTTTTATATGCAATATTGCTCTGAACGAAATGCAAGAAAATGTGTAAACAAACATACTTTGGTGACGTCATCAACTTGAGTGCAAAATTCGAAGTGGACGATGTGAAATCAAATTCAATGTACCCACTTCAATATGAGAAATCTCCGCTATCCTTGAGTAATATGAGCTGAAGTTACCCCAGTAGCAAGGTAAGACATTGCTCTTCGTGTGATATTCAATAGATTTTGCTAAAAATGCCTTAAACGAAGGCCATATCACTTTAAGGATATATTTTTGGATTTGCTCTACCAAGGACTTGTCGACTGTTCATTATATTCGTGAGATATTGAGTATCTAATTTGTTATAAAGCTCTGATTTACTTTGCGCTCTGTACGGAATATCAATTTTTGGACCAGTCGTACATCGCGCTTGTAGCAGTGACTAGTTTGATATTTTGTGAGACGTTCATGTATATATTTTTACGTTTGCCATAGGATTAATTTGTTGATTGACTTTTCTGTTAGGGAGATATATAATATCCAATTCGTTTTAAATCGCTTATGCAGTTTGCGCTTTAGACGAAATGTCAATTTCCGACCAGCCGTTAGTCACACTGCTACTAGCCAGTCTTTTGCTATTTTGTGAGACGATTAAGTAAATATTTTTAAATATGCTCTTGAATGGACTTAATGAATGATATTCCCGTTGGTGATATACCTTATTTCTATTTCCTCTTAAATCTCTTATGCAGTTTGTGCTCTGGACGAAATGTCGATTTTTGGTGCAGTCGTACGTAACGCTGGTGACAGCATGATATTTGCTAATTAGTGATATGTTTAAGGATACATTTTTACATTTGCCCTACCAAGGACTTATTGATTGGTCATTCTATTCGTCAGATATAGAGCATCTGATTTGTAGGATTTGTCGTAAAGCTGGGATTTAAATTGCGCTCTAGACGAAATGTCAATTTTCGAATCGATCTAACGTCACGCTGGAAGCAGCATGTTGCTTGTTAATTTGAGAGACGTTAAAGGATACATTCTTGCATTTGCTCTACCAAGAACTTGTTGAGTAGTCATTCTATTTTCGTGAGATATTGAGTATCTGATTTGTCATAAAGCTCTGATTTACATTTTACTCGAGACAAAATGTCAATTTTCTTAGCAGTCGTAGGTCACGCTGGTACTAGCTAATCCTCAAACAGATGGGGACACCCATTTGGGATATCTGGCGAATGATCCTTGTATAGATCTCAATATTTCTACCAAGGTCGATTGATGAATTCCACAAAAATCATTCTCTATTCTGCCTGAAACCGCAAAGTCGAGAGGTGCCTTGTCAGGTGAGTAGAGAGTTTGGTTTTGTTGACCTATCTTCAATTTGTTTGAGATGATATTCTTGACAAGATATAAGGTCTTACTGGGGGCAGTATCATCATGATAAGTATAGTAGCTAGGGTTCCTTGGCTCTCTATTCATTACTCTCTTCTTGCGAATGGCATTGGTGAGGAATCATTTCGTGAAGTTCATCATTTGACCTATTAGGAGAACTTATGGCATCCATACTAGGATCAATTGCCAGATATTTCACAAATGGATTCCGCCATCTGTTTGAGGAATCGGTAGTGAGACAGCGGAGGTGTATAGACCATGATGGACACGATGTTGAACACCTACACTTTAGATACTGTTAGTAGAATAAATAGGACAACATTTAAAAAATGTGGACATTCAAACAAAACAGATCCTTTTGCCTGCTCCGCCTACCCCCGACTCACGTTATTATAGGTGAATTTCGCCAAAATGACAAAAGTTTTTTTTAAATGAACGGGTCATTCGAAATACACGAGTTAAGGTATTTCTTTAGGAAAACATTTTTGAAAAAATGGTATGCCTGCACATGCTTTTTTCTGGTTCAAAATAAGTATGAAGGCATGTGTGTATTTCCTTGCTTGCTTTTCTCAGGAATTATCCCTGCAATGTCTTCTTTTTTGTAAACCTGGTAACAGGTCAATGGCAATATTTCAAGATCAATATTCAACATGGCTGCCTTTCCAATTTCTTCTCCAAATTTCTTAATGACACCGGATTGCCATTGACCACTTACTAGGTTTACTAAAAGAAGACAATATGCTTTCCTGAAAAAAATCAAGGAAACACACACACACCCTCGTTCGTTATTTTGGACCAGAAAATAACATTGCCAGGTATAGCATTTTTCAAAAAATGTTTTCTGGAAAGAATAACCACACCGGAATAGCCTGACTACGGTAAAGTTAGATACCGTTGTCACAAATGGCGGACACAACCGTCGCTTCAACTGTTTTATCACTTAGTCCTCATTAAGTAAGTGTCCGTCGTCCCGTATCTCATTTTGATCGGTTAAATTAAAGACTTTATTTCGATGGTAGAACAATATTTACTGAACAATGAGTATTGAGACACTTTGATTGATTATTGCTCCAAAGGAATTTAGTCTAGGTGTTCTATTAAACATACAGTTCATGAAAATCTAATTGAAACAACGGTTATGTCCTCCATTTGTGACAACGGTATCTGGCTTTACCGTTGTAAGGCTAATCCGGGGTGCTTAAGATGATTCACTAATATCCTTAGGCTATAACAATTGTTGCTTTAACAACCGGTTGTCTTGGTAGAACAATTGTTGCTTTAAGAACATGGTTGTCCTGGTATAACAATTGTTGCTTTAAGAATCGGTTTCCTTGGTATAACAATTGTTGCTTTAACAACCGGTTGTCTTGGTATAACAATTGTTGCTTTAAGAACCGGTTGTCTTGGTATAACAATTGTTGCTTTAAAAACCGGTTGTCCTGGTTGTCCCGGTATAACAATTGTTGCTTTAAGAATCGGTTGTCTTGGTATAACAATTGTTGCTTTAACAACCGATTGTCTTGGTAGAACAATTGTTGCTTTAACAACCGGTTGTCTTGGTAGAACAATTGTTGCTTTAAAAACCGGTTGTCCTGGTTGTCCCGGTATAACAATTGTTGCTTTAAGAATCGGTTGTCTTGGTATAACAATTGTTGCTTTAACAACCGGTTGTCTTGGTATAACAATTGTTGCTTTAAGAATCGGTTGTCTTGGTATAACAATTGTTGCTTTAAGAATCGGTTGTCTTGATATTATATTTCGAAATCTTTGGGAAAAAGCTTTTATGACTTGAACGGACCTGGGGACAATTCGGGAAATGTGGGGTAATCTCAGCTTTAATGTAATGTTTATATCCACAAATTCCTATAATCTCCTGTTGCATTCACAAATGTATACGAGCTTGCACACAGCAAACAAAATGAACGTTGTGCAGTGAAATATGCTAATGCAATATGGGATTGTGAAGGACTGTAGTCAAGTATGACATCTGAAGATTATCATGAAATGACACATCAAACATTGTTTTGTATCCTTATGTCACCTAAGGCAATTAGTTCTCAGTTTTGCTTGATTTTAGCTTAATACTTCGCCCAGGGTTTACTTGGCCCCTTAGCATAAATGTATAAGAAAATTCCGTGTCTGGAAAACCAATTGAGATTGGGCAACAATCTGTGGGGTCATGATACTATACGTTCACTAGCCAAACACCTTTAGCTTTTCGAGTTATTTTAAGACATGATTTCGCATTAGCACTGCGGAGGAACTCATAAAGTGAGTTACGAAAACGGATACGTATTTCCTTTCCTTGTAAGACTGCGAAATCATCAGTATACTACAGTACTTCTTCACTTAAAGGTGCAACAATTAATGGGACACTCGTATTTCGAAAATAGATATTGATTTTCTTGATGAAAACATGTCATATTATATACCAGTGGATAGAGAATTTACTCATCTTTAATGTGGTATATCATAAGTTCAAATTTATGTTAATGTCTGTCAACCAGCGTCCTTTATATAAATGACGTCATTTTCGTTTCAAAACGGGTTTTCCAAAAGTAGCAAAAACCAAGTTTTACTGTCAACTTAATTTACATAAACAAATGTTCAATATGTCCACCATTTTGATCAATTGTAGCCCTCAATTTTGGCCTAAATTGGTCAGTGGCATCTTTGATATGCTGTTGAGACAATGAGTTTCACTTCTCAATAATTCTGTCTTTGAGGGACTGAATAGATCTTAAGGATTTATGGTATACCAATTCTCTTAGTCCCCCCTATACGCGGTAGTCGTAGACGTTGGGTAATAGGGTGATCTGGGGAGGCAGTGATAAGGGGGAATGAATCTAGGCACATTTTCCTTTAAACATTTGACAAAAATCATGTGGGATCTATTGCTTGGAACCCCATCTTGTTGGAAAATGTAATGATTCGAAAATGAGCTCATATCGGGATGGTCCAAAAACAACATAATTGGATCATCCGATGTCAATGTCTGCGACTATCGCGTACTTGGAGAACTAACAGGATTGGTTTACCATGAACCCCTTACATCTACTCAGTCCCTTAAGGACAGAATTATTGAAACGTCGAATTCACTGTCTCAACAGCATGTCAACGATGCATTTGACCAGTTTAGGCCAAAATCGAGGGCTATAATTGATCAAAATGGTGGACATATTAAGCATCTGTTTATATGTAACTGTTTTGAAACGAAAATGACGTCATTTATATTATGGACGCTGGTTGACAGACATTATAATAAATTTGAACTCATGGTATACCAAATTAAAGATAAGTAAATTCCCTATCCACTGGTGTATAATATGTCATGTTTTCATCAAGAAAATCAATATCAATTTTCGAAATACGAGTGTCCCATTTTTTGGACCACCCTGTATATTTAAGTAAGGCTATTTTATTTTCTCCAAATAAACCCCCAAGATGAACATTATTTCAGCTGATATTCCTCTTGATACATGATGGATCTCAAAAGTCTTTAAGTCGGGCTTTCTTTATAGAAGCTTTGAAATAAACTTACACTTCTTAATGCTGAAATAGATAGGCCTAGTTCATCCATACATTTTAAGAACATAGGTTTGTCAAAGAAGATGGTATGGCAAATGTTGGCCGTTGTTGATAGCTAAAAATGTTTGAATATTCTCTCTACAGACCTTGTGTTGTTGTTGCCCCTTTTAGTTACGTAAACGGATGGGCTAAAAATCACAGGAATTACCGGCATGATACTCTTTAAAAAACTCACAGATTTGGACCTGGGCGAAGCTATTAATGAAGCTGTCACAGCTCAGCCAATAAGTGCTTATGTGATCATACCCTTTGCATTCGTTCGACTTCACTTCTTAAAAGAGGGCTTCGTCTTCAGACTAGACTCTGCGCGCAGGGTAATGTGATCAGCATAAGCCCAAGGAAAAGTATCGGTAAGCTTTTATCTAAAAGAAACATACTGATTTCCCCGACTGAGACCACATTTTTAAAAGGCAATTCCAAGTACAATAAAGCTGCTTTGAGAGAGAATTTCTGAAAATCTACATTTGTGAAGCAAGATACCAGGTGTGAAAGAAATTATGGTCCCCCAGGGATAATGTTCCCCTTCTTAACGACCCTTACTGGCCCTGCATGTGTACAAGATAATGAGGGAAAGATGTTACCATATAAATCAATGGAAACGAGTATCATAAGTTGATGGGACAACCTACCCTTTTACACCAGATTTCCATTGTATAATTGACGTTTGAAACAAGTGATTTGATTGGTTTCTGCCAAGCGCCGTAAGTGACACACTTTCAACTTGCCAAAGAAATGCAGATATCTACAGCAGCTGTTTTTACGCAGTATTATCGAAATTATCGGGTGAAGATTTGAAATAATCAACGATCTACGTTTCAGAAACACATATTAGAGAAAATTCTGGACAGATTTGGCGATAAAATTCGATACCAGTTGTACCAAGACGGCAAGGTTTTGAAAACAATTCAGTCGGGGATGTCAGCCTGTTTCTTTTAGATTACGTATGCCAATACATTTCCCTGGGCCAACGTTGATCAGTTTAAATGTCCAGCATAGACAGAAACACTGAGCCAGCTGAGATGCAGCCCAATGCTATGTTTTTTAATTCAGGAGACCGATAAGAGATGGCTGAAATTTTCAGAATTTATTTAGATCAATAATGGGTTTTGTATATCGACCTCTCTCCATTTCAAGAAAGTGGGCGCTTATACGTAGTCTAGCAATAGAGGTATTTTGAATAACTTGAGGCACTTTAGGGTAATTGAATATGTAAGAGATTGGTTTCATAATGTATGTACGTATTTTTGAATTAAAGACAAAATCAATATCAATGTAAAAGTCACTTTTTAATTCATTTCCAAGCAAAAATACTTTTCCGTATTTATTCTAACAATATCACCTCCAATGAATGGATTTTCGATATTTGGGAAGTAAGAAACGAATCAATTAGACACATAGAAGAGCTACTTCGATTGCAATCACTTGTACTATCACATGCATCATCGCTGTAGGAACCAGAGCCTATGGCATTTTTTGACATGTTACTTGTTGGATTTACACTAATGCCCTGAAACGTTTTTGGTAAAACGTTTTAGCGTTAAAGTGTTATGCAAATGCAATGTAAATCCAGATTTACTCAAGAGACGTGTCGCAAAAAGGTGGCGCATTTGTTTTTAAGGGTATCGCGTGAATGTAACTTTGATTACCCGGATTATAAGTTAATATTCTAATTAAAGTTATATATCATTTTAAAGCTGTTTCGATGAAGATTTTAGAACAACTACACTCCGTTCACAATTCTTGCGCGTTCTTTTTTAAAAAAGAGTTTTTTACCAAAACATCTAGCAAATATGCCCTGTTGACACGTTACATTTTGAATTATTTTTCGTCTTTAAACGCTCATAACTTAACCAATATATGACTATTATACTTATTTTTCGTCTTGATAAAGGTAGATATAAGTTTTATTTCAACGGATGAATTTTAGTAAGCGTCCCATATTGTGACGTCATGGAGTTTGAAAAATAGAATCTGTTGACAGCGACCTTTTTTGCTCATTTTTTGTTACCTTCAATTTTTCAGGTGTACATTAAACAAAAAATACGAAATCAATTTTTAATATATCATACGTGATTATTTTGCTCCTAAACTCTAGTTTATTAATAAATAGTTGATTTTGTTCGCAAAAGTATGTGTTTTCTGTTGTATGTGGAAAAGTGGAGGACGAAAGGTTTTCAAAATTCATTAAAATAGGGCTAATTTACGCCATTCGCCTATTTTCAAGCACAGCAACACGTATATTTATTTCACCTAAAATATCAATTGATTCGTGTTTTATGATGCTCCTAGCCCATTAACAATATATATATGATATCAGAGTTATTCGTCTAAAATGTTTTGAGATATAGAGGTAAATGTGGAGGACGAAAGGATTTTCATGTGTGTACATTTTTCTCAAAAACGTCACATTCTGACATTCTATCATGTTGAAAGTGAGGATCCTCTGGATTACGCCACAAAATGTGTAACAATGCGTGCGCGACCTTTTTGCGACACGTCAGAGCTCTCGGCTAAGAGCGCTTAGCTAAAAAGTTTTAGGACCCTAATAATAGCCAAGACATCCTAGCGTTTTAGTCGAGTGTAAGCGAGTGTAAATCCATCGGTTTTAGCTCTTTGCCCGGTTTTATGCGATGCGCTGAACGAAAAATTTGAAACTTCCCGTTTACAAGTGTCGCATGGTCCTTTCCCTCGTCTCATTCCTTGTTCCCATTATCCAGTTATCATCGCATAAATATCGAGAAGAACTAATTCGCCTGGGGTTCTATCATAATCCTAATATATGCACAAAATCTTCCTGCTCGCTTTCACGCTCTTAACAATGCTCTTTCTAAGACATATTTTTCGAAACCGATGCATTCTTTATCATAAAGTATAGAAGCGGGAAAGGAATGGCTACATTGATTGAACCGTCCTTCAACCAGTGGTGAACTGCTTTTTTCAATTTACATGTATACCTACAAATATTTAAGACGTTTTAGAAAAAAGGTGTAAACTCAATCATATTTCGTAAGACGTATTGAAAATGGTGGTGTAAACTCGACATAATTTTCCTAAAACGTTTTAGCCAAGACGTCTTGGGATGCCGCGTATAGTGTAAATAGGGCTACTGATACTCTTAGGCTACTTTGTACAAAGAACAGGTCCATTTAACAGACTATTGGTCCACTTAAACTTTTTCCAAAAAACTCATTCTTCCATTTACTTTTAAAACCGATTGTAAGTTGTAAGGTAAACCTTTTTTCTTGAGATGTGGAATTTCAAAAAGTGGCATTAATTTTCAGTTTCTTTGAAAAATTGCCAGTAAGAACCCCTATCACAAAGATGTCTTAATATGGGTACACACTATGTTTACCATCAAAATAATATCAAAAAGTATAGTTATATAGAATTTATTATATGGAACATACGGCATACAAGCATTCGGAGTAGAACATTACAGCTATGTATGAAGTTTACCAGTGCAAATCTGGAAAATATTGTCATTTTTTGTTCACTTTGTTATCAAGTTTTAACATGGTGCTCATTCCCTTTCATTGAAAATTTAACCATCAGCCCACAATCCCACAAAAAAGATATTGAAACTCTATAATGCAGAGTCTGTAAAGTAGCTTCTCTGCAAATATCATTTTTGTGGGAGTATGGGCTCACCACTAAAACTGAACTTTTGTGATGAAAATAAGGCTGACTGGTTTATGTTTTCAATATGGCTGCTAACCTGGGCATACATGTGCACTAAAAAACTGCATGTACAGATTAGGTCATTCAAAATTAATTATATGTTGGCATTCTGATGAAGGGCCTTATATTAAAAACTACAAAACCTTTATTTATTTCAAGGGCTTTGTATATTATTTAATAGTGAAAATGCAATAGCCAGATAGCACATTGTGGCAAAGCAAGTAACACACCTTGATTCAGATGACATTGTTAATGAAGACAATACTGAAGCGTATATACATGTAATTTTAATCAATCTTGACACTAATTTCACTACATTATAATCCAAGATCACATTTCCCGTTGTCATTTGTATGCATTACAAGTACAGAGTACATGGGAACATTTTGTTTCTTTTGAAAACATAGAATTAAGTGACATTAATTATAAGAAAATATTTGAATGGCCCAAGTGTTTTTCCAAATAGGCTAGAGAATAAGTAGAAATTATTTTAGGTAATCCTTTGAGTGTCAGGCTATTTATACATGATGCTGCCTTATATTTAGGTAGTGAGGTAGCACCAAAAAATGTACCCGCTTCTGAACAAATTGAAATTACTTGTTTCTTATGTATTTTTATGTGATACTTCAGAAAATTTTTGTCTGACGCGCCATATCCGGGGCGAAAGTTGTCAAAATTGGGTTTTTGACCCTAAAAAGGAAAATTACAGGGGGTACATTAACATCATTGAATAATTCATTCAGTTAGTCTTCAATCATCATAATGATTTTATTGAGAGTTGATGAGATCATTTTAAGGTAGTATGCAAACTTTCAATGGTCTGTCACTCGTGGTTGCCATGGAAACCACAATTTTTGCTGAGAAAATCCTTAATTTTGGTAAAACCTGTACCTGTACATAATATAGAATGTGGATTATTTTTCAAATCAACAGATATCAGAACATTTTAGCACTCTAAAAATCACCAGGGCTGTCCAAACATTTGTTTAAAGAGAAAGAATATTGCAATTTATATGACTGGTAAGTGTCAAAGACCATACAATTACATAAGTGGTCAAAAGTGGGCGTCGCCCTCATGATAGTAGTTGATTGCCATTCTCTATAAATACAGAGTTTTACTTGACTTTTGAGATACATTTATATTGAATTTCTTTGGTTATACTTAATATCAAGCATTTTTACATCTAAGTGTTATAGTTATTGCATGGGGATACAGGGGGGAGGGGGGGGGGTAGTAACAGAATTGGGAGGGGCAGAGCTTATCAGCCTTAAGTGTAAATCTCATCTACTTGGTTCTAGATTTCATAGGGTACAGCTTCTGGGTCTTATTATATTCATCTCAATATATAAGATATAAGAATTTACATGGTTGGTAGAGTTACACATGTGATCAAAAGTGGGCGTGGCCCTAATCATAGTATATGGTTCATTCTCTATAAATACAGAGTTTAACTTGACTTTTGAAGTACATTTACTTAAAAACATCTTTGATTTATACTTAATGTCAAGCATTTCTGGTAAGTTATATATGTACATCTAATTGTAATAGTTATTGTCTGGGGGTGGAGGAGGGGGGGGGGAGAGTTACAGAATTGGAAATGGGCAGAGCTAATAAGCCTTAAACGTAAATCTCATTTATTTAGTTCTGGATTTCAAGGGGTGCATCTTTTGGGTCTTCTTCACTTCTGGGTCTTCTTCATCTCAATATATGGGATATTCCAATTTACGTGATTGGAAAGTGTCAAAGACCATACAATTACATAAGTGATCAAAAGTGGGTGTTGCTCTAACAATAGTAGATAATTCATTCTCTATGAATATGGAGTTTAACATGACTTTAAGATTTATTTTTTAAATTAAAACTTCTTTGATTACATTTAGTATTGTAATATTTATTCCCTGTGGGGGGGGCAAGGGGGGTAGTAGCAGAAATGGGAGGGGGCAGAGCCAATGGCCAGTCAGTCTTAAGTATTAATATCATAGTCTGATCATTTTCATTCACCTCCCGAAGTTAATATATTAACAATATCATGTGGGAGAATATACCTCTACACTTGCAGATTTGAGAGTCATTCAGTTGAGTGTATCTATATGGTGCTCCACCTTTGCCTTTTAAAAAGGTGCTATTGCTATTGCCCCTTCTGCATGGCACTTCATCTGTGAATGTGTGAAGTGCTAGGAAGGCTGCATATATGTCAGGGTCTATATTGGAGGAAATACCACTGACATCAGTCTTCATTTGTTTCCAACTCAAATATCCAGCAGCACTCTGCTGTATTTGCTTTTTGTTTTTATCATCATACAAGAATTAATTCCAATCTTTAGGGACTCGTGTTTTTCTACCTTAAATAGGGCAAGGTGTCCCTCCCCTCTTTCAGGTTCCTTTATAGAATTTTTGATGTAATTATCACATACAAAAACGAATCAATCTGCAATTGTAGAATCTTGAAACAGTCTCCGCCAGATCCAAAAACAAAACTACCTTTCAAGTTGAATTATGGTTTGGGATAGTTGGGGTTTGTTTTCCTTATGACTTGTATACATTTAGAAGTTTTCTTTTTCTTGCTGGGTTCTATTACAAATTTTGGTCCTTTCTCTTTGGCACTTGTGGTTACATGTTCATGCATAGGGATGCGTTTCTCTGTTCTTGCAAGAAGTCCAGTCAGTGTTCCTAGAGCCCAAGGCACAGGGCTCAATAGGAACTGCAGGAGACATTCTAGGCTAATTTTATGTTCTTAAGCAAGATCGAAGCTGTTCAAAGATGTTTCATTCAGAATGTATTTGTATAAGCTTGTTCTGAGTACTTTTTTACTGTCACTGTCACTGTTGCTGCTGTAGTTTGCTGCTATAGTTTTCAATTTCATATGTTTTATTAGATCATGAAATCTTTTTTTCAACTAATCTCAGATGGTATCTCTTCATGCAATTTCCCCTTTTGACTAAAATTAGATGAGATCTGCAGCGACATCATTTGGCACAGATTTTCCTTATGATACACTGTAGAGATGACCTTCATCCTCAATGGTAAATGGATCAAGGAAGTCTTTGATTGCGGTTTTTGTCATCTTTATGTCTTCTATACTTGCTATTTGTGCCTTTCCAAGGTCGTTATGGGTGTCACACTCATCTCATCTCTAGATAATTTTCCTAAGTTGGTCTAATGAATGACTGTCTGATTGTTGTAACCATCTCATCCATATAAAGCACTTATTATCTGTATGGCCCATATTGCAAATCCTCGTAGTGAACCACCAGATGGACTTGAATGGAAACTAAATGACTCCATATCTTTCCAGTGGGTATTGACTGATATTCTCATACAAGGGATTGGTGATATAGCAACACCAGGAGATGAATCAGAAAACCCCAGAAGATGTACCCTATGAAATCCAGAATTAAGAAGATGAGATTTATACTTTAAGGCAGATTAGATCTACACATTCTAATTCTGTTACTACTCACCCCTGCCCAAATGTAAAAACTATAATACTTACACAGATGTATTTACCAGAAATGATTGACATAAATTATAATAACAGCAGTTCAGTATAACTATGAATGTATCTCAAAAGTCAAGTTCAATTTTGTATTTATACAAAGAACCAATCATCTACTATTGTTAGGGTGACACTCCTTTTGATCGTTTATAAATATGTAATTGTATGGTGTTTGACAAATCCTGTAATATCCCATATATTGAGATGAATATGAAGAAGACCCAGACGAGGTGCCCCATGAAATCCAGAACTATGCAGATGATATTTATACTTAAGGCTGATTACCTCTGCCCCCTCCCAATTTTGTTACTACTCTCCCCCAATCTCCCCCAGGCAAGAACTATTACAATTAGATGTGCATTACTAACCAGAAATGCTTGAAATTAAGTATAATCAAAGAAGTTGTAATGTAAATGTATCTCAAAAGTCAACTTAGACTCTGTATTTATAGAGAATGAATCTATAAGGGCGACGCCCACTTTTGATCACTTGAGTAATTCTATGGTCTTTATACTTACCAATCATGCAGAATTATAATATCCTATATATTGAGATGAATATGAAGAAGACCCAGACGATGTACCCCATGAAATCCAGAACTATGCAGATGAGATTTATACTTAAGGCTGATTACCTCTGCCCCCTCCCAATTTTGTTACTACTCTCCCCCAATCTCCCCCAGGCAAGAACTATTACAATTAGATGTGCATTACTAACCAGAAATGCTTGAAATTAAGTATAATCAAAGAAGTTGTAATGTAAATGTATCTCAAAAGTCAACTTAGACTCTGTATTTATAGAGAATGAATCTATAAGGGCGACGCCCACTTTTGATCACTTGAGTAATTCTATGGTCTTTATACTTACCAATCATGCAGAATTATGATATCCTATATATTCAGATGAATGTGAAGAAGACCCAGAAGATGAACCCTATGAAATCCAGAACTATGTAGATGAGATCATTTATACTTAAGGGTGATTAGCTTTGCCCTCTTCCAATTCTTTCCCCCCCCCCCATCTACCCCCTCCCCAATGCAATAAGTATAACACTTACATGTACATTATTTACCAAAAATGCTTCATATTTAGTATAACCAAAGAACATCATTATAAATGTATCTCAAAAGTCAAGTAAAACTCTGTATTTATAGAGAATGGCAATCATCTACTATGATAAGGGCGACGCCCACTTTTGATCACTTATGTAATTGTATGGTCTTTGACACTCCCCAGTTACTGTAAAACGGGTAATTTTGACACCGGGAAATTTTAGCGATTTTTCAATTTTAGGGGGTTTTAGCGCGGGAAATTTTAGCGAAATGAAGATTAATCTTTAAAAAATCAAATTAGCGAAATGCATTAGAAATTTTATCATTTATGGCAGAAGAATGAATAACGGACATGACAGAGGAATTATCAAAATGTAAGACTTCTAACGCACATGGTATTGGTCCAAACTACTGTAATCTCATCAGACTAATCACAAAATCACGGAAGCATTTAAAATCGTTGATTTTTCGGTCCAAACTAATCTCAAATTACAAACCGGAAGTCGAGCACTGAACGAAAAGCTCCTTAAATACTAGTATTCATGTAGTTTACCGGGAATTTCAGCGCCCGGTTTATTTTAACCCCGGTTTATTTTAGCGAATTGAATTTTTAGCGAAACTATAGCGATCGCTAACAATCGCTAACAATTACCCCTCGCTAACAATACCCGTTTTACAGTATGTTAATTGCAATATCCTTTATATTTAAATAAATGTTTGAACTGCCCTTGTAATTTTGAAAATGCTAAAATGTTCTGATATCTGTTGATTTGAAAAATAATCCACATTCTATATTATGTACAGGTACAGGTTTTACCAAAATTAAGGATTTTCTCAGCAAAAATTGTGGTTTCCATGGCAACCACGAGTGACAGACCATTGAAAGTTTGCATACTACCTTAAAATGATCTCATCAACTCTCGATAAAATTATTATGATGAATGAAGACCAACTGAATGAATTATTCAATGATGATAATGTACCCCCTGTAATTATCCTTTTTAGGGTCAAAAACCCAATTTTGACAACTTTCGCCCCGGATACGGCGCATCAGACAAAAATTTTCTGAAGTATCACATAAAAATACATAAGAAACAAGTAATTTCAATTTGTTCAGAAGCGGGTACATTTTTCGGTGCTACCTCACTAACTAATTTTATGATATATACTGAAAGAGGATTTCTCTGAATTATTTGTGTTTCAAATATGGGAACTGCAAATTGGCAAATAACTTTTAGATAAGGTGTCCATACAGACATTTAATTTCAAATTCCAAAGCAAATGCCAGTGGGCATTTATTTAAAGTGAACCTATAACTATTTAGAATATGGCAAACATGTTTAGAAAACAGTCGAGAAGCAATTGAATTAAGAACATCCATTCTCATGGAATTGCCCTTGTGTGCATTTAATTGCAGACATGTTATCCTATATCCTACAATTACACCACATTTCCGAACCGTATAAAGCGATGGATTCATAAGTTGATCATACTATGCAATTTCAATTTCAGGATGATGTCATGTCTGTGTGCCGCTTCAAACATGTAATGGCTTTATTTGCTAGATCCCCAGTCACTGACGGTTGCTAAATATGTATACTTTTGAACATTTTGTTTATTCTAACCATTCATTTTGGGATCGTTCTTGACAAACGTTGCCACATTTTCAGAATTTCATGATTTTTGTTTTATCAATGTTAATTTCAAGTTTCCAGACATTACATAAAGACTCAAGAGTGTTTAGTTTTAGTTGCATTCCTTCTTGGTAGTATCAAATATAACTAAATCGTCTGCAAATAGCATATTGCTAACATTTTGAGTTTCAAGGGATGGAGATTTCCCAATATTATCAAACTTTTTATTTGATATGATAGAGCAATTTGTGACTGGCATCAGATTTATGCCAATCAACGTAACTTTGAACAATCTTCCCAATGATACGTGTATATCATACTTGGTACCATATATCTCGGTTTTGGCTGTAGAGGGGACTTATTTGACATTTAGATTGCATTTAGACACAATTAGATCTCTAATTTGAACATGGTCTCAATATGAGCGTCAGAGAATCCATACATATAATTGTCATATACCGGGTGTCATATAGACCCGATGATTTTTATGGGTCTAGCATCTAGCATGAAGTTCAAGTAATTAGGCCTTGAGGATACGATTTTACGCCGACCGAAGACAATGGACCTCGTATTGAAATGTAGTTGGCATAGAGATAACTGAATAAAGCTTAAATCATAGATGTCACCCTTGTTTGTATTTAATTTGCTTGGACTAAACATCTATTGACTTTAATGCCAGGGCTAGAAACTTGCATAGTCACTTGATTTCATGATTTATCAAAACGCGTTGGTCGAATCTGTCTGAAACTCGAATGGCATACTTAAGGAATAAAGACCAAGATTTTATGATTTATGGCGTAATATATGACCGAAAATTTTATTCCGTCAATGTACGTATTGTACATGAAAATGTTTGTCGTCATTCGAATAAACCAAGGTTTTAAAGAATTTTAGCATTAAATCAATGGAGATTTGTCCCAAGTTTTTTTGAAATGCCATGGAAAATGATTTAAGACATAACTGTGTAAATCAAAGCTATTCTTGGAGAAAACGTTCCACTGACATCAAATATGCTATTAAAAAGAAAGAAAACTAAATCATTAGAGGTAATAAGTGCAAATCTCTTAAAATCTCATGTAAAACGAGAATTTGAGAGATTTCAAAGCTATTTAGAAATTCCTCTATTGGATGACGTGTTAAAATTATTGGCGACATCAATTTATTCATATTCGGCCCCAGCAGAGGGGCGGGGGCGAGATTTGTATTGGCACGCTCAATTACCAATTTTGTAAACGGGCCTCATTCGTCATTGAAATTTCTCTCGAAATGTTCGCCGTTTTGTGAATATCCTCTGCAAGTTTGAATCGATTAACTTAAAATTCTTTTTAACTGATGTTAAACCGAAATAAACGTCATTTCTTTGATTTCAAATTTTACTTTGCGCATGCGTGGCCCTAGGAGAGATCGTGGTCACGATTGTTCACATGATCATAATTTGCACTTTGATTGGACATCATCGTGCATTGCGAATCATAAATTAAAAAAAATATTTCCATAAATAGGCCTATAGGAAGGAATTCACTTTTCCATAAAGTCAGCTCATGAATATTATAATGAGCCGCTTAAAAATCTTTGACGTCAATGAGGGAAACTTTTTCCCGCGAAAAACAAATGCAATAATTGAGTTTACTGTAAGTTTTACCTCTTCAAATGTGCAAATTATCAGTAAATTATTGACGAATTTTTATTGAACGTCAAATGACATTTATTTACGCCTTCTAAGCGATTTCAATATTAAATTTCTGTTCATTATGAGTAAATAAATTGAAGAGAATCACTCCCGGTCAGTTTTCAATCATAATGGGAACTGCATGTGAACAGGTGAAATTATCATAATCATTGGTTCACCAACATTATAACATGTCTCTCATGCATAAAAAGATATAGATAGACAATCCATTTCAAGTTAATCTTCAGTGTCATTTGATGAATTACCTGTTCAAATTAAAAACATTTGCTCTTATTCATTAAATCATTGACTTCACTACTCCCATAATTCAATCAACTGAACGCGATTACTTCCTATTTATTTCTGCAAGTCATAAGATTGTATCTTGAAGATATTATACATGAAAACATCGGGATATAGAATTGATTCCAATGTATATTTCCCGCTGCGTATCTCCCGATCCAAATATTCCCGGGAAAATGTTTTTTATTCAGTGTAGAAACAGTGTCGAAAATAATGAGAACGCTTAGAAAACAAACCTGAATATTCAGGGTGTCCTGAAAACTTCACTTGTCATAGGATTAATTAGTTATGTGATGATCGGTTTTGAATAATGATCACTGGAAAGATTTCAAAGAAAGAGCGTACTAGTATATCATATATAATATTTATTGATGATATGTTGAGATTGCTGATCGTCATTGAGATCGCAGATGGCGAATTAATACCAAAAGGTAACGATATCGTATACGTACTATGAACAAATTTCATTTGGTAAATAATAAAGTAATTTAAGTCTAGCTTCTTAGATAGAAAATTTGGCTTCGAAGTTATCTTTTTAATAGCCAATGGGCGTTCTCCAAATTTGGAGGATGAAATGAAGGTTATTTAATTAGGCCCAGTTGCGTTAAGCGAGAAACCCGTTGTAGTTTTACTGAAATGGCAACTGGAAAAAGTTCCAATTAAAAGAAAGTCAGTTTAGTCATGGGATTCATGATCTTGAAAGCCCATGGTTTTAGTTACCATAACATATTCACGCTTTTGAAAATATTTTTTAATGTGTATTATGGAGATGGGATCGATCCTCTATAACAAAATGTCAAACAAATCGTGTTTGCGCGAATGTCACTCGTGGTGAATTTCTGATGGAACTTCTTACTACGACATATAACTATTTAACAGGATATTGTATGACCACTATCACTATCAGATAATTTAACCGAGTTGTCTGTAACTTCACAATTTACATATTTTGTTTACAATCGCACTAGATATGTGAGCCCGGTATGTGGAGCTGATCTCAGAAGTCTCAATAAACAATAGTTCTGTCAAAAAATTATTAATTTAAATTACATAAGGTTCGGAATCAAAGTACTCCGTCCATATTTTATATTTGATTAAAAATAATTAAAGCATTTGGCAAATAGAATCCTTTTTATTGTAGTTTATTCAAAATATTCCTATGCTGGCTGTACTAATTATTCAAAACTTTCAGTCATCGACGTCATTGATCGGACTCATTTGCATACAACCAATCAGCGCGCCGGAAATTATCGATTTTCTTTACTTTGTGGAAAGGTGATATGGGAACTACTTATTTCTCCAAAGGCTCCCTTATTGGAAGCTGAATATAGATCTCCTGGAGAGCTATACTAATCAGGATTCTCGCAGACATATTCAATAAATTTGAAAGTTGATAACTGATCTCATAGACACGAACAGGGATCATTGGAACACGACAACTATGGATCCGAGGCATATTCAGTGGTAATTGGAGGACAACTATGGACCTTGGGCATAGTCAGTGATAATTTGAAGAGGACAACTGGATATCGGGCATATTCAATTGTAATTTGAAACGGACAAGTTTGGATCTCAAACATATTAAGTGGTCATTGGAAGCTGAAAACTATGAATCGCGTGGAAACAATAAACATCAAAACTTAATTTATTCTTTAAAACATCACAATTTTAATGTGAAAGCACAAGCCCTTCTTGTTACATTCCATTAGAGTTCACAAAAATCAAATTGGTAATTTCTGCTGAATCAAGAAATAATAGGACTTTTGCCAGGTGTCCAAATTATAAATATTCTAAAAAGTAATCTGACCTGACCAAAACCTCTACTTCCAACTATTTATTAACTCCTCCATTGAACGTATTACTTTAACAGTATTTAATAGATTAAAAACTCACACTTCATCAAATCCCTAACATAAATGTTACTTCTGTTCGAAATTGGGTTCAGCTTCTGCAATATTTTCTCAGAGAACTGAGAAGTTTACAAGAAACCCATATTTTATGCCTTTGAAAAGTGGCTTTGGTAAGTCATTTGACTATTTCATGACTTTGAATGAACTTACATTAAAGAATAATGACCAGTTTTAACATTAAGGAATATACATATAGATTTTGTCATACAGTTCATGGGTTATTCTAGAACATACAGACATGTGTTCATTGTTTGAATTAACATTAAGACAATGAGAGGCAAGTGATGCCACAGAGGATATGATAATGATCCCTCCAATGTAATGATTGTACATAATTTGTAATCACAGTTCTTTCAAGAGTTTCTTCACCATTGTCAGTCTAGGTAACAGTCATGAGTGGTGTCACAAGAGAGTTTCACCATCATTGTTGGATATGTTTACAGAGTTATTAATAGTGCCAAATACAGAAGACTACGATAATAATGTTCTTCTCTCCAAGTTGAGTATTTCACACAAAATGTAATTGCAGTCCATAACTTTGTTACACAAAATTGTTGCAAACGCCTATCACTTGAACCAGCAACAACATGCTTTGTAGATACAGACACTGCAAACAGCCGCCGCAGACTGTGGATCTCTGTGGTTCTCTGTCGATCATCTCTGTCACTTCATTTACAGGATAGACATTGTTACGACCTGAAAGTACTTGAAAAAAAGAGGAAAAAGTCAGCAAGGAGGATTTGACTTTTTCCTTAAAAGGAATAGGTGAATATATCCATATCTCTGGAATGACCATTTTTAGATATGAGTATATTTATATATTGCTTTTAAGACTATGCATTAACATGCAAATGTCACCACCGGCCATTTGTTTAAGCAGCAATTTGTAACAGCAGCTTAACACTAATTGCTGACTGCCATCCATGAAGTAGTTTTGTCAATTAAATAGCTATTTTCACTATTTCACAACTCCTGGTGGTGACATAAAAAATCAAATCATTGCTGAGTAAGTACAGTTTAATGAAAACTATGAACAAAAATCGTATGATTGCTGAATTAATTGGCAAATTAGTACTTCTATAGCTAGCATAATACTAGTAATCAAACAAATGATCAAGACCAAATTGATTGAATTTAAACTATTTTCCCTGTTTAGCTCCCAAAGTCTCAGAATGAAAAATTACCAAACACATGCAAACAGTGTTCCCTGTGTACCAACCAAGGCCCGATTTGCTGAAAAAAAGAAAAAATATATGTAATGCATGTTAATCTTATTATTCCAATTTAAATAAATTGCCAAAAAAATAATTTGGAGGGATGGAGTAAGGTAGTAATATATTTTAACTAGTCAATACAATACAGCTTGCAGCACTGTAACCATTGTGTGGCTGCTACCAAGTTCATTCTTCTGGCT
Organism: Owenia fusiformis; assembly: GCA_903813345.2. Classification (NCBI taxonomy): domain Eukaryota; kingdom Metazoa; phylum Annelida; class Polychaeta; order Sabellida; family Oweniidae; genus Owenia; species Owenia fusiformis. The sequence goes on along the minus strand of CAIIXF020000002.1, from coordinate 9,899,644 downwards.
AAATTGTGATTTTGTGCAAGGAGAAAATTGATTTATTAGTATCTTCTTTGCAACAGTAGTAGTTGTAGTCCAGAGCAGTAGTAGTCATTGTCCTTCTTCACCTTCTTCAAAACACCTACATTAAGAAAAATGGTTTAAATGACTACCCGAACTCCGAAGCATGCAAGGGATTAACATTTGATAAAATAACATTTAAACCTGAACAATCAGTGTCTAGGTCATAGATACCTAGACAGTTGATTGCTTTTTGGACCAAATCATGGTCGCATTTGCACTGACCTCAACAACAGAAAAAAATAGTTGAAAACTAAAAATTGGCTACAAATAGGCTACAACACAGAGAACCATCTTCCAGCTCGCACCAAAAAAAAAGAATTGAAAATTGAAACCTAAAAACTGAGACTAACATACTTAGTATGTTAACTCTCAGGTGAAAGTGAATGTAAAAAACAACAATATGAAGACAATATTTCCAAATATGGCGCACATCTCTTCCATTTTGAAATGAACCATTGGTGGATTCCACTATTCTTTCATTTCAGAACATAGAACCTGTTAGGAAGCTTTCAAGCCAAACACACCTTAACAAAAGATCAAAAGTTGGGTGACCATTCCATCGCTCATGCGGTATGCTGTCCAGAGAGATTAAGAAGAATAACAAGAATGCCATCCTTGGCCATGCATCATTAGGATACATCACATTAAAAAGATGAAATACAAGACCAGACCACTATCAATTCCCGATAGTATCTTTACTGTAACACTGATGAGCAATGTCTACCTACCTAAAGAGTACATGGGTAACATGTATCAACTCCAATGCCGTTCCTGTACAGTAACCAAGTGAATCCTTGCTGCGTCCTCACAAGATCTTAAGAATCACACTATATTCGTCATAGCCAACTAATCGACACTGATGCTTGAAAGCAAAAATGAGTGGACCATCACCAGAATTCACCGAGACCCCTCGGGAACTATCAAATGCACACCGGCACCACAGCAATACATTGACCTACATCCTGGTGGGTGCAGGTCGACCACGTTTACTAACGAGTAACTGTGGCTTTCATCAACCATCAGAATATAGGCGAAACAAGAACCAAGTTCAACAATAAGAATCCAACATGGAAACTGTTGGGTTGGGACTTACAAGGAATTGATACCTGAAACCCATGCATCTAGAGATTGATAGACACTGATCATCAGAATCACAGTGGAGATACCACAAGGAACATCAAATGGTATGATCAAGTAAGCCAGAGCTCTCAATGCAATGGATCAGAATGACCCATGCTCAACGATGCCATCCCTAGATATTCCTCGAAATCAATCGGGACAACATAAAACATGAACAAAGGAAGGCCTCCAAACGATTGATCTCGTGTTAAGACATGTTCAGCCATCCAGCTTCATAGCAGACTCCACATTCCTCCACTCCAGAATAATGGGCTGGCCAACAAAATCCACCGGTTCATTCAAAATGGAAGGTGCCCCACTAAACGAGAAGAACCTGCCTCCCAACCCATAGATGGAAATTATTGTCTAGCTGGAGATGACCCTTTAAATGACTATCATAACAAAAAAATGACTAACATAGAAAATCAAGATTACTTAACTTAGGTGACAGGAACATTGCAACTCTATTACATCAAGGGTCGTGTTGAAGTAGCTTCCAGTGTATCCAGTGATCTTGGCTTGGCTTCCTTCCCATGTGTGGGTTATCTTCACTTGGATTCCTATGGGTGGCTAGGTTTCCATTTGTGGCTCGATGCTTATCTTCCAGCAGTTGACTCATCTTCCAGAGGGCAGCCTGACTTCCTGTAGGATGACCATCTTGGCTTGACTTCCAATTGATGGCTAGGTTTCCATTTGTGGGTCATCTTCACTTGGATTCCTATGGTGTCTAGGTTTCCATTTGTGGCTAGATGCTTATCTTCCAGCAGTTGACTCATCTTCCAGAGGGCAGCCTGACTTCCTGTAGGATGACCATCTTGGGTTGCCTTCCAATTGATGGCTAGGTTTCCATTTGTGGGTCATCTTCACTTGGATTCCTATGGGTGGCTAGGTTTCCATTTGTGGCTAGATGCTTATCATCCAGCAGTTGACTCATCTTCCAGAGGGCAGCCTGACTTCCTGTAGGATGACCATCTTGGCTTGCCTTCCAATTGATGGCTAGGTTTCCATTTGTGGGTCATCTTCACTTGGATTCCTATGGGTGGCTAGGTTTCCATTTGTGGCTAGATGCTTATCATCCAGCAGTTGACTCATCTTCCAAAGGGCAGCCTGACTTCCTGTAGGATGACCATCTTGGCTTGACTTCCAATTGATGGCTAGGTTTCCATTTGTGGCTTGATGCTTATTTGTGGCTCATCTTCCAGCAGGTGTTCCAGCAGGTGACTCATCTTCCAGCAGGTGACTCATCTTCCAGCAGGTGTGGCTAGATGCTTATCATCCAGCAGTTGACTCATCTTCCAGAGGGCAGCCTGACTTCCTGTAGGATGACCATCTTGGCTTGCCTTCCAATTGATGGCTAGGTTTCCATTTGTGGGTCATCTTCACTTGGATTCCTATGGGTGGCTAGGTTTCCATTTGTGGCTAGATGCTAATCATCCAGCAGTTGACTCATCTTCCAGAGGGCAGCCTGACTTCCTGTAGGATGACCATCTTGGCTTGACTTCCAATTGATGGCCTGGCTTCCATTTGTTGCTCATCTTCCAGCAGGTGCCTCGGTCTTCCAGAGGCCAGTTTGGATTCCTGTTTGTGGTTCAGATTCTAGTGGGCTTCTAATCTCCAGGCTAAAGGTAAATCTGAAAGCAATACTGTATATTAGGAAATGAAATATTGTACTTACTTGACTATGATCCGAGAGACCTCTCCTGTCTTGGACAATGCTACTTTAGGCGTATAAAGACATCACCAATGGTAGTTATAACAGTATGATATGTGGGTACAAACACTGTAGACGGATGGTGAAGACTGTGGTTCCTCTCTGACACTTCTTGGACAACACAGAATTTTTCATGGCCAGGGTAAGAGGAGGGCACCTGGAAGTACATACAAAATAGGAAAAAGTCAGCAATGAGATAATGACTTCTTGTAGGTTCAACCGATTGCTTGGAAGCAGTTAAACTCAAACCAAAGTTGACTTGAGGTTGAGTTTGACTGAGGTGTAGTTGATTTTGGGTTGAGATGACCTGTCACCTGTATGTAAATATGACGTGCAAGAACCAGAGATGATTTCACACTACCCTACCACGTGACCACGTTTAAAAGGGAAACAGGCTACAGTTAAGTTGCAAATGAGGGACGTGGGTTTAATTCCATATTTCTGAACGTTAAATACATTTTACATTCATTTCTTGTGATCTACCAGACATAAAATAGATTCATCAAGCAGTTTGTAGAATATTGTTGGCAAAAAACAAAGGCAAAGATAGAGAATAGTGGGTGCAGGGAAGCATAACTCTAAAGCAATACAAGAGACATTTCAGTAAATCTATTATCTATCTTTTAAAGTACAGGGAGCGTGTAAGCTTCACTTCGAAAATGTTACTTATTTTGACATTGGTATGTAACAAAAAAAACAGTTAACTGTTATTTAAACTGCGTGTCATTGTGTTATATGTAGATATATTTTCTAGTTTGTTATTCAACTGTATTTTCGTGAATCAATTGTTTTTCTCAAATCTTAAGATGAATAAAAAGTCGTCCAAGAAATGTATCTTTACTTTGATGTAAGGCACAACATATTGTGAAACATTTTTCCTCTTTCCACAAAGAGGATAATGTTTGTTTTAGGGTGTCTGGCGATGAGCGTTTCATGATTAAATGCAAAATCATTGGAGCAGATACCATCCAAAAACATCTGACATTCAACATGTCATATGACTACATCACAAATAATAGTTTTCACTCAGAGTTAAAAGCTTGGGTAAGCATAGTAATAGTATTATGAATACATTTCCTACAAACACACTAATTGTACAGCTCTATGTCTAGTCAACATTCTAAATGGATGAGCATTAATCGACTAAGTATTTGTCATCCTTTATGAATGAACATAAATGGACTAAGCATTTGTCATCCTTTATGGATGAGCATAAATGGACTAAGTATTTGTCACCCTTTATGGATGAGCATTAATGGACTATGTATTTGTCATCCTTTATGGATGAACATAAATGGACTAAGTATTTGTCATCCTTTATGGATGGGCATTAATGGACTAAGTATTTGTCACCCTTTATGGATGAGCATTAATGGACTACGTATTTGTTGTCCTTTATGGATGAACATAAATGGACTAAGTATTTGTCATCCTTTATGGATGATCATTAATGGACTTAGTATTTGTCATCCTTTATGGATGAGCATAAATGGTATAAGTATTTATCATCCCAAATGGATGTGCATGAATGGACTAAGTATTTGTCATCCTTTATGGATGAGCATTAATGGTCTAATTATTTGTCATCCTTTATGGATGAGCATAAATATGGACTAAGCATTTGTCATCCTTTATGGATGTGCATAAATCGACTAAGTATTTGTCATCCCTAATGGATGTGCATAAATAGACTAAGTATTTGTCATCCTTTATGAATGAGCATAAATGGTCTAAGTATTTATCATCCCAAATGGATGTGCATGAATGGACTAAGTATTTGTCATCCTTTATGGATGAGCATTAATGGTCTAATTATTTGTCATCCTTTATGGATGAGCATAAATATGGACTAAGCATTTGTCATCCTTTATGGATGTGCATAAATCGACTAAGTATTTATCATCCCTAATGGGTGAGCATAAATGGACTAAGTATTTGTCATCCTTTATGGATGAGCATAAATGGACTAAGTATTTATCATCCCAAATGGATGTGCATAAATGGACTAAGTATTTGTCATCCTTTATGGAGGAGCATAAATATGGACTATGTATTTGTCATCCTTTATAGATGAGCATTAATGGAGTAAGTATTTGTCATCCTTTATGGATGAGCATAAATATGGACTAAGTATTTGTCATCCTTTATGGATGTGCATAAATGGACTAAGTATTTATCATCCCTAATGGATGAGCATAAATGGACTAAGTATTTGTCACCCTTTATGGATGAGCATAAATGGACTAAGTATTTGTCATCCTTTATGGATGAGCATAAATATGGACTAAGTATTTGTCATCCTTTATGGATGTACATAAATGGGCTAAGTATTTATCATCCCTAATTGATGAGCATAAATTGACTAAGTATTTGTCATCCCTCATGGATGAGCATTACGTGTATTAAGTATTTGTCATCCTTAATGGACTAAGTAAAATATATACATGTCCTCCCTAATTGATGATCAAAAGTGAAATATGTACAGGTCGCCCTTAATGAAATATGTACACGTCATCCTTAATGAAATATGTACCAGTCATCCTTAATGGATGAGCATAAGTGGAATATAAACATGTTGTCCTAAATAGGTGACCATAAAATGAATAAAGAACGATTCATTTTTATAAACACTAATGCATGTTGATTTGAAACGTGTTTAAACTTCAGTACAATATGAATATGTCCAAAATACTAGGCTTGAAATTATAGCAGTTACTACTTTTTTCAAGGCCCGACTGCGTCGCTAACATGCTAAATATGCTAAATATAAGAGTTAGCTGACGTTTGGGAGTCTGACTTACCTTCTAAAGGTTAGAACCCGAATCTTAATGAAACCATATCACCTTAACTTTGTTCCGTCAACCATGGAGCATTTGCCACAACACCCAAGAGGTAAATCATGGATCGAGAAAATGAATGATTTCCTTGTAAGTTCCGGAAGTTTCAATACGAAAAATTACCGAACATATGTGAAAACCGAATATTTGTTCGTTGTTTTCACGATTTACAGGTTCGTTTGTTCTTCAATGTTTTGGTCTAAATTATAAAGCATCACCAACAGGTCTTACTCTATTAATCGGCTAATACAGCAGACGGCTCATATTTCTACGTAGCATTTCATTCAGACCAATAGTGGGAGTGTAGATCACGCAGTTTCGTTCGTTGCGTACTTCACTTGAAATTAGTAATTTTAAATATTGACTACTTCACTTAGCTTGGCGGATGTAGAACATTGCTTAATATTCTTTTAATTTTCACACCAGACATGCTTGGTTGACACGTCAACAAAGTAAAGTTCAAGGGTCAATGCGTTATTTCGTGATAACTACAACGCCTTCCCGGAAGTCAACATTGATGAAAAATGAAAAAGTCAGAAAAGCATTTACGCTAATTTCTATCAAATGCTATGTTTATGCATCATCATCGACGCAACAAAGGTGATATGGTTTCATTAAGATTCGGGTTCTAACCTTTAGAAGGTAAGTCAGACTCCCAAACGTCAGCTAACTCTTATATTTAGCATGTTAGCGACGCAGTCAGGCCTTGAAAAAAGTAGTACATCAGTTTTCTAAAAGTATTAAGTTTTCTCAATAGGTGGCCAACAAAAATGGTGGAGTAATTTACCCAATAGATGACAAATAACACAAATAAAAATGGTGGAAATAGAAAATTTACCAAAGGAGTGGCATTGATATGGAGAACTGAATTCAACAATGTTTTTCTCTTAAAAAAATCATTGAAAACATTCTGTTAAAAAACACAGTATTTTATGTAATGTTGACTCATTTGACAACATTTTAATGTGAAAATTATTTAGAAATATTTTATATAACTATTTTTGTTAACATTTTTTTAGTGCAATTGCTCCTTTCTACCAATTCTTGAGAATGAAATAAAATGTCTTTCCGAACCTTGTTGGAACAAAATAGCATATACAAAATGTTTTTCGACCTCTCAATATTATAGTTATATGAAGGAATTTTTGGTTGATTTTAAAAAAAGTATTCAAAAAATTATAAAACAAAATCCCCCAAAATAGCACGGACGTCAAGTAAGTTTCTGGCGAAAGCCGGAGCATAGATTATTTAAGAGGAATGGAACAAGTTTGAAGAAAAACGGTGTAGTGTGAGACTCACAATCATTGATTTTCCAAAGACAGGGTAGATTTGAAATTCAAATTAACGGTTTTGCGGGGCGTTTCGGTTTCGATACGCCCCGGAGAGTTAGTACCGCATGATCATATAATGTTTATTGATGACATGTTGACATTGCTGATCATTATTGACATCGCTGATGGCGAATAAATACCAAAAGGTAACGCTTTGCGCCAATGTCACTCATGGTGAATTTCTGATGGAACTTCTTACTACGACATAATAACCATTCAACAGGATAGTGTATGACCACTATCAGATAATTTAACCGAGTTGTTTGTACTTCACAATTTACATTTGTTGTTTACAATCGCACGAGACATTTGAGCCAGGGTATGTGAGGCTGATCTGAGAAGTCTTAATAAACAATAGTTCTGTCAAAAAATGATTAAATTAAATTACATAAGATTCGGAATGAAAGTGCCACATCTATATTTCATATTTGATTAAAAATAATTAGTGCGTTGGGCAAATAGAATCCTTTTTATTGCAGTTAATTCAAAAAATTCCTATGCTGGCTGTACTAATTATTCTAAACTTTCCATCATTGACGTCATTGATTTGACTCATTTGCATACAACCAATCAGCGCACCAGAAATTATCGATTTTCTTTACTTTGTGGAAAGGTGAATATTAGGAAATGAATATTGTACTTACTTGACTATGATCCGAGAGACCTCTCCTGTCTTGGACAATGCTACTTTAGGCGTATAAAGACATCACCAATGGTAGTTATAACAGTATGATATGTGGGTACAAATGCTGTAGACGGATGGTGTAGACTGTGGTTCCTCTCTGACACTTCTCGGACAACACAGAATTTTTCATGGCCAGGGTAAGAGGAGGGCACCTGGAAGTACATACAAAATAGAAAAAAGTCAGCAATGAGCTAATGACTTCTTATAGGTTCAACCGATTGCTTGGAAGCAGTTAAACTCAAACCAAAGTTGACTTGAGGTGGAGTTTGACTGAGGTGGAGTTTTTGGGTTGAGATGACCTGTCACCTGTATGTAAATATGACGTGCAAGAACCAGAGATGATTTCACACTACCCTACCACGTGGCCATGTTTAAAAGGAAAACAGGCTACAGTTAAGTTGCAAATGAGGGACATGGGTTTTATTCCATATTTCTGAACATTAAATACATTTTACATTCATTTCTTGTGATCTACCAGACATAAAATAGATTCATCAAGCAGTTTGTAGAATATTGTTGGCAAAAACAAAGGCAAAGATAGAGAATAGTGGGCGCAGGGAAGCATAACTATAAAGCAATACAAGAGACATTTCAGTAAATCTATTATCTATCTATTAAAGTACAGGGAGCGTGTAAGCTTCACTTCGAAAATGTTACTTATTTTGACATTGGTATGTAACAAAAAACCCAGTTAACTGTTATTTAAACTGCGTGTCATTGTGTTATATGTAGATATATTTCCTAGTTTGTTATTCAACTGTATTTTCGTGAATCAATTGTTTCTCTCAAATCTTAAGATGAATAAAAAGTCGTCCAAGAAATGTATCTTTACTTTGATGTAAGGCACAACATATTGTGAAACATTTTTCCTCTTTTCACAAAGAGGATGTTTGTTTAAGGGTGTCTGGCGATGAGCGTTTCATGATTAAATGCAAAATCATTGGAGCAGATACCATCCAAAAACATCTGACATTCAACATGTCATATAAGACTACATCACTAATAATAGTTTTCACTCAGAGTTAAAAGCTTGGGTAAGCATAGTAATAGTATTATGAATACATTTCCTACAAACACACTAATCGTACAGCACTATGTCTAGTCAACATTCTAAATGGATGAGCATTAATCAACTAAGTATTTGTCATCCTTTATGAATGAACATAAATGGAGTAAGTATTTGTCATCCTTTATGGATGAGCATAAATGGACTAAGTATTTGTCATCCTTTATGGATGAGCATAAATGGACTACGTATTTGTCATCCCTGATGGATGAACATAAATGGACTAAGTATTTGTCATCCTTTATGGATGAGCATAAATGGACTAAGTATTTGTCATCCTTTATGGATGAGCATAAATGGACTACGTATTTGTCATCCCTGATGGATGAACATAAATGGACTAAGTATTTGTCATCCTTTATGGATGAGCATAAATGGACTAAGTATTTGTCATCCTTTATGGATGAGCATAAATGGACTAAGTATTTGTCACCCTTTATGGATGAGCATAAATGAACTAAGTATTTGTCACCCTTTATGGATGAGCATTAATGGACTACGTATTTGTCATCCTTTATGGATGAACATAAATGGACTAAGTATTTGTCACCCTTTATGGATGAGCATTAATGGACTACGTATTTGTCATCCTTTATGGATGAACATAAATGGACTAAGTATTTGTCATCCTTTATTGATGAGCATAAATGGACTAAGTATTTGTCACCCTTTATGGATGAACATAAATGGACTAAGTATTTGTCAACCTTTATGGAGGAGCATACATGAACAAAGTATTTGTCAAGCTTTATGGATGTGCATAAATGGACCAAGTATTTGTCATCATTTATGGATGTGCATAAATGGACTAAGTATTTGTCATCCTTTATGGATGAGCATTAATGGAATAAGTATTTGTCATCTTTTATGGATGAGCATTAATCGACTAAGTATTTATCATCCTTTATGGATGAGCATTAATGGACTAAGTATTTGTCATCCCTAATGGATGAGCATACATGAACTAAGTATTTGTCATCCTTAATGGACTAAGTGAAATATATACATGTCCTCCCTAATTGATGAACATAAGTGAAATATATACACATCCTTAATGGATGATCAAAAGTGAAATATGTACACGTCATCCTTAATGGATGAGCATAAGTGGAATATAAACATGTTGTCCTAAATAGGTGACCATGAAATGAATAAAGTACGATTCATTTTTATAAACACTAATGCATGCTGATTTGAAATGTGTTTAAACTTCAGTACAATATGAATATGTCCAAAATACTAGACTTAAAATTATAGCAGTTACATCAGAGTTTTCTAATAGTATTAAGTTTTCTCAATAGGTGGCCAACAAAAATGGTGGAGTAATTTACCCAATAGATGGCAAATAAAAATGGTGGAAATAGAAATTTAACTGAGTTGTTTGTAACTTCACAATTTACATTTGTTGTTTACAATCGCACAAGACATTTGAGCCAGGGTATGTGAGGCTGATCTGAGAAGTCTAATTAAACAATAGTTCTGTCAAAAAATGATTAAATTAAATTACATAAGATTCGGAATGAAAGTGCCCCATCTATATTTCATATTTGATTAAAAATAATTAGTGCGTTGGGCAAATAGAATCCTTTTTATTGCAGTTAATTCAAAAAATTCCTATGCTGGCTGTACAAATTCTTCAAAACTTTCCATCATTGATGTCTTTGATTTGACTCATTTGCATACAACCAATCAGCGCACCGGAAATTATCGATTTTCTTTACTTTGTGGAAGTGAATATTAGGAAATGAAATATTGTACTTACTTGACTATGATCCGAGAGACCTCTCCTGTCTTGGACAATGCTACTTTAGGCGTATAAAGACATCACCAATGGTAGTTATAACAGTATGATATGTGGGTACAAATGCTGTAGACGGATGGTGTAGACTTTGGTTCCTCTCTGACACTTCTCGGACAACACAGCATTTTTCATGGCCAGGGTAAGAGGAGGGCACCTGGAAGTACATACAAAATAGGAAAAGGTCAGCAATGAGATAATGACTTCTTTTAGGTTCAACCGATTGCTTGGAAGCAGTTAAACTCAAACCAAAGTTGACTTGAGGTTGAGTTTGACTGAGGTGGAGTTGATTTTGGGTTGAGATGACCTGTCACCTGTATGTAAATATGACGTGCAAGAACCAGAGATGATTTCACACTACCCTACCACGTGGCCCATTTAAAAGGGAAACAGGCAACAGTTAAGGTGCAAATGAGGGACGTGGGTTTAATTTAAATGCCAAATTTACCTTGCAAAATGACTAATAAAAATGGAGGGAACTTGAAATGATCCCATATTTTACCCAATAGATGGCTAATAAAAATGGCGGGAATGGAAATTGTACCAAAACCCAAAAAAATATAAAATCCCTTTTAAGGTAAGCTTAAAACGTAGTTTGGGAAAATAATTTATACATCCTGCGGAGTATGACAAAATATTGCCCCTAATTGTTCAATAATGAGTACACATAATGAATAAAAGGTTTTCTTTCAAGAAAATATGAGCAACTTGACTATCCAAAACTGAGTGAATTCGATTTCCAATGTTAGGGATTCTCCTCTTAAAACATGAGGGTTTTATCCATCTAACTAACCCATAATTACGGTACACTCCCCTCCATAAGTTTGACAACCTTTGCTCCCCCATTTAACTATGTGTTAAAGCCTCTTTACCTTTGAATTTTTATTTAATTAGCTTGTGATGAAAATACTTATACTATTGATTGAAACAAAATTTGACTTCATTTCCAATACCTCCAAATTTTCTCAATTTTTTTCCTTGATAACAATAAGTCGAAAATTGATAATAAATTTTCAAAAATCCACATTCCCATGTTAACCAATGGGAAATGGTAGGTTTGCCGCAAGTCATATGGCAGAATATCTATCCAGTCGAGTCCTTGCAAAAAATACAAGTTAGGTAAGCAATTGAATTTGCTAACTTTATTTAACAAAAAAATGATAAGTTTCTACAGGTTTAACAAAGTTATAGGGCTTTAAAGTCAAAATTGTTTTTCAAAAATCCTTTCCCATTGAAATAACACAGGGGGCGAAAAATGATTTTCAAAAATAACTTTGAAGCCCTGTAACTTTAGTATCGATCAAGTGGTTTACATGGGAATGACGATTTTCAAAAATTCATCAAATTTATCATCAATTTCCAACCTAATGTTTAGGAAAAAATTGGGAAAATTTGTTATGTTTCCATCAATATTATAAGTTATTACATCTCAGGTTAAGTAAATAAAAATTCAAACATAAAGAGGCGTTAACACGTAGTTCAATGGGGGAGCTAAGGTTGCCAAACTTATGGAGGGGAGTGTAACTCTCCACCAAAAACCCTAGGAATTTTATCCACTCACCATTAACTATTTCCCCATAAAATATTATAATGAGGGTTTCTACCCATTATCCATTGAAAGAATTCTTCCATAAAAACAAGAGGAGTTTGTCCCATAAGATATGAATGGCTATGTTTATGAAATAAGGTTCACTTTATTCAACTTATGCAAATGATTTTACCCGCCAAATAGATGTGATTTCTCGCTAAACAGGTAAAATTTCCCGCCAGAATGTGGATTAATTGCCCGCAAAAAAGGTACATGTTTCCCGCCAAACATGGCGTAGAATAATGGAAATAGCGTCATGAATCCTGGAACAATGAATCTCGGATCCGGTACGTCATTAAGGCCAGGGTGCATGTTGGGAAATTTTCTGCATTCCTCAATTGAGTCGCATGATATTTTTCAAACATGAATCACTCCTTCCCCACATTATCTACATCTTCCAGTTTTGCACAAAGAGTATGTACCTAGAAAAGACTTGTGAGAAGATTTGTTTGGTAAATTGTATAAAAAATTAGTACCGTGGGTACTGGGCTCACATGGTGACAGAAAAAATGGATATAATTTTTTGCTGATTTTTTGTAACAAAATTATTTCAAGCCACTTGCCACTATTTTGGACTGACTGAGAGACAGATGTTGAGTAAAATGGCTGAAAAAAACCGGATATAATTTTTTGCCAATTATTTGTAACAAAATTATTTCATATATCTACCCTTTACATTGACATGGATTTTTACAATGTAGGACACCTGAAATTATTTGTAAAGCCAGAAAATGGGTCGAAAGTGAATTTCACGAGACAAAAGTGACGGCCATTTTGAAAATAGGCGAGCTTTTGAACCAGGAGTCATGAGGGAGTTTTCTGTATTGATGTTGAACAGAAATAACTTAAAACAGGAATCCTATCGACAGAGGTTTTAAAACGTGCCACTATTGTTGACGGACAGACAGACAGACAGACAGACAGACAGACAGACAGACGGACGGACGGACGGACAGACGGACAGACAGACGGACAAGTGAGTGATTGCAAAAGCTCACCATGTGAGCTAAAAACGAAACAATTCAGTGAAAAATTTCTGAAATTTTTTTGCATTTTTTCACTGAATTTTCTTGTTTTTTATACACTTCAAAACATTCTTGTCACAATTCTTTTCTAGGCATATGAGTGCACTCTTTGAGGAAGATGTAGGCCACGTGGGGAAGGAGTGATTCTTCTTTGAAAAATAACATGTGACTCAATTGATGATTTGCGATCACTGGATAGATTCTATCTTGTAGTGACGTCACAATTAGGCCACTCAGCTTTAGATGTTTGATTTTGAGAGATTATCTTCTATATTTCGTGCTTTATTGATTTATTTTTCACATAAGTGTTTGATTTGACTAGATCAACATTCATTCAAAGCACATGTCAAGTCTAGGATCCTAATGACATGATTTAGATAGCGGTTAAGCGCCCCCCAATTTTGATAAAAATGGGGGGGGTGCTTATAGACATCAATGTTTAGCATGAATTTCACCGAAACTTCACACATATAAAAATAAACTCATGATCTAGTCAAATCGGCATACCTGGTAAATATTCGACCCATTGCTTTCATAAAAGAAATAATAATATTTTCAGCTCAAAACTGCCATGTGTCCACCATTTCATGATTCCATCATGTCTAATATCATTGTTATATGACGTCATACCAATAAGACGAAATACATATCAGTATCCACAAACAAAACACTTGAATTATGATCGCAAAAGGTCAATTGAGGAATGCAGAAAATTTCCCATCATGCACGCACCCTGATCTTAATGTTTGAAAATCAAAATATTGACAAATTTTTACCTAAAAAGCCGACATATTATTGCAGCAAATATTAAAATAAGGGTTGTCAAGGGGTCAACCCAGTTGTCCGAAACCCAGTTGTCCGAAACCTAATTCTCCGAAACCCAGCTCTCCGAAAATTACAGCTTACAGCTCTATGAACGATCACTTTTTCATTGGTAAAGGGTGTATTTGAGAGTAAATTTCATCAACTGAACGATTCCTTTATGGGCTGGTATTTAATAAAACTGTCAAAAGATGAAAGTACAAGGGCATATACAGGTGATATCGATGTTCAAACAAACAAAGTTAAATTATGTCATTCTCATCGCAAAGTGGAGTTTACATAAAATACATAGGCAGGCCTATCAACTGTCCTGCAATTTGCGCATTTGTCACGCATTTGCTGAAGAATTTGAAGTCACGCCAGTTTTTTTGCGTGACAGAAAATGTCACGCAATTACGCATTTTACCTGGTAATTGTCAAGCAAAAATATTTCTGTAGAAATTTTTTTCAAAATATGTTTACGGAACGGTAAAAATACGAACGTCGGAAAAAAAAACGAACGCAATTTGTTCGGATTTGTCACGCGAATCCCGTATATGTCACGCATGTTAATCGGAAATTTACGTACCTACAATTTTTAAACAAATTTTCTTAATGGCCCATGGGCCTTTTTTGAGAGGGAACAACATTTGTTCCAATGGTTGATGGGCGTTCATAAAAGGGAAAAATAGCTTTCCCAAGCAAGTGGGCATTTATTTAGTAAAGTTGACATGTACATCTTTTGAAACCAAAACTTATTCTTCACTTACGTACTCTGTTCGAGAAATAGAGATTAAATTCAAAAGGCTGAAGTGAGTACATGCCTGAAATGAAACTTCTTGCGAATGGGAGAACAACCATTTTGATACGAGAACAGCCTGTCTTCGTTTCCAGTTGATCCCAAGTGATTAAGTTTAGAATGTTTTGTTCTTTTACGATTTGATAAGAGACAGAGACTAAGAAATTAAATGCGACGAAATATTTTGACAACATAATATGTATACTGTTTTATTCTTAAAGATCTATACTTTAACTTATTTTATCTGTTTCAAAATGGTTCATTTTATTTTGCCTATATAAAAGAGATTGAAGAAGATAAATAAACTGTTCCATAATATATATTATGTTTTGATAACCTTTTCAGAATCTCAATGTAAAATAAATCCCCCGTTCCTGCCATTCTGGTAACGTCATGCAATGGATGCAATTCAAAGTGTGAGATCTATGAACATTAGAATGCGTCCATGCCATTAATTTGGCCAAATACATGGCATGGAACTGGCCTAAGCTTAAAGTACGTCCCCCCATTCTCTGGTAAATTATGACTATATTTTTCAGAGTAATGGGTTTCAAACAACTGGGGGGGAGGGGGTAGGTACGAAAAATTTCGAACGGAATGCGTGACATATACGTAATTTGCGTGAAAAGTCCAAACGAAATGCGTACGTTTTTTTTCGGCGTTCGTATTTTTGCTGTGTAGACGAACTTTTTTAGAAATTTTTCTACAGAGATATTTTTGCTTGATAATTACCAGGTAAAATGCGTATTTGCGTGACATTTTCTGCGAATGCGTGACAAATACGCAAGTTGCGGGACAGTTGACAGGCCTGCAACTGGGTTTCGGACAACTGGGGTGTACCCGTTGTCAACATATTGTTTTAGCTTTTATCTCTTAATCCGTTGGAAATGACGAAACAGGAAGTGACAAAAACTTTGCATTTTTAGACATTTTTTGAACAAAGATAATAGAGTTCTGGTTTGACCTCCAGTCAATTTAACTATTTCCACATATCATTTACATGACCAGGATCACAATGTGCATGGTCAGAAAGACGATGAAACCTTTTTAGCCCTTTGAAAGGGAATGTTATAAAAACCCTTCGACCTTCACCTTCGACTTACAGGGTGTCCAAAAAGAAAATATTATAGAAGCTATTTTTGCCGATCTCAGACCACGCAAGAGTCACTTGATTTGTGGTTCACAGGTGAGATCATTAAGATCTTAAATTGTAGCAACGTTTGTAGTACTCTAGGTATAGTTACAGGGGTGAAATAGCGTTTTCATGTTATCAAATTAAGATTCTGTTGATGTTGATCGGGTAGTTTAAATGGAAGTTTCCCTTTTTAGAACTTACTTCCTGGTTTTGATTCGATTGAATCGAAGTAAAATTAGAGTAAGTAGCGATCAATTACTGTTCTATTTATTGAGTTCCAATTATAGTCTTGTTGTGTGATCAATATTAAAACGGGATATGGCGTCAATAACTTGTTATTTGAAATCTTGTCCGTCACCAGGCCAATAAAGTATTTCGCCGATGTAAACTCAAGAGATAACGGCTAGCTTTCGACGAGGACAGAGCTCCATTCAATTTCATAATCTATGTGAAGTTGGACTTAGTCGTTTTTCAAAAAATATTTTTTAGCTTAGACAATTTTCATAAGAAAAGTCAACGGTGCAGGTCGAAGGGTTTTATAACTTTCTTTTTGGCCCGCTTTTTGGACACCCTGTAGGTCGAAGCTGAAGGTCGAAGGTGCAGGTCGAAGGTCGAAGGGTTTTTATAACATTCCATTTGAAAGTGTAACTAACTGAAAAAAAGCTTAAAGTAGGAGCAAGGGAAGGTCACTGAACAGAATCTTTTGGATTTTTCAGAAAATGTGCCCAATATAATGCTCTAATTGATACAATCTTTGAAATTTTAGAAAATTGTCTGAAACAAAAATGGCGGTCATAAAAAGGAAAATAGATCGCTTTTCAAATCAGTTTTTTCATTTTTTTTCTTTTTCTATGAATGATATCAAATTTTCAAAGATTGTATCATTTAGAGCAATATATTGGGCACATTTTCTGAAAAATTCAAAAGATTCTGTTCACTGACCAATTCCTACCTCCTACTTTTAGCTATTTTTCAGTCACATTTTCATAGGGCTGAAAAGGTTATTTCATCATGTTTAGGGTCATTCTGACTTACTCGAGTCTCTAGCCAATTCTTGGCTAGAAGTGTTTCCATCTGGAACACCGTGAACTATCGTAAAATCTTAAGCCGGCGTTCAATGAATTTATGTAATATTCTAAAAATCATTCTGTTAATATTTCATGAATTGAAATGATGTTGTAAAAATTTCCTTCAGTTTTATTTTGTGAATAAATATCCTGCGAAGTAGACCGATTTATGAAATAGGACTACGTGTAAAGATCAATGAAGGTGAGTTTATTATGTTTACATCAATAAAAATAAGACGGCTCGGCAATTTCAAAACAACAAAGAGTGTCTTATTTATATTGTATGGCCACACTCAGTGGCCATAGAATATGGTAAATTCTGACCATGAACATTGTGATCCTGGACCTGTAAATGGTATTTGGAACTAGTTGAATTGACTGGAGGACAAAACAGAACTCTGTTCAAAAAATGTCTAAAAATGCAAAAAATTGTCATTTCCCTTCCATAGCACCTTAAGTTGCAAATGGAATGTCTCACCCAGAGAAATGGTTTTCCTTTTTATATTAAGTTTAAACCTAGAAAAAGGGTAACTAGAATGTAAATGGTGATATTTCATGGAAAAACACACAAAATGGCTGCCTTTTCAGTTTCCCCATTTTTTCTCAAATATCTCAACAACACTGAATTGCCTTCAATGGTTTGATTTAGTGATTCAACACAAAATGCAATGAGAATACATTGTAGAAAAAAAAGAAAGTAGATCTAGAGTCCATTTCACTGCTTCATTTCGTCAGTAGAACGGCAAAAATAAGAAATTGGGAGACCATTGTGCAATAATATATGGAAAAGTATATTCATAATGTACATGAATGACATTTGTATATCTTGGATTGCTTCTAGTTTGGCTTATAAAGTGTGTGGCCTCTTATATTGGGATGCTTCTCTGCCATGTTATTTTCAATAAGATTAACATGGCTGAAATTCTTCAAATTACAAGACGGCACAGGCTTATTACACATAAAACTAAAAAATCTGAAATATACAAATGTCATTCATGTACATTATGAATATACAGTGCTGATATATAATAATAAAGGGTGCGTTTTCAAACTAAACAGAGTGCTCCTACCAAAATGAATTTGCCTACATACCCCTGAAACTCTTATCTGATGGATAGGATGAACAAATAAAACAAAAGTTTTGCTATTATAGGTAAAAAGTTCTGTTGAAATTTCGAAGTGATTTTACCTGTTAATTCTGTTCATGGTCCGCCATTTTTGCGGAAGTTACACTGAAACGTAAACTCCATGAAACAAAACGAAATCACTAGAAAAAAACATGGCACACAATGCGCATGTGCAGCAAAGTTTAAACCAATCAGATTATTTGATTATTTTGCGCACATGAATTATTTGCTTCTGAGCACTTACAAGCTTACCACAATAAACAAACCTGGCAGAGACTACCCTTAGCCTACTTCATTTTGGCGAAATTTCAGCTCAAACTCGTGACAAACGCATTATGCATACGCTGGTGTGAAGCCTTGGAGACACTCATTTTGGTAAATATGATTTTTGGGGTATACTTTTCTGCAGTTTGTGGAAGTTTGGGACATTAAATGTTAAAATTCAATGAAATATCCCAATTAAACGACTAATCAATTAATATATACCAGCACTGTACTTTCCATATATTATTGCACAATGGTCTCCCAATTTCTTATTTTTGCCGTTCTACTGACGAAATGAAGCAGTGAAATGGACTCTAGAGTGAATGACATTTGTATATTTCAGATTTTTTAGTTTTATGTGCAATAAGCCTGTGCCGTCTTGTAATTTGAAGAATTTCAGCCATGTTAATCTTATTGAAAATAACATGGCAGAGAAGCATCCCAATATAAGAGGCCACACACTTTATAAGCCAAACTAGAAGCAATCCAAGATATACAAATGTCATTCATGTACATTATGAATATACTTTTCCACATATTATTGCACAATGGTCTCCCAATTTCTTATTTGTGCCGTTCTACTGACGAAATGAAGCAGTGAAATGGACTTTAGACACAAAATTTAGATGGTGTTCACAAATATGACGTTTGTAAAATGCAACTTCAACTTGATACTCCTATAGGAATATTATACGTACATGAAGCTTATACTATTCACTTTATAAACATGAAGGTAATTAATCGTTAGATTATTATATCAATGAGAATTATTACAAAATTTGGGATAAATTCTTACCACATCCTTGTCCATTGAATTTTTCTTCATTGTCCTTCAATCAAGAACCTGATTGGTTGAATAGGAAATGGCGGGAAATTATAGGGAGCATACATTTTTGCATATTAAATGAGAGCAAATGATCACGGTGGACAATGTTGACGCACCAATCATTTGTCCGTCTGTCTGACGCTACTACTGCGTGAGATGTCAAAAGTAACGCACCTCCCTAACACATCTAGAACTGCAGTGCATTGCGATGGCCAATATGGATCAAACTAAATATTTTTGGTTGTAATAAACATACGTTTTTGCTTTTCAAATTACAGTATGACTGAATGCTCGAATAATGTCTGGATAGTGGATACGATGCTTTGGAGTAAAGTTGCAAATTGGTAATTTATTAAATCTAAAAATTAGCTAAAAAACTCACCTCTAGTAGACCATCATGGAGCCACCCAGTTTCAGACCCATCGGCTAATCTTATTTATTTATTCTGTTTTTGTTATAAAGCCATGCATATCTTAATGCGCTTAAGGTTCCATGGAAGTTAACAGGAAATGACAAAACAGGAAGTGACAAACATTTTTGCATTTTTAGACATTTTTTTAACAAAGATAACATTAAAATCTAGTGCTGTCATCTTTTATTCAGCTTTTAATTTGGGCCAGAGTTCCATTCACCTGCTAAAATCTTGGAAAAGTGGCATAACTTCATGATTCGTCAAAGTGTCTTAGTTGAATCTGTATAAAACTTGAATGATATACCATATGATGACCCTGTTGATGTACATGTTGTGATTAAACATGCAAATGTTGATCGACATACAAATATCGCCTGTTACATTTACACGACGCTTAAGAAATCATTTGTGAGCTTATAAATACGCTCAAACATCGAACGCACTTAAATCTATGCGAGGTGAACATAATAGATGGCATATGTATATAAATCTCTTTAAAAACAAAATAAATATAAATTTTACATATCACAGATACACTGATCCCCACCTGGTTATAAAGACGTTACAAAATGGATGTGCTACTGGAGCCAGGGTCTCAAAAGTGACTTTTATACAATAGTTCTTGCCTAGACATTTTAGGCCTATATAGGTTTTTGTGAAAGAATCAAAGCCTTAAATTTGTGGGGTTATTTTGAGAAACAAATGTCCTAACTATCAAAAAACCTCAAAATAACCCCACATTTATGGGGGTAATATAACTAGGCCTATCAAGGACTTGGAAAACAGTAAAAATGAACAAGTGTCACAATGAATGTCACCATACCATCCAATCCCATGTCAATGATAGCTTAACCCTTGCATTCGTTTGACTTCACTTCTTAAAAGAGAGCTTCGTCTTCACTCTTTCAAACTAAAATAAACCTGTGCACACACCGCGCCAGTCAGTGTTCGTCGGCCAAATTTTACCGACCATTTATATATGGTCATTCCTTCTGACGTCATCGTTGAGCCCGGAATTGACCAATGACATGCGCATATTTTATTAGAACGCATTTGCCGTATATTTCTTCAAGCTCGCTGATTGGTGGAAGAAAGGTCAATGCGTAGGTCAGAAGTGATTTACTACCCAAACTGCACGCAGGGTATGATAGCTTTGGAGAAATCCCCAAACTGTTAGTGGATATCCCAAATTATTTCACATTTCTGTACCAAATTAACTATAACTAGTGTAAAATAAGCGTTCTTGCATATTGCAATCGATTCCTCGTATTCATACAAACATATGATAACAATAACGCATAATGCTGCTTTCAGGAAATAAGCCCCAAAACGGCATTATTGCCCCTCATTAAATACACAGGACGAAACGTTCTGAAAATTGCTAAAAGTAGGGGTCATTGTAACAACTCCCACTCCGTCAATATTTTATAAATTTACATTATCTCCATATGGATTGAAAGATGAATATCCACTCTAAATGTATAAGTAAAGATACGTATTATACATACACGACAACATGCTGAATTAAGGCTTTGAAAAGGTCTCAAAAACACTTTAATAGTTATATACAACCTTAAATACATGCGCATGCCCCCAAATTTATTTGTCTAAAAATGCCATATTTTCAAATAGTTGCATTTCAAAAAGTTGCATTCTTAAATATAAGCCTTGTTAACGTTAAAGATATTCAAATAGTTTTATTTATTTTGAAGTGTGATATGAAAGCAAAACTATCCATATGGTCCTACCAAACATAATTTATAATATTTGCTTCCCGTCAACAATTATGGGCATTATATTGATAAAAATACAATTAATTTACCTCATGACACAATTTTTGTGTTTATATGATTGCCACACATCTCTGCTTTGTTTTATTTAGAAAATGTCATTTAACTACTACTTGAGTATACCCCCAAACATGAAATATTAACGTTTTTCCCAATTTGCAAATATTTTTGCCTGTCAAGTCTTTACTTTAGACGACATATTTGCATAGTGCATCTTTGTTTTTGTATTTTATACCACATACATGTACTGTACATGTAAGTTGACATAAGAAATAGCTTTGTGCAAACTAAGTAACATATTTCGTGTATGATATCATCGTTTACATTGATAGAACATGGGCAAGAGGTGCTACAATGGGGTAACCCAAGGTGGTATTCTAAAATACTGATACGACGCATTGTTTTTGGTAATTTTGCCTTTTTTACATCACTGTACGTGGTCAGGGGACGTTGTGTTTGATACCATTTCTTTTAAGGACTTTAGATCATTGTTTGGAATGGTTGGGATTTCTTTCATTATGATAAGTTATACTCTTTATACAGGGTGATCATTAAATTCCCAGAACTTAGTGATCACCCTGTAGGTCCCCTTTCTACCTGTGTTCTTAAAGTACTTTTTTGGTTCAAGTGAAATCATTCTAAAGAAAGTTCTATCATCTCACTTATTCTGGTGATGTTTGTGTAGTATATGATAGCTGAGTTCTTCAGAAAACGAAGTTGTACCAAACGAACATCGTGAGATATCACAGCCTTCTCTCAGTTTCCTTCTAGAGTTGTACATAGCAGAGATGGTCTGAGTATCAGAATGCCAAACGAATGAAACAATACCGAACTTGTGTATTTCATAATCATTATTCATTTATTCATAGATGTCAAACATTACAATTATAGTAAACCATACTGTAAGCGCTACCAAAGATCTCTGGTATAATCTGTACGCTAATTTTATTCTAATTTAATTAAGGAGTCACCAATGTTAAGGGGTGGTGTCTAAATGTCAACAGTGGTAGAAAAACCAAAGTTAATTTTATCATGGTTTGACCCCCTCTCCCTTTATTATAAAATGTTGCGGCGCCTTTATTTCTATTTATATATATCATTTATAGCATGTGTCATTTTAATATATGTAAAGACATGGCTAGTAATGCCAATATGGCACAGCTATTGAAATAAATTTATAAATAAAAAAACTTTGCCTTTCGCTTGGATTTAAAATAAATCGTTTTCAACAACTTTTGACAATTAGGCACACACCCCCTTTGAACTGAATTCTTGGGAAGCAAACAAATATCTTTTAAATTTTCAGAAAATCAAATCTCAATACAGGTCCACCCAGACGTTCCCTTAAATGTGTACAAAACAAAGTATAAATACAAAAATATAAATAAAAAACTAGCAAAACATAGTTACTACTACCGTATGCACCTTTACAATGTGTCATGATGTATAATATAATTTTAAACAAATGCAAAGGTGAATATTGCCTTATTAGGTAATAATAATTCAGGCTATTTGTCATACAGATTTGGGGCCAAGTAGATACCAATACAAACTGTGGCAATATTCTCTCTTACACAAGTTCCAACATGGCTGTGTCCAACAGGCTCAGGGGCAAAGTGATGGATCATTCTATTTTGGGGGTAGACCAAGATTTGGCCCCTAATATTAAATAATCCACCCCTAAGTGCCACCTTGAATGCATTAAGTGCAGACAATCTATATCATAGTGTATATATCACATCCATATCCACCTTAAGAATTAAACTATTATCAACTATTATAAAACTATCAGTGTTGACATCAAACTTTCAATACTGACATCATCCTATGAATGTTGACATCATCATATCAGTGTTGACATCAAACTTTCAATATCGTCATCATCCTACCAATGTTCATATACTAGTAACCTATCAGTGCTAAATTCAACCTATCAGTGATGACATCAACCTTTCCGTGTTGACATCAACTTTTCAATGTTGACATCAACCCATCAGTGGTTACATCATTTATGCATATCATTTTATGTATTTCCCTGCTTCCTGTTTGCAGTACATGGTTAAAATAAGATGATAAACCTAGCAAAGAATACACTGTAGATTGAGTTCACTGTACAGGGTGTCCACAAAATCTAAAATAATTCTCTACACACTAAATGAACTGAATATTCTTGTCAGTGGTTAATAAAAAGAACTTTTATCTGACAATATACATGTACTTGCATGATATTTGATAGATTTAATAGGCCCGTAGAATTACCACTTCTTGACACCCAGTAAATGACATTCATAAATACACACAACTAAAAGCGGAATGACATTCTAAGCTTCATTGATGAGAAATGAGTATCAGGCAAAAATGAGTATGACAACAGTGGAAATGAGCATAACCAATTCATGTGAATCTTTTTAAACATCAGGCCCATAGCCAGCTTTTGCCAATGGGGCTCACCTTTTAAAAAATTCTAGGATGAGGTTCACGTTTGACAAAGGCCAAACAATGGCAAAAATCACTTGAAAAATGCTCAGAATGGTGAAAAACAGCATGTTTTTTGGTGGAACCCTCTGAACCCCCCCCCCCCCCCCCTAGCTACAGGGCCGAACATTTAAACTGAATTATAGATTTATACCATGCTGTATAGATTGACATTTTTAGGTATTCATTTGAGATCAGAAAAAATGCTAAGTACCATTATGCAAGATTATGCAAACATTTGAAACCTTGATTTATCATTAAATAAACCCTTTGGGAATTATGGTTGAATCAATTCAATGCCTGACAAAATCAAGGTTGATTTTATCTTGAATCAACCTTGACAAATGTTTGCTGTGTACTTTCGTTTGAAAAATCGTCCATTCTTCACTCTTATTTCCTGATACAGTAAGCATAATTTTCAGCTAATATTACTCTTAAAATTTTAGACTACATCTTAGTTGTTAGTCAACACATTGTTATGTTCAAATTTTCCGACCCATTTTAGTTAGAACTTTTTTTACTTTACCCTCTATAAATGTACGCATGTACATAATTTATTTTACATGTGCAATATCATATAACTTATCTACAGTTCAACACCTACAGTGTACCATATATATTAAAAGCTGGATGGATTTACAGCAGTATTGACACAAATACACAACACTAGTTATCTTAATAAGCCTACAAACGCTCTTGCATACAAATGAATTGGTACAATAGAGAGAATTCGCACAACGGGTTACAGCTAAAATGTATCCGCAACCACATCTCATTTAAATTGAACTGCTATGCATAAATCTGGTGAATGCATTTCAGATTTAAGGTACATTTAGCTGAAAAGATTGTGTGAAATCTCTCTAAGTATCAGTATTTTTCTTTATAAAGTGTCACAAATTATGAATGAAACATGAAATGTGTTGAGACATTGCGGAAGGACCATCACATATTAAAGAGAACATTAATTATACAAATAAGCAACATTTAAACAAAATGTGGAGTTATTTAAAAAGTGCTGACAATGCAAAGTTTGTTGTTGTATGAACATAAAAAGGAAGACATAATGATGTTCAAGTTTTCACGTGAAATGTGCATATAGAAATTATGTCTGTGGTGTTACAGATGTATTGATCTCATAGTAAAGAGAAGAAGTGATTTTATAAATTCAAAATTTTACAAAGTTTCTGTTAAGACCCCTGGTTGGTAAGTTTTTCTTGCAATTTAACTCATTTATTCCAAAATTCAGTTTCTTATATGACACGCTGCAGCAATCTACTATCAGCCATTTCTAACATTATATTGTCTACAATTAGGACAGCAGGCTTCACTAGCTACTAATAACAAAATTAAAAATCTGCAAAACAACTATAGATGGCATATTACATTGCTTAATATGTGACTGGCCATGTATATTCCATAGGGTGCCTGAACTGGGATATGTCAGTACTAGTGGACAACATTGATTAATGGACAAGTTGGCATGTTAATTTCTTTTACAAATGTACAGGGTGAACCAAACAGCTGACTTGGGTCCAAACAAACTATTTTCAGGTCTCTCAGTCGGCATCTATTGTCCAACCCTGTTATTCTTAAACATTTTCTGTAATTTTGAAAACCAAGCTCTATAGTTTTCTGTCATTTTTTACACTTAACTTTACAAACTATTGTAAGTCTACTTGTCACTTGTTATACTATTTTCCATACTACATTTTTGCACTAATATCACTACAATGACTTTAAGCCAACTAGGTATTCATCAGGTATTCTCTAGAACAGCTTTCATGGATACACCTATAAATACATGTAAATAGTGTACATGAACTCGGGAGATCTCTACACTACATGTATATTGTAATAATAAATATCTAGGTATTGTTTAACTATGACAGAGTAGATCTAGTGTTGTTTAATTCCTACACTGCACATAAACCATAATGAACTGTATTTCTGGATGCAGCTGTTGAACTATACAGCTGTGTTACAGCTGCACTGATGATGTTTTTAATTTGCACATATGAGATGCTTTTAATCCTTATATGTGCCTTTAAACTCAGCTGAAAAAACTCAGCTTGAAGACAACTGTCTCCAAGTTTTGGTAAAGCTATATCTTGCTCTGTTGAACACTGTTGTTATAAAACTTATTTGGAGTAATTTCTACATCTGTATTAAGCTGTGGTCTGTAGAGTCATAATTGTACAGTAGCATTAAACTGTAATATGTACTTAATTGTAAAATGTACAGCTGTACTGAGCTGTTAGGTGTACTTAATTGAATCTGTACAGCTGCTTTGAGCTGTAATCTGCCGAGCTGTGGGAAGGTAATACAGCTGTGGGTGTTACTTCTGTCAGACGTGATCTTCATGCCTGGAAACAAAATAGGATAAAAGTTAGATATCAGCACTTGGTACAAATATTGTTACTTGGGTAGGATACTGCATTCTCAATGTTCAAAATGAAGATCATGAAGAAACTTTAATAAATAAGTTTTGAATTTTGGGAATATAAATGAACAATTCTTTTCTATTAGAACTTATGATAAACTTCAATTAGATAGAACTGAGATTCAAATTTTACACTCAGTAGAAAAAAATTGATGTTTGTATTTTTCTTTCTAAGTAAAAACTTCATTTAGCCCATTAAAGTCCAATGGCTTACTTACAACTATAAAGGTGTCTCTTTGTCAATGGCAAGTCTTGTTGGTCTTTTAGGTGGCTTTCTGAAGCCAGTGTTTACAACTAACTGCATACTAGGGCCTCCTTTTTGAATATCAACATTCTTTTCAGAGGCCTTCAAAGCAGGGTTATGTTTGGCTTGATAAACATCAGTTTTGACGTTTTTGGCATAGCTGTATTTTGGAGTAACTCCATTTTGTCTCTGTGGTTGTCTTGTATCGGGGGAATGAATGGTTAAAGCAGCTCGTCCCATCACGGGACCTTTTCCTTTACGGGTTATCGAAGCTGGCTCAACTGAATATGTTGGGCGCGGTTTTGCTTGCCATATTTGGTCATCATCTATTTCATTTAGATTGTACACCTCATTTGGGTTTGAGATTATACGTATCGGGGCCACTAGACTGCGTTGTGGTTGAGGGTCCAGTTCATGGTATATTGGCATATTCATACCATTTATGAGTTTATTTTCAGATGTTTTAGGGGTAATATCACTAAGAGGGGATTGTATGGGGGAGTGGACTGGACTCTCGTGAGGCTCACTCACGGGAGACAACATTTTGCTCAATGGCCGATTACGGCTTCGTGATGTACATTGTTGCAATTGCTGCGTAAAAGTCATACTTTGAGGGTCATGTGGGACGCTATTACTGCTCTGATTGGTTGACATTGTTCCTGTATTTGAGGATGTTAAATTACTAGAAGACTCATTGGACACGTATGATTTCCTCCTATCCATGGTTGTGGTAGGAGACTCCGATGATGACGTGTTAGGACCCGTGTGGCTACTTGTCGTTTCCGTGGCAAGACTCATCATAGCTTGACTCATTACTGACACATGACTCACTGATGATTGCTTCGATTCTGAAGTGTTTGTATTTTTCGTGCCGTTTGTACCATTAGACGAAGGCAGAGATGAGAATTCCTCAAGGGCCCTGACGACTCCAGTGTGGCCTCCTTTGATAGCGACACGTGACGCAGTTCGCCCGAACTGATCGGTATGACTAGGATCGGCTTGATATTTTAATAACACACGAACGACATCCTCATGGCCCTCCTGTGCGGATATACACAAGGCAGTCGCACCTTGATTACATGCATGATCAACTTCGGCACCACGCTCTAACAACACTTTAACAATCTTAGCATCGCCTTGCCATGAAGCTGATTGCAGGGCAGTCCTATTATCATTATCAACTGCATTCACATCTGCACAATGACTCAACAATAACTCAACCATATCCAAATGTCCTTGCCAGGCAGCCACATGGAGTGGCGTACGGCCTTCATGATCTGAGCTCTCCACATCACATTCAGCGCAATTCTCCAACAACAGATCCGCGATTTCAAGTTTATTTTCCAAAGCTAATACGTAGAGTATAGAACGACCGTCAGCATCTAGGCAGTTTATATCACACCCGGTGTGGACTAGATAATTGATGACATCCATATGACCTTCGAGTACAGCGACACGCAGAGCAGTTCTACCATCATGAGATTTATGTTCTGAAAGTACAAATCCCACACATAATTATTAACAATATACATATCTTAACCCAACATGTATTAAAGATGCCTTGTTTGATAGCATTGGATTCATTGTTGTTTCATCTCATATCTTAACCTCATATTTATTAAAGTTGCTTACAAGTTGCTTGATTGGCAATGGACTCAATCAATCAATTTCATTTTCCCAGACCCTGTGTGTGCAGTTTAGAGGTGTAACTCGCCAGAAAAATCCAACTTGAGTTCAACTTGCCAAATATTTCCAAAACTCGAGTAAAACTCGAGTTAATTCATCGGTCCGGTACCTATTGTATTGGTCCTACTCTCTATTGATTTATATGGTGACCTAATTACAATTATTTTCCTTATTATTTATACACAGTCAGGGCCAGTAAGGGCCGTAATGAAAGGGGACCATTATCCCCAGGGGACCATCATTTCTTTTACACTGGGTATACAAAATTACTGTCACTTCTAGCGGCAAGTTTCCCTGGTTTAGTCAGATCTAAAAGCTGTTTAACACGTTGGGGCCATAAGAAAGTGTGGTATTCATTGCAGTTATCTCATATTTCAATCAAAAACGATCTGGTATAGACATCGCCGCATACGTAAGTACTAGAGATCGCTTGAATCTAACCAAACAATATTTGAGAAAACCCAGAAGGGCCCCTCAAATTAATGAATGGTTTTCCTGGATTATCTTCATTATTTATACTAAAGACTGCTGGTTATCGATCTAAAGTTAAGACTTATGATCTTAATTTAATGATAGATCATCTTTTTTGTAAAAGTCGTGTAAACGACGTGAGAATAAGGGGACCATTTTTATTCAATTTTAGTGACTACTCCATTATCGCCCACTTGAGTTCCTTCGATTTACTCGAGTCTCTAGCCAATACTTGGCTAAAGGGGATTTCATCTGGAATACTGTGAACTCTATTTGAAAAAAGCTGGCCGTGGTGTCATAAATTTATTGAATATTTTAAAAATCGCCAGATAAATGAATCATTAATCGAACCGGACCCAGCTCGGCTCCTTGATGAGATATGACATGATTTCATCAGGATTTCGTCTAAAATTAAAACAAAATGGCTCCAAGAAAAATGGCGATATTCAAAAACTGGACGAAATGTCGTTAAAGTCTGACATTAGTAACTGGCTGTAAATTCTAAGTGATCCAGAAGATGTGAACTAATACACTGATCACTTTATGTGTGTTTTGGAATTTTTGGTGAGGTAATAAGACCAAAACTCGCAATTCAAATTGTGATGTGGAAAGATGGCAGACATATGATTTCAAATTTTATGATTACGACATGACCAGTTGTTCATGCAGGAATATATCTGTACTGGAAGGCCACGATACAGTGGCCTTAGAAGAAGGTAGCCTTTGATAGTCATCTTTTTCTGATTTTTCTGGTGTAAATCGTCATTCCACGATATTTGTTGAACTTTGTGAAGCTTTGAGAGTGTTTTTTAGGTGACGGGCGCTCAATATGGCGATCATTGGTATATTTATTCCCCTAATGAAGTAATGTTGCACGATCTCGAATTCATTTTACATGCTTGAAAGATAGGCAAAACTCGCGAGTTGACTCGAGTTATAGCTAGCTCGCGAGTTGAAATTGATTGGGAGTTTCTTGAGGACAACTCGAGGCAAAGTATAGGCAGCTCTGACGAGCTGTACTCGAGTTACGGACTCGGGAGTTACACCTCTAGTGCAGTTGCTTTATCATTAAATCTTTGACATTCAATTTTTTGATTATAAGATACCAGTTGTCATGGTGACTGTAACCAAGCCTACCTCACATTTTCTTAAAATCATGGGTCAAATAAAATGGGTCATTAAAAAATGATAAGGTCACCCATATATTCTTGCTATATTCTGATATTCAGTCTATCTAAAACTGTTGACTGTTTGACACTTTATATCATGTGGAATTTCCTTACCAGGGTTTGACTCTGCCTCTATCAGTAGTTGTACAATTTCTATATTTCCCTCCTGGGAGGCAAGAATCAGTGGAATCCGCCCCTCATTGTCCACTTCACAGACCTTGGCACCCTGCTCTAACAGCTGCTCACACACCTGCAAAAGAAATATTACACATTTATCTATTTTAATTTTCCATTTGTTTATTTATTCACTAGATTTAAGATGATATTCACGTGCACTGTATATCGAGTGGGCTTGAGAAAGTAGAGAACTTCAAGGGGAAACCAAAGATTAGGAATAATTTGAGATTATTTACTTTCTAAAGAACTGTCATGATTTATATTTTTCGCTCGCAACATTCCATGTCATGCCTATTTTTTACAAAACATAACATTTCTGCCCTTATTTCATCAATTTACTTTATTTTTAGGGAATTTGTCAATAAATGAGAAAAATAGATACCTGTTTTTCAATTCTCATGAATTTGAATATTTCTGCAACTCCAATACAGTAAGTCAATCAACAATAATTTCTATATTTTGATCCAATATCTCAATTACTTTTTTCAGATAATAAGATTAGGGCTGTAAAGGAACTTTCAATGCAGGATTCTATTTGAAAATATTTCTTCCAGCATTTACAATTAACTTTACCTGCTTATGTCCCTCATATGCTGCTAGATGTAGTGGGGTGAGACCCAGGTTGTCTCTGTGCATCTCATCAAGACCTCTGTCCAATAGAAGAGCAACTGATTCACTAGTACCCTGAAGACGAAAAGTGTTTTAGGATTATTCTGTATATAAGGTTATTGTTATGTCATATGAATCACATGTATACAGTAATAAATAATTAAATAATACTAGATAATTAACCTCTTGACTACCTGGAGTGACGAGATTTCTCGTCACCTTAGAAATGACCTTGAACCCCAGAGTGACGAGAAAATCTATCACAAAAAATTTTTCACTAAAATTGCTCTTGACAATTGTCTTCCAATTTACACAAAAATTGTATTAAAATGTGCAGAAATGATCTCTGCCGTCTAATTTTAGTAAGTTAAATATCTAAAGTTGTATAGGTACATCCCCAAAATGCAATCTGATTTTCGACGCCGTTTTGGTGCCAAATTTCGGTGCCGTTTCGGCACCAAATGGACTGACTAGTCCGGTGGCAAATTTTGGTATCGAAAGGTTTTGGTGCCGGAACGGAGCTGGAACAGCGCTGAATTTTTCCGGTGCCAAAACGGCGCCAAATTATATTGGCTATGTATGTAGTAAAATGTCAAAAGGTGGCAAAAATGAAAAATTCTCTGGTTTCAACTAATTTTAGAGCCTGGGATTCAAGAGGTTTAACAAGACTCCTGCACAGATGCACACCCATAAGCAAAAGACCATTTTAAGAAAGTGTAATAAAAATTCAAATGAAACCAGAGAGATATGATCATTATTTCTCCAGTGCTATTTTGAATTACTTTAATCTAAACGGAAAAAAGAAATTCAAAATTTAGAAAGAGGCAAGTACACACTACAGGCTTCAAAATGGTTTATGATTTAAACTTTTGAAGTGACAAAATGAATTCAGTATAAATCAGGAAATAAAAAAACTTTTCATGCTTCTTATACATTATTGAAAATCAAGAAATAAATATACAAAAAATCTTGAAACAGACTCTAACAATCATGCGCAGACTACTACGTAACAATTTAAACTTTTGAAATGACAAAGTCTCAATTCATTTCATAGTATAGCATAAATCAGGAAAATAATAACAGAATATACATCTTTTTGAAAATATAGAAATAGAGTCCTACAGACATGCACATAGTACACACTAACCTGTTGTGCTGCTATTGAGAGAACAGTTCGACCATCTGAATCAATATGATCAATGCCTGCTCCCCAAAATAGCAAGAGAGAGATGATGTCAACATGACCTGCTGATGCTGCAGCTTGCAGTGGGGACCTGCCATTGTTGTCACATTGGTCAACATCAGCATCTGCCTCTAGAAGCAACTCACACACCTTGAAATATACAAAACAAGAAATCAATATGACTGATCCCTGAACAGCAATAGAGAGATGATGTCAACATGACCTGCTGATGCTGCAGCTTGTAGTGGGGACCTGCCATTGTTGTCACATTGGTCAACATCAGCATCTGCCTCCAGTAGCAACTCACACACCTTGAATTATATAAATCAGAAAATCAATATGACCGATCCCTGAATATTTAGTATTAGATAATCATTTATCTAAAAATTTTGTTTTACAAATATCGCCACCAAATTCTTTTTTCCCACAAAATTAGGGAGCTGTTGTTACCTCCCCAATACATGCAAAAGGTGGACTAGTCGGGGGAGGGGGTATCAGAGATTTGATGCTAGACTAAAATGAGATTGGTCCAATAGAAAGTTTAATACAACATTCTGGTCGCCTCTTATATACCCAAAACCATACCTATCTATTCAATATTATGTTTTTTTCAAAATTTACGTTATGTCTGTGGTTTTCTATTTGGGTTTTTAAATTCAAAGCACCCTTTCCCCAGTTCAAGTAGAAGGAAGTTCCTACTGTGTTATTTTATGAATTGGGAGATATGAGAAGCGTTTAAAATACCACATACAAATTCAATCTCTAGCTTTATCGATAGTTTCATTTTCCTCTCTTTGAGGGTAATGTAGAAAAATCTGCTAAACCCCTATTCACCCCCCCCTTTCAAAAATATGGGAAGGAGATGGATACTTACACGATCAAAATTATCAAATTGATATAACATCTATATATGTCAGAAAAATATATTAAGTGAAACACCTCCACAAGTGGAACACCTTCATAAGTAGAACACCTCCCAAGAGGTTATGCCTAGGTCACATTTGCTCCGATTCATCTGAGTATTTTGTTCAAAATTGAAGATCAAATCTCAAAGTCAAGGTCACATGTGAACTCCTGAGAACTTGTATATGATTTTAAAAAAAGTTTGGTCAATCTGAAGCAAGTTGAAATCAGTTTTGAACAAAATATGCAATCAGCCGGGCACTGGCCGATTAATTGGAGCAAATGTGACCAAGGCATTACACAAGTTCAACTGTACATAGGTATGGCATGTGTAACTGAATACTCCATTGTGATTAATATAGCTATTGAATATACAATTTGTATCATTGTATCAAGCATATGGCATTGTTAGGATAGGAACTACAATAGTTGCTATAGCTTGTATATGTCAGAGCGACATTTCTATTAAATTAATTGTCACTTCCAATGAGAAATATTAGTGTTAATATTTTCCCTGTATTGCATTATTAATAATATATTCATAAAGAGATGCAATTTCAAAGTCATTCCAGCAAATATAAGATTAACAATTTTTATAGGAAATGTCATTGGTCGAGATTTTATAGTACTCAAGTAGAAATGGAACATTTTTTACTATAGGCTCTACTCATTAAACTTAGCTCTATGGGAATAATGTGGAAAGTCGTAAGATTGGGTTCCAATGAAAATATCATTGTAGGCATTTTCGATATGAAAAAGAAGAGTGAATAAGAATGTAATTAGCAAGGAATAAAATGACATAAGCATGGTGTCGCCATGCTCTAACTTACATTGTCACACAAGAAAACGAGACAGTTAACTTAAAAATTTTCGCGAGAAATAGATTGATATTATAAGTCTAGGTAAGCCACCAAGAGTGCAATTTCTGGAAGGGACTAGAACATGCAGGCGGCAGACAGTTTCTCAAACAATATTACTCTAATGTGCTATATTGAATTAATATTCTGCTTATTACATTAGTAACAAACAGTTCTTGGGAGCTACGCTTAACTTAATTAAAGAATTCTCTGAGTTTCCCTAATTCCACTTTCCTTAAGTGAGATTTTAATATGAATGATATTCACACGAGCCTTAAAGGGGTCTCCATTTGGTAAGGCCATGACTGAAAGCCCCGGGCTGAAGGCCTTAATTTTGTCACGATAATGTATCAATCTCATATGAGTAAATGATCAATGATCGCTTCATATATATTTTAGAAAGGAGGCGAGCAAAATATATTGTAACATATAACCAAGTTCATTTTGGTAATATTTCATTTTTAATGTAAGGAAAACATAATTCCAAAATAATTCATTGAGATGAATATTCTCTAAGGAGGACACGAGTCACTTTTCACACTCATTCCAAATAAATTATAAATTATTAATAACGCATTCATCATTCTATTCACTCCAGTAAAAAAACTACATAGCTATTATATCTACATGGTGCAGTTGGTGTGCGGTCCCATCCCATCCAGAAAATTCACTTGGCTTTTTTACAAACAATTTCCCAAGAGTACTTTTCTTCCCAAAAATGATTTATTTTTTCTTCTATATCTAAATTCAGTTCATTTAACATGAGAAATGCATGCCTATTCCAATGCAACTACATTTTCTATTTCTTTCTCTCTTTGTTTATTTATTTAAAAGTGTGATCCCGATTATATTTTATTCAGAGGTACCTGCCATTATATACTGAGGCATTAGATTGAGTTACCTATTAGTAACAAAACACAAGTAACATTGTCTACTATGGCCAGTGGTTGTAAAGCAAATGCTTTGATTTTACGCGTTTCAGAACTACTTCAGATCCATAAGTGTGTATCAATCCATTATATAGCTTGGGAATCTTTTCCAAATTCATGACTGAGTCCATTTTCATTATATCATGTCTTCTCAAGATTATTTTGGGCATTTTATTTTTTCAATTGAAGATTTGAAGAAGGAAATTCAAAAAAATACCAATTTAAAAACATTTAATTTGCCATATAAACATATACTCTCACAATATCAATAATAATAGAAATGCTCAAGAGGTACTAATTTCAAGAGGGGGCTTATGGGAGCCTATTACGAGGAATTGTGGGATCCACGGCCTACATGCTCTCCCTCTTAAGCTTTAGAAGAGCAAATCGGGAAGTAACAAGAGTAAATACAGAACATATGAAAAGTCATATATTTGCCCAAATAAATTGAGTACTTGGAATATCAGTTATGGAACTTAAGGTTAACTTGGATGTGAACATTTTGAAGTATGTTCATTTATTTTACAAAGTGTTCAAGTTAACATTGCACTGAGGACATTTATGAGAAACTCAGGAATAATTTATGTTTGCCATTCTTTAAAGTACTACTCTGAGTCTAATACTAAGCTCTGATTAGGAAATAAATATACATTTCTGATGATGATATGATCTAAATGAGACAAAATAGAGAGAGAAGATTGGAGCAAACGAAGGAATTACATACAGTATGAAAATACATGCTGTAGAAACTCCCAACTCTGTATATCAAATAAGGAATATAGACTTTATCAGGCAAAGCAATTTTATGAGCTCAATTATTACATTCCCTGTAATATGATTTCATAGGTAATCTGTTACCTTTCCAAAAAGTTTGAAAAAATCATGTCGAAAAGTTCCTTTTTGACACAAAAAGTAGCCTTATTACAGGAACATGAAATGTTGATAATATTCCAATAATTATATTGAGTCATCTCTCTGAAAATAATTTTAGGACATGACAGGAAATGTTTCAGAAATTCCTTTAGCGTTGCCAAATTTTTATTACACTATAAAGCAAAGTTTTTTATGCAGTTATAGCCAGAGAGCTTACCACATGATTAAGCCAGAAATGTCAAACATTTAGTTTTTGAAACATGGTATATCAATTAAGCTTGCTATTACTTCAAATGTTTACATAAAAATGAAACAAATATGAACATGAATCTCATGACAGTGATAAACAAGGCATGAACATGCAAAATGTAACCACCTGCCATTTGCTACAGACACCAATCGCTGAATGCTGACTGTCAACGCCGAACACTGTCTATAAAAAGTTGGAGACTATATGAAGTCTCATCCCTGTAAAAGTGCATAACTCACCCCAAATCCAATGTCAACTTTCAAACTTGACTAATGGGAATCAGTTCATATGTAGGACAT
Organism: Owenia fusiformis; assembly: GCA_903813345.2. Taxonomy (NCBI): domain Eukaryota; kingdom Metazoa; phylum Annelida; class Polychaeta; order Sabellida; family Oweniidae; genus Owenia; species Owenia fusiformis. The sequence continues at coordinate 9,863,641 of CAIIXF020000002.1, read as the reverse complement.
GGAGGATGTTATATATCAAATAAAAGCTTGTGTTAAAGTATTAAAAATTAGGTAACATTTCTGGAATGAATATCTAAATATTAAACCTTCTTTTTTTAAATTAATCCTTACCTGATATTGTCCTTCATAGGCTGCAACTAGCAATGGTGTCATACCATCGTTGTCACGGTGGTTCACATCAGCACCACGATCCAGTAACAGACTGATGACAGACGAGTGACCTTTTGACGCAGGGAGGCACAATGCTGCGACTGAAAGTGCTGTTCTGCCGTCACAATCTTGGTGGTTAATGTTGGCAGAGTTATCCAATAGATGCTCAACGATTTCACAATGACCCATATATGCTCCAGCTATCAAAGCTGTACGTCCTTCATTGTCTGTTTTATTAACATTAGCACCATGTTCTAATAATTTGATTACAATATCCTCATGGCCGCCCCATGCAGCTGCGCGTAATGCTGTTCGCAGATCCGTATCAGCATGATCCACATCAGCACCTGCACTAAGCAGTAATGAAACGACTTCAGTGTGACCGCCCCATGCCGCAGATCTTAAAGGACTCCAGCCATCATTGTCCGTATGATTCACATTAACACCAGCGTTTAATAACGCAGCGACGATCTCGATATGACCTTGACGTGCTGCTAGATTTATGGGTGTTTGACCTTGCTTATCTTGACTCTCAAGGTCAACATTTGTGTTCAGTAGATCCAGGAGTACAGTGAGGTTGCCACTGTGGGCGGCATTAGCAAGATCCGTCATGCCATTAGAGTCAATCTGTTGGGGCTCAGGAGGCAACATGCAGCTCTCCTCAACCTCAGCCAAGAGATCCTCCCGACTGCAGTGGACACTGTTAGGCCCATCAGGGTCTGGTAGTGCAGCACCGGCATCCAGAAGTAACTTCACGACATGTTGCTCCTTAGGCATCCCAACACTTAAACTATCATGGACATTAGCCCCACTCTCTATCAACCAAAGTGCCAGCTGAAAAGCCTCTAAATGATTCACAGCTGTAGATTTACTAAGGTGAAGGGCGAAATCCTGCACTTCAACTGCAGCCAGATTTTCCGCATGTAACGTAAAACTCATGGCCAGCATAGAATGACCTTCACTCGCTGTGCATAAATATTTCTGAGTGCAGTGCTTAACATCCAGTATCCACTCAGCAAAACTGTGATGAAACAAGATCTTTGTCTTATTGGGCCCTTCCAATAGAACCTTAGAGAGAATATCAATCCGTTTACTAAACTCCTCGATTGTAAGTTTGATATTGCGTGTCCAGCAACATGTGTATAGCTCCATTTCAGTGAGAGGTCGCCTCGCTGCAAGAATTACATTCAAAATTGGTTGTATTTTTGCAAATTGTTTTCTTACGAATAATCGCTGACATAACCATAGATATAATCCATTCAGAGTACCCGGTATTTCCTTAATTTCACGTAGCATGATAAAATTATCTGATACGCCATCAAGGACTTTTTCAAGATACAGAAAGCAACCGTTACTTTTTATATGCAGTTGGTTTAGCATCTCAGCCGTGTCACGACTCAAATGTTGTCGTAATTTTTCCTCGCGGTCAAGTCGACATAAGATATACTGCTGGACGTCTCTAACGACATGTGTTTTATGTAAATCATCCAGACTGATTTTCCGGAAACCAGTGAACATCCGAGTTATCGCTTTACTGCCTTTTCTCGCTGAACAGACTAAGAGAAGCCATTTTGGGAATAAATGATGGTGATTGGCTAAAAGTTCTGCTATTGTGCGACTACCAGTTGTCCTCTCACTGATTGATTGTAAATAAGATTCATCGATAGAATCGACCAAAATAATGAGATTGCGATCAGGTGGTTCTATTGCTTCTAAAGGTTCAAGAACTGTCTGTATGAATGCTGTATCGGGATCTTTCTCACATTGTAAGGGGTCCAATGCATCAAGGAGACCCCTTTCTTTCAAAATGTCTTCATATTCATTCAGTTTACTTGACGTACACAGCTGATCCACTATACTGTGTACAAAGTTTGTAATCGAAAGTGTTTCAATATCGTGCGCTTGGCAGAAATGATACCCTAAAATCCTTGCACTCAAGGCGATTTGTTTCCCGACTGACACTGTGGGCCAGACAGTCTGGCAACATAGGGCAGTTTTCCCACACCCAGGGCCACCCATTATCAAGGCCCCACATGTCTTGGAGGTAGGCCTACTCTCCAAGCAATGCTGTAGCTTGCTAAATGCCCACTCCCTACAGTAAAATGTCTTGCCCTGGAGAAGGCTTGTTGTCATGGTGATTTTGTTGTATTGAGATGTAATCCCTAATGTGAATTAATTTATCACTGAGTCATGATGACCAAATATGACTTTGGTAAGTCATGATTATAAAAGAAATCATGAAAATATTCTTGACTAGATATTACAAGATGCGTAGTTATAGTCATTGTGTAGTTAGTGACTCCACCTCCATTTAGTCAATGGGTTCATATTTTGTAGTCATTTTGTATTATCAATACAGCTATGCAGTCCTTGGCTTCACATATTGTAGCACAACCCACATTTGACTTTTCTTGTTGGATAGTAGTTTGTGTTACATTCAGGCATCTGAAAACACAAAAATTAAAATTTTTAATAAATTAGTGAAGTTAATATTCTTATTGTGAATTAACTCCTATGTCACCCCTTCCCATTTCTATCCTCTTTTCTTAAGGACACAGGGATGTGTCTTAATTATGTCTTAATTCATTGGCTCCTGTATTTTGTGTGTCTTAATTATGTCTTAATTCATTGGCTCCTGTATTTTGTGTGTCTTAATTATGTCTTAATTCATTGACTCCTGTATTTTGTGTGTCTTAATTTTGTCTTAATTCATTGGCTCCTGTATTTTGTGTGTCTTAATTATGTCTTAATTCATTGACTCCTGTATTTTGTGTGTCTTAATTCATTGGCTCCTGTATTTTGTGTGTCTTAATTATGTCTTAATTCATTGACTCCTGTATTTTGTGTGTCTTAATTTTGTCTTAATTCATTGGCTCCTGTATTTTGTGTGTCTTAATTATGTCTTAATTCATTGGCTCCTGTATTTTGTGTGTCTTAATTATGTCTTAATTCTCCTGTATTTTCCACTTAATCTTGCATTGTAAATGTTGATATACAAGATATCCCAATCTTAAGTTTTATCTGATTCATTTCTAGCAATACAAGCCATGTAGAGTGCTTCCATATAATAAAAAAGAAGGATAGGAAGTTATTGTTATATTTGGAAATGACTCAAATTATCCATACATGTAACTAAACCCGATTTATAACACTTGAAACTTCAATCATATCCAAGGCCTAACTTACTTGTAATATATTCAATATTTCTCACTTTTCTCTTGGCTACATTAGTTTTAAAGATTTGAACTTAGTGTATTACATTTCTATAAGAAAGCACAAGGGGCAATATTTAAGAATGGCACTTACAAACATATTTAACCTCATTAAATAACAACAACCTACAAATAAATAAAACCTAATCTTCAAGTAGGTATTTGACACTTTTTTTTTTATTCAATGATTTATATTGTACCCAAAAACCACAGACATGTTCAGATGTATTATTTTGTCCTGAAGTGGTCTGGTGTTAAAGTGCAGGTATAGGGGATGGAACATATAAATATATTAATTGGTTAATCACTTAGAGAATTTTTCATTTTTTGCCACCTTTTGACATTTTATTACATACCTATACAACTTTAGATGCTCAGCTTAGTAAAATTGGACGGCAGAGATCATTTCTACACGTTTTAAAACAATTTTTGTGTAAATTGGATGAAAATTGTTCAAATGAGAGCAATTTTTGTGAAAAATTTTGTGACGGATTTTCTCGTCCCTCTGGGCACCAGTCTTATTTCATTTGTGACGGATATATCCGTCACTCTGGGTATTCAAGAGGTTAAATTGGACCACCCCTTCATATACTAACATGGTACGATTTCTACATAATAAAACATGGCACTCAATTCATTACTAACAGTCTTCTCAGTCTTATTTCACACAAAATACTTCAGAACCCATTCTTAAAATAAATAAGGGCTCATATACTTTTCAACTCTAACATTTGAAAACATTGTTTTTTGCATTTCTTTGTAATTTTACTAATTTAGTGTTTTGACCACATGTATGTATTTTTATACCCTGGCAATTCTTTTTTCTGCTCAATTTTACATCTAGAGCATGAAAACAATGTTCAATCTTTTGCTTACAGTTAAATTAATTTATGGCTGCAATTCAATTATAGATATACGTAGTCTACATCTACTTTCATCAGAGGGGGTTCTCCAAAGTGCTTTTTGTGACAAAAACATTAATTTTTATGCCAAATTCGATTGATATTTATTACAATTGCATTGCTGTATACCACTCACTAGTTTTACTGGTTTACATGCCAAATAAGGTTATTATTCTCAATTTGATGCCAAATAGGGTACTACCCCCAGTACTGATGAAAAGTAGTTTCCTCAATCCCGAAGAAAAGAAAGTTATATCCTCAATCCTGATGTCAAAAAAAGCTATATCCTCAATCCTGATGTCAAAAAAAGTTATCTCCTCAATCCTGATGTCAAAAAAAGTTATATCCTCAATCCTGATATCAAAAAAAGTTATATCCTCAATCCTGATGTCAAAAAAAGTTATATCCTCAATCCTGATGTCAAAAGAAGTTATATCCTCAATCCTGATGTCAAAAAAAGTTATATCCTCAATCCTGATGTCAAAAATAAGTTATATCCTCAATACTGATTCTAAATAAGGTAATATTTTCAGTCTTGTTCAGATGCTAAGGCTAGTTCAGATGCTTTAATGCATCTGAAGTTGATTTTTTTAATATTCCTTTATGAATATTTCTCCTTGTATCTTGAATAATTGTGATAAATATACCTTTTAAGATGTTTCTTTATTACTGCATTTGTTTGATTATTTATGATAAATTGCTATCATTGTAGGTAAACTTACTATTGAAATGGCAGATTGTCCTCCATCATTATGTATATATACTCCTATATGAAAATAAACACTACATGTACCTTTAAAACTATACTAGCTATAAATACGACCTGACTGAAACAGCCAGCAACCAGCAGTACTTTTCGCCATCTTCAATTAAGACACAACGTGAATAAACGCAAATCAAGTGTATAATTGCTCGTATATCCCTTCGTGTACAAATTGGCAGAATTCACGATCATGCTGTTCTTTACAAATTCACATACTTAATTTGTCAAACCTTGGGCATTAAAAACAAAAAATTAAGTCTGATGTTGATGATGAGATGTAAAGCCTATTACAATCTAAATGCTAAATGTGAAGTGATGGTAATTCACACATGAAAGCCAAACACATCAAACCTAAAAAATGCTATATTTAGTTCTTTGTACTCCCTCAAAACATACAAATGCATAGCTCATTCAGTATAATGTTCAATGGGGGGGGGGGGGGGTTAAAGCTTATACTTCTGAAAATATATAACAGATCTGCATAATATGGAATGTGTGCCAAGGTCTTGATGGGCAATCATTTATTAATGTGTAAGATCAGTCTGGATATTTTTGAGTATATACTGTATTTGATGTGGGCAAAAGTTCACCAAACATCACCTAAATACAGGAATTCAACAGTTTTAGATAAAACATCCTTCAACATCTCATGATAAAATAACTGCATTATCTCTTGTCATTCATCAATGATAACTGGGTGTGAATTAATTGTCCCAGTAGACCTGTTTCCACAAGTAAAATACCCCCAACCTCTCCCCAGGTAAGCCAAAAATAGGCCTTGAAATGGGTGGGCGTTTAAGGCCTAATTTTTGAAAAATTAAACCTTGGAGGTCTGGGCCTAAATTTTTGAAAAATATGCCTAATTCGTATCCAGAAACCCCTTACAAATGAGGAAATATATATACAATTGAATAAAATAACAGGGATGTACAGACACTCCACTCAAAGAGAAAAATTGCTCAGGTAGAAGAATGGTTCAGTGCAATCCCTGGCAAAATATAATAACATGAACTGTTTAAAAAATTATTGCAAATATGTTAATCTATGAAGTGCAAGAAAAACTGCGGAATTTAAGAAGTCTCCACTGCCCTTATGTATACATACAGAATATAAAGTGAAAAATACAAGGCAATAAAAAGCTAGTTATTAAACTAAATGATGGTGAAACGCGAGAACTTTTTCCAAGTGAAAACAAGCCAATTATAACAACAGAGCAGAGAAACATGCATTTCTGTTACTCTGGTTAGGAGTAGGTGTCCAAGTGAATAAAAACAAGCAGCCAAATTAGTGCAACAATCTGGAATAAAATCTACTACTATCGTATATAGGTTATGGGCTAGCCCTTAAATTGCGGTATGGAGGTAGAATTTTGGAGACCATGTTAGTTACATCCTAATTTGTAATTCTCACCACAATTTGGCAATAATTAAGCAAAATTTTACAGCGTTTAGGAAAAAATCAATATTTATACCCCCCGCATGACAAAAGTAGGGGGTACATAGAAAATAATTAATAACTTTACAAAAACATTATGAATAACCACAATTTTTTCAGAATATATACACATATATGTCATTAATAACTGGTAAAAAATTGGTGACGATAGGTATGATGGTTGCTATGGAAACAGAATTTGATTGTCAAAATTTGCTAATTTGTGTCTATTTTAGGTGGGCTAGTTAACGAAAAAATCCTATGCTAGCCAGTTATGCTGCAAAAATAGCATTGTTTTAAGGTTTAGAAAAGTGCATATATATGTCCTGCATGCATTGAAATTAGAATGATGATTGAGTCTCAATTAGAAATATTTTTTAAAAAATTTTCTATGACCCACCCCCTCTAAATAATCAAAAGTGGGCGTGGCATTTAACTGAATGATCAAGCCTACTTAACAGTAGATAACTTCAATTGTATAGCCAGTATTATCACAATTTCAACAGAAGGTATGATTCTTGTATCAGTTAACATTTTCTATGACTTTTCTATCCCTCCTCAATATTTGTAACCCCTCCCCCTCCTCCACCACCCCTCCCGCAGGACAAAAGTAGGGGATACATTGAAAATGATTAATAACTTTACAACAATGCAGCAAATAACCACCAATTTATCAGACAGAATAAATGTATATGTCATCAGTAATTTGAAATAATTCTTGGTGATGATGGTTCTATAGAAACAGGATTTGATTGTTGTGAATTTGTGTAGATTGGGTGGGGGGGGGGGCTAGTTTATGAAGAATCATATCCTAATAAATTATGCAGCAAAATACCATTGTTTTAAGGTTTAGGAACTGTGTCCTTTATATATTAAAACTGAAATAATGATAGGATGTCATTCACAAATAAATTTTTTGATGAGATTATAATAATAGGTGACATTAACAAACTTTGATTTAGCGGCAGAAAAGAAGGTCTATAATATTGCCCGATCCTTTAATGTTTCACTGCAATGCTTTCATTAGATTGGGGACAGTTCATACCCTTTTGTGCTGTGGGAAAATATATGAGATTAAGGGTTCGAGGAGATTCTTATAGAATCTTAGATATTTGCAGTTCAATTGATGGTAGTGGAAAACACTTCAACAAGGCCTTCAGAGTTCATAAAGTCAGGAATGAGGAATTGGAATCCTTGTTGATTTCAAAATTCCATGAATCTGGAGAGAATTCAGCTTACTTATCGTATGATCTGTAAAATGAAGCCCTCTGATTGGTCAGTTCTTGTTCTGTACCAATCTGTATTGCTACTGAGATTGTCCTTATTGATCATCTCCTTAGCAATACAGAAAATATTGGGACGGAGGGGACAATCTCAGTAGCAATACAGAATATTTCATAGGAATTACCTTCTGAGTAAAATGTATTGGCCTAAGACCACACAATAAAAACGTTATAGAATGATTTGAGGTGCAATACAGGATATATTCTGCTCTCAATATTATGTATTGGCACTCGACTTTGTCTCTTTCCAACACAGAATTTCTCGAGCAGAATATATACTGTATTGCATTTCAAATCATTCAATAACTTATATTACTGCTACTTCAACTAAAGCCTTAGTTGATATTGAAAACAATGAGTTATCACAAAGTACCAAACATTTAAGAATGACATGAAGAATGGAAAGTTTGGAAAGACTGTCCAATACTGAGTTACATATCAGAACATGATTGATATATCACTGTACTTTGAAACACCAGAGAATGGAACATCAGCCAGTTGACGAAATGTGTTTGGAAATTTGGCTACTTGGTAAAAGGACATGTTGCCACAAACACTTTCACTGTTTTGTAAGTTGTGACACACCCTTCTCCCTGGATAACTACAATTTGCTTTTTGCTAAGCACCATAGAATCTGTCCTCATGGACTTTCCATGATTCCATGGCTCTCCATGAGTTTTTATTACAAACTGAATGGTGTTTCTTCATCTTGATTTGGGCGCATCAAATGATTTAGTATTGATCCTAATACGGGCATTTAACAAATTCTTAAGAAGCAATAGCTCCTAACACTGGGTGGATTTTTTGACTTGAGTAAGTGCTGGAAGTCCTGATGATATGCATAGGAGTCTTGATTCTGTGATATCAAATGGCTTGATAAACACCACCAATCTGCACTCATGGTACATTAATAGTGCCGTACAGTGCCATTCTATTATGGTGGTGTTCAGTGTCCATGGTACTGTACAATACTATTTTAGTCTGGTACCATATATTACCATACCATACAGTACCATAGCCCAAACAGTACCATAACATACTGTTGGAGATACACAACTGTATGTAATTTTACGGTACTGTTGCCTGTGAAGCTGTCAAATGGACGTTAACTGTTATCTTCATCATTGATCATCATAAACAACATGTTTGTGACTGAATCTTTTTAATACCAATAAGGAACTTTGCGTGCCTGTTGATTGTTGGTTGTATTGTTGAGGTTTTGATTTTGACAGCATTGTACCTACCCCGTGACCTCCTTTTATGGTACATCCCCCCATCATCTTGCTAAGATTTGACACCAGGAAATATTGTATCTACACTAAGCAATGTCAGAAGATACATTATATGGTAGCAGGCATGGTTCTGATGATCAGAAGTGATGAAGAGATGTATTATTTTGGTTTATATCACAACCCAATGAGGTGTGTATTAATGCTTAACTTTCCTGTTATCTCAAAATCTGCTTGGAACAATACCATAGGATTGCTATGGGAATTCCTCAAAGAGAAAATTGTAGGGAATAAGGAGAAATTATTGGCATACATTAAACCTATTTTAAAACAGCATATATATGACCATAATCAATGATTCCCAGCCCTCTGAAGTTTAAAAATAAAAAAACCTGGGTGTTAATCCATAGATAATCCTTGAAAAGAGAAATATCTTTTGGGGATAATATGGTGCAGTTTTATAGTCAATAAAATGGTTTAAAGTGTATTGATGTTTTTAACCCGATTCATTCTACAAACAACATGCGGTCCTTTGTTTGACAATCGAATCCTTTTTCCATAGCAACCATCAAACCTATAATCACCATAATCTTTTTCCAGTTACTTATGACATATACATGTGTAATTTTTTTAGTATGTTAAGACGAGGGGAGTGGCATAAATATTTGGGGATGAACAAAATGATAAAAAGTTAACTGTTGCCTACATTGTATAGAAATGTTGAACTATTAAGTAGGTTTGATCATACAGTTAAATGTCACGCTCACTTTGGATTATAAAGAAGGATGGGTCATAGTGAAATCTAAAAAATCTAATTGAAACCCAATCACCATTTCATTTTAATGCATGCAGGACATACATATGCAGTTTTCTAAACCTTAAAACAATGCTAATTTTGCAGCAGAATTCGCTAGCATAGTATTCTTTGTGAACCAGCCCCCCCCCCTCCCAATATCTTCACAAGTTGTGACGATCAAATCCTGTTTAGAAACTATCATACCTATAGTTACCAAGAATTTTTTCAATTACTGATGACATATACATTTATCCTGTCTGAAAAATTGATGGTTATTCGCTGCATTGTTGTAAATATTATTAATCATTTTCAAGGTATCCCCTACTTTTGTCACGCGGGAGGGGTGGTGGTGACGAAGGAGGGGTTATGAATATTGAGGGGATGAACAAAATCATATAAACTGTTAACTGATACCAGAATCCTACATTCTGTTGAAATTGTGATAATACAGGCTATACAATTGAAGTTATCTACTGTTAAGTAGGCTTGATCATTCACTTAAATGCCACGCCCACTTTTGATTATTTAGAGGGGGTGGGTCATAGAAATTTTTTTTTTAAATATTTCTGATTGAGACTCAATCATCATTCCAATTTTAATGCATGCAGGACATATATATGCAATTTTCTAAACCTTAAATCAATGCTATTTTTGCAGCATAACTTGCTTACATAGCATTTTTTCGTTAACGAGCCCCCCAAAATAGACACAAATTAGCAAATTTTGACAATCACATTATGTTTCCATAGCAACCATCATACCTATAGTCACCAATTTTTTACCAGTTATTAATGACATATATGTGCATATATTCTGAAAATAATGTGGTTATTCATAATGTTTTTGTAAAGTTATTAATTATTTTCTATGTACCCCCTACTTTTGTCACGTGGGGGGTATAAATAACGATTCTTTCCTAAACGCTGTAAAATTTTGCTTAATTATTGCCAAATTGTGGTGAGAATTACAAATTAGGATGTAACTAGCATGGTCTCCAAAATTCTACCTCCATACCGCAAATTAAGAGCTAGCCCATCACCTAATAGTACCAGGGGTTGAATCTATCTGCAGCATGCAACAGATGGTTTTGTCTGTTATTTTTTATGATTGTTGCAACTTTAATAAATTCTAATAATTTTGCCTGTTTTCATTTTTGTTATCTTGATACAGTTGATTTGCTCTATTGTGTTTGAAGGATTTTGAAACTTTTTCTGAAAAATATAGTTTTTAATAATTTTGTCTGTTGTTTTCATTTGTGCTGCCAACTAATGAAACTGCTGACTATGCTTTTATTTCATTTAACATTTTATATTTGATGAGCATGTAATACCATAACATAGGAATGGTGACATAATTATCAAAATAGACAAAAAATATCTTTCAATCTTTAAAGGGTGGTAGGTCATAAAAGATCGCATCTATTTACATTTCTGTTATAAACTATGAGCTGAACAAGTGTTTTAAAATAACAAGAACAATTTTGATTTCACATGTAATAAGCTACTACTCCCATTTGTACAATTAAGACCCAAGAAGTCTGAATTGCTGGGAAAATTTAGATATAATCGATCATGACCAGTACTCATTACCATCAGGTTAAATCAATATGAACAGATACTTGTGGTTGTTTCTATGGAAACTTTGTATTTCCAGAGTGTTTTTGTTACTATGGCAATATTTCCCTAATGCTAAGACGACATACTTTTTCTGCAAGATAACCAAATATAATGTCAAAAGAGTATGTGACGTGTAGATGTATTCAATGTAAGGTTGTATGTCATGGGGGAGGGGGGTCAAGGTCACACTTCAAGGTCAATGTCACAATGAGATCAATTCATATATAACAATATCTTACCACTTGTGATGGTGACATAAAAATGTATAATTGTCATGATTTGTATGAAGAACAGAATTTAGTTCAATTGGCAATCTCCATTGATGTCACAAATGCATGGTAACCATGGTAATATCACAATTTAGCGTCTACATAGTCTCAAAAGGATCTTCCAAGTAAGTCACTATCTGAATAAACAAATCTGTCAAACAAGTAAATTGAAAACACTTATCTGCCTCAAATGAGAACAATACAACTAATAAACAAATCATTTCGAAGGAGATTATTTCTGCTAAAGCTTGTCATATTGTGACACTTTAAGAACTTAAAAGTGTCAGAATACAAAACTGAGTTCCAGAGAAATCAATGTGCCACAAAAACAATTATTGGAATACACGCTGCTTACTAAGGTTTGGTGCCGTATGCAGAGTGCTAATGTCATTCACTTCAGTCAAAAGATCCACTGTCAATCGATACAGCTTTTTCAAATATGATGTGTATTTATGTTCTACTTACGTAGTTTGTTTTGATTTATTAATAGTCTGGCACTGATTCGAGATTGTCTCATTTTAGCCCAACATGTGAAATGGTGGTATTATTTGAAATAATTTGCTCTCATTTTTTTCATTTTTCATCTCTATATTTTGCTGGATACCAATCTGGCATGACCATTATCAACCTGGTTGTTTTTATAACAAACCATATCAAAAATAAACCCAAACTTAGCAGGAATACAGCCACCCACCAATTAAAAATCAAGGTACCCTATAACTTATAATGCAAAACAGCAGTAAATCATGTATAACATGAGAAATAACAAAGTTAAATAAAATCAGCTTTAAATTGGTATATAATCACACAAAAATGAGCAAGACCATACAAAGTTTAATGAGAACGAATCTGGATTGAGCATGACCAGGATATTTACTTTAAGCCAAGGAAGAAGCATCAAAAATAACCTACCAGATACTATAGCTGTTTGCACCTGAGTTACCAATTACTTCAAATTAATGATTTTACAAAACTTGCAAGGTGCCCCAAAGTACAAGGCACTCTAGTCTTGCGTCAAGGTCTTAGACCCCTCCCTTATCTACTTCAACAACTGTTGTTGAAGTGTGTGTGTGTGTGGGGGGGGAGGCTTGGAGCAGGACTTAAAGCACCCAGTCAGACAGTACACCAACTCAATTTCCTATGTTATTTATGGGGGTATTGGGAACTGAAGTTGCAATGGTCTGATGTGACTATACACACAAATCTTGTCAGAACGAGATAATTGAAACCGAAGATAGTAGCTGAAACTTCCCAGTTTAAAATGCATTGTTATCCGAGCAAGTCTCTATATTTTGCCCCAATACTTGAATGTATTACATTCAAACATACCTTGAATCTGGAGGCGATAGGGGGGGGGGGGGTCCAGAAGGGGGAGGGGTCCATAGAACTCTTGCAAGACTTCAAAATTAGAACCACCCCATTTCCTATTTCAGATTGTTTCTGCTATTTTGGCATTGATTTTTCTCCTTGTATTGATTACATAGAGAATTAAAGGTCATGATGTTCATTATCTTATTGTTTATCCCGTTCCAGGACTATAGTCCTGTACGGAGCCCATACATTTGCCTGTACGATTACAACTTGGAAGAATTATCTACGCCCCTTCCACTTAAGAAACCTACCTCAATGCATTCTAGAACTCAAAATGTAACTTTTAATATATTGGAACCGCCGATTGTCTGGGTTAGTTGGCAGAACGAGGTCTTTTTGTTTCTTATGGCTCTTTTGGTCGAAGTTCGATTAAGATGGCGGTTATAACGGAATTTCCCGAACTCTTCCGTAATAGCACGAACTTGGTTTTTCGTTACGTCACTTCCGTGTAAAATGGATTTGTTTCGGGTAAGAGGGAATTTCGAAAATTTCGGACAATATTTTCAATATTTACTGCCATGTCGATTTCCTATGCTCTTAACTGTATACCGAATGGTTAAACAATGTTTCTTACCGGAAACAAATCCATTTTACATGGAAGTGAAGTAACGAAAAACCAAGTTCGTGCTATTACGGAAGAGTTCGGGAAATTCCGTTATAACCGCCATCTTAATCGAACTTCGACCAAAAGAGCCATAAGAAACAAAAAGACCTCGTTCTGCCAACTAACCCAGACAATCGGCGGTTCCAATATATTAAAAGTTACATTTTGAGTTCTAGAATGCATTGAGGTAGGTTTCTTAAGTGGAAGGGGCGTAGATAATTCTCCCAAGTTGTAATCGTACAGGCAAATGTATGGGCTCCGTACAGGACTATAGTCCTGGAACGGGATAACTTATTGTGACTATCTGGAAGCTTTTTCTGGCATGTTTTAGTCTAATAAGACCAAAAGCCAAATGCTACACAGATAAAAAGACATGGGCAGAGCTAAAGTTGGAAATGTAGGTAGATAAACAAAAATAACCTTTGATTTGTTCTCAGCACTGCAAAGAACATATCAACAAAGAATAGCGTTCAATAGTATCTAAAGAGGAATGTATTTATAAATCGTAGAAACAATTAATTTTTTGATTTTTCAAAACATCAAATTATCAGTTATGTTGGTTATTTCATTAGTCTGCGCCCCTTTCACTTCGGGGATGCAAGCGAATCTCACTTGAGCAAAAACTCTTTCAAAATAATGTAGTTTTTCACCATTCTGTGCCCAAGTGAATTTGGGCAAAAGTTGTCAAATATGAACCCCTTGACAATAGCTAGCTACAGATCTGCCCTTTAACTTTTAAATTGGACTCAAGTTGGGTCATTATGATATGATAGAACCAAGAGACCTCTTCTCAATTACTTATAATCTATATCATGTGAATGCCAATCAGGGTGTGACATTATAGCTTAGTCCCAGGGGACCAAAGTTAGTTAATGCTAATCTGGAGTCTAATTTTCAGCATATGCAGGGAAATAACAAGTCAACTTGCCTGTAATTTGTCTGAAATCCTCATATGCTAAAACTAATATTTCCAGATATGTTGAAAAATATTGTAAGAGAAAACTGATCAATATATAACTGGTAAAACGGAGATCATTTGAAGTCGCCTACAGGCATTTTCCTTTAGAAAAAGTAAGGAAATTCTCTGACTATCATACTTGTCATATATGTGGAGTAGAGGAGCGAGAAAACAATGCCTAATTAAAACAGTATACTGCTCCTCAATGAACACTCACTGAACGGCAATATATTTCCATAATTTCCGCTTTTCATAATTGAAACCATAAATATTGTTTTTATCAGCTAGGATTTATTACAAAGCCTCTTAGGAAAAGTTAATCAGGTCTTATTCCGAACAATTTCTTCGAGATCCAATTTGAATAAAATGTGTCTCATTTGGTGATATTACTTCACAATTACATGTAAAAGTATCAATTACAGGACTGCTATAATATTTCATTCCAAGCTGTTTCAATATTTGAGCCAGGCCACAGGAAAAGGGGTCTTATCACAGACTTTTTCAATATATATTTTTTTTATCTTAAAAAGCACAAAGAGACCTTTCAAATTAGCCATGGCTTTGCGTCTTAACAATTTTTCCTTGCATATATAGACCAAAAAGTTGGATTTGAATTTAGCACATTTTCCTCTTAATCTTAGGCACATTTTTGGCTCTGTAGCACAATTTTAATTGTTGTGATAAGACCTGATTTCCTATGGCCAGGCTCATTTTCTGTTTTCTATATTGTGCAATATGTAAGTACATTATTCCTCTTATCCTTCAATTCGTCCCATAGTTACTCTAATATATTTCCATTATACAGTGAAACCTGTATATCCAAAAACTTTTCACAGGTCTTATAGGTGTTTGGATTGAACAAGTATTACTCTACAGTAAAACCTGGCTAATCGAACATCTCTTGGACCGCCCAAAAGTGTTTGGATAAGTTGGTTTTATTAACATGTAAGTCAAATTTGTGACTCAGAAAAAGTGTTCACATTAAGACATGTTCATATAAGCGAGGTGTTCAGATATACAGGATTCACTGTACTTGTATTTTGAGAAGTCACGATGCCATGATAGACATTCCCAGAGCTTGGTTTTTAATTAAACTTAGTGAAAAATGGATCTGGTTTCCTAATGTCATGTTACATTACATTACTGACTTCATACTAAGTGTCTCATTTACATTCCAGATGCGTTCCTAGAAAACATTATGTTGTTATGTGATTTATTCTTAATAGATGGAAATGAATGCAATTAATATTCTGTAAGCATGCAAAAGAGCATCATTATATAATATTAGTTGCTAAAAATATATCATACACCAGTTTTTTTATAAGAATCTCTAAAAGCCCATGTTCAATTCAAGTATGTACTAAGACAGGGATCCCATATTATACAGTTAGATTTTTCAAAAGCCCTTGAAGCACAGAATTAATATCAACTTTGAGCTCTAAAGAAAGAAGGAAACAGTGAAACCTCTATATCTGAACACCTCTCAATGTGAACACTTTTTCTCTGTCCTCCTATCCCACTGACAGATATATTAAGAAACCTTGCAATGTGAACACTGGCTAATATGAGCACTTTTGGACAGTCCAAGTAGCGTTAGGATTAGACAGGTTTTACGATACATGTAAAATATGTTAGAGGAAAGAACATTTTAAAGGCAGAATGAGATCTATGGGGTTGACAAAATTACACTTTGCACTTTGGGGATTTTTAGAAAATAGACAAGCCAAGGAGTGACATGAGCCAGAAATATTCTAAAATTGAAACAATTTTTTGTTGGCCTGCTCGATATATCTGATTCTCTCTTTAATTGCTCAAATCACAAGTACAGCTAGGACAGTTGTTGTTTTATCCTCAAGAGAATCAATCAGGAATCTCATAAACAAGGATTCAATCAATCTGATTTGTGAGATTACACACAAATGGATCATTAAAAGTCCCTATGGTGGTCAAAGACCTGAAAATTCAATATATGACGTTCAGTTCAGTACATTCAGTGCATAGCTTTGTACTTTTAGAAAAGAAAAACAAATTGGGGAAATGTCATCAATATAAATTTTACAAATATGCTGACACCATGTGTAAATATCCACTTAAAACGTGGAAATATATTACACATTCCATGAATAATTATTTGGAATTGTAATAAAAATGGACAGCTTAAAAATTCTTATCACACTGATTGATCTTAGTTCAATTAGAAATGCTATTTGTAATGCTTTTGTAATACATTGTACTCTTTTTGTATTGTCTGCATCTGCAATTCAGTAAGGACAAAAATAAAATGTCTACCTGATATCCTATTCATTTTTTTGCCTTTTCCTCTCTATTTTCATGGCTAAAATTGGTCTTCTGAGTCAAAACAATGGATCAGTGTATCTGATGTATATGCAAAATAAAAAGATTTTTTCTCGATCTATTTCTATTTGGTCCTGATAACATTATGATGCTGTATCATTGAATGATTGCTATTTTCAATATTATGCATTGATCCGCCATCAACATTAGCCTATGTGAGGTTAAAGTATAAAGCATAGATTATCCCGAGTCTCGCAGGAGGTATATGATCTATTAAGTCACGATCTACCAATAACCCAAGTGAGCTGTCTCATACATTTGATTTTACCAATAAAGCCTGATAAGGAGGCTCCCTACAACCAATTCTGGAAATGCAAATCATATGTACAGTAGAACCTGTAAAGTGGAACACATCTGTTAGTGGAACACCTCTGTTAGTGGAACACTTTTGAGAACCACAAAAACAGCTAACTTAATGTTTAATGAACCTCTGTAAGTGGAACATATCCCAAATGGAACACTTAAGAGTTACCAAAGGTGTTCTCTATAGAAAGGTTTACTGTACAGTAAAACCTGTCTGAGTGGAACATCTCTATAAGCAAAACACCTCAATAGGTAGAGCACTTTTCCAAGCTGTTACTTACTAACTTAAGTAGAGGGAACTTCTATAAGTGGAACCAGAACATCTCCTAAGTGGAACACTTTTCAATGTCATATTACCAATTAACTAAAATAAATCTCCGTAGAACACCTCTTAAGTGGAACATCCTAGGTACCAAATACGCTCTACTTAGACAGATTATATAAATTCAATAACCAATTTCTTGCCACATTAAATATACCTTTTCTGGAATGCATATCAGTTGCAGATCTTTTCAAGTATTTTCCAATATTTAGTTATTCCAAGGAAATGTAACTGTAATAGAAATACAGTATCCCTCTCAGAGGAAATTCTGGAAAAGGTATAAATTATTAAATAGGACCTTATGAGTGAGTCTGTAAAACAAAATGTAGTGAGGGACCACATCTTCTTTATATTGTTAATGAATAACATGTTTGTTTGGTGTTTGGTAATGCCAGTATGATGTCATCACAATGACATACTGATGTAGTGTTATTTATTGTCTGCTCACGGAAAAATGTCTAGACCATACAAATCCTATATAATCCTGTGTCATAAGAATATAAGAATGTCCAGGTCATTTTTACATTATGGTCCAATCGCAGAAAGGGAATATGAGCCCCGATCTCTCCTTCAATGTATATACACCTGTATATACATTATATAAATAATACATATTCCAATAGCAGTTAGTTTTTTGTCAAACAAGGGTTTGATATTGGTATAATATCAATGGATCGCATGGTAGTTGTGGAGCCTGTTAGTCTATATTGAGCAATCCATGTTGGCGTAATACCTCATCATTCCGTAGTACTCGTACATTAGTCATCTTTTCTAATGGCAAATACTCAGAAAAATACAGACAGTTTCATAAAAATAAAATGACTGGAGTAAAGCCAACACTCTGAATTGTTCAGAAATGCAAGAAAATGATATACTTCAATATTTTTTGAGAAAATTAACAAAATGATCACGATTGGATTGAAATCGTCTGCAGGGGAATAGCTCATCATCCGTACATGCTCTACATGCTAATTGTGTTTTATTCATCATGCTAATCTACTTGTCTATATCTCTAGCATTTCCTTGACTCCTACTGATGAAATATGTGAATCTGTAATACAGTTAGCTATAGTGTATTGTGCTTACTATCATTTTTCCCTCAAAAAGGAACAACATATTCTTGGTGGATGAACTATATAAACATGGTCTAGATATGCTTCATCATTTATGTATGAATCTGAAGGAAGGATGAAGCATGACATGGTAAAGAAAAAATATAATCAATAAACATCAGGTAAAAAAAGAGTCTTTATCCAGGTCTCTGGGGCCCTGTTTGTTGGAATCTGAGTCTAATTTCCCCTTTTTTCATTAACAAAATTAACATATTAACAATATTATAACAAAATACCTACATTTTCCCATAATTTGGCTGTATCATATCTAAAAATAGTAAGATTTTTGAAAAAAGGCTAGAAATGCACTTTGCAAATACCAGTGTTCTTTTAACATTGTGTATGGAAAACCCCATGGATTCCAACATCCCGATTTCGAGATCTTCTGAAAAACTCAGCAAAAGCACAAGACAAATATGCCAGTGCGTGCTGAGACAGGCTATCTCCCTTTGTCAATACTAATCAGAGCCTCAACCAACAATATAGGAGCTTTCTAATCATCCTGGGACATGACATGCCAGTCACTAGAGGACATATAGTGATTTTCTCTTTTGCATAAGCCTTACTTACATAAAGAAGACATTAAAACACTAAATGAGGAAATCACTTTTGCCAGTATGATTGCTTCATCTGCTAGATTCTGGGTTCACTTTACACAGAATATAGCCAACTCCACAAACAGGCCAGTAGCTTGTAGGGGGGGGGGGGGGGGGGGGGGGGGGCGAGTGAACCCCCTTGTCCAAAGACCATTAAAAAATCTTGCAGCTTTTCACCATTTTGAGGACTTTTCTAGTGATTCCGTGCCAAAATTGACAAGTGTGAACCCTCCTGAATATTTTCAGAAAGTGAACCCCCATTGGCAAAAGCTAGCTACGAGCCTGATAAACATTGTGCTTCTAGTTTGAGTTTAATAAATGATCTTGACCTTCATATTGACTTGTGGTTTAACCCAGATTTAGCCACATATGATATTCATTAATAAATCAGGTGTTAGTAGGTGTGGGTTACACCTCAAACATATCAATTTAAGTTCTGTACAATTACACTTGGGTTTATAGGCTTTCTTGTTGATCCTTATAAATCAGGAATTTTATGAAAAATGCTCCTGTTGATTGCTAGGATTTATACTAGAGTCTCTAGTTGAAAATCATACAACTCTATGACTGTTACAGATGCTTTGAGCTTTGATGATAGGATTCTTAATGGTCTCAAATGCATTATTATGGCAGTTTGTAAAATGAAAGTGATTTCAGTCTAATTACAATCCATTGGTATGTAAACTTTGAAATTCTTAGAAAACTACTGTCTACTTGAAGATGAACAACGACTTGCGACAAAATCGTAGGTTGCCAAGTTTTCAAAAATAGACCCAAAACTTAAAATTGTATTTTTTGAAATAATGTTCCAATAGTGAACTCATTAACTTTAATTCATTATCATAACAAACCTGAAAGTCACCTTGTTTGAGCACTTTCAAGCCTTTAAATCGAACACATTTAGTTTTCTTTCTATGACAACATTATAGCATATTTGAAAGCCCAAATTCTTAATATGTAAATTCATTATAAATTAAGCTGTATCTTTCTGACTTCAAAACATCTCCTTTGTCTGAACAGTTTATTCTCAAGTGTTACATTATGTAAACCACACTTAAATGCCAGTACCTAAAGCTATCATATTCATAAAAATTAAGACACTTTTAAAGCTATAGATTTGTCTTACCTGTCCATGACCATTCCACCTTCTTTGTCTGATAAAACATAAATTCCTTGAGGTAAGTTTAGAGGTGTAACACCATGTCATTTTTTCAAAAACATTTTCGTCCAAATCTGCTGTGATATCTCAAACCCTTACATAAAATCATCCCATATCGTCATTTTACATTTACCACATAATCTCATAGTAATTCTTTGAGTTTAGGACATTTCTTTACAATTTGGACTGTAAGAGTCAAAACTATTTATGCAAATCATGAGTAACTCTACAATTTTTAACTCAAGTTACTCAAGTTTCTTGAGTAAGAAACTCAAACCTGAGGTGATATTTTTTGTTCAGGCACCCAGTATGTATTTGAGGTTTGCCAGCTTGTATATCTCACTACAGTTAAACAAGGTATTCGATTCCTTCCTAGTATATTTTTTCTCTGATCATCAATTTTCATGTTTTCATAACCTAAAATCCTTAATTTTTCAATCTTTCACAAAACTTGAGAACGAGGTCAACATTGAGCAAATTCGGTATGTGGGAGGGGGGGGGGTAGGTTTATGATTTATAACATGACATAGTTGGTTTATAATATTATTTTATGTAAGAGTAAATTTAGTAGTCACATCTATCAGGATAACAAGATATTACATCTGCTTAGCTGGATAAAAACACACATAAAATATGAAGGCTTAAATGTCACAGATTGTAGAAATTTTACTCTTATTTTGAGACTTAATTGCTTCATTTCAAGATCTGATGAGCGCTGGTAGTAAAATGAATGTAATATTTGTGTTATTATCACCCCTAAAGTGAACTTCCACCTGTAGTTTTGTTACAATAACTCTAAAAATGAACATAAGCGTTGTTAAAATATATAAAATCATGGTCATCGGTGTTTTAACTCGGGGTAAACATTATATACATATATACGTACATTCCTTTTATTGTAAATTATATCAAAACATGACACATTAGATTTAACATGACTTGTTGAGATGCAGGATATTTTTTAATATCTAAATTCAACAAAATACATGATACGGTATAAATTGGTGGTTAATATTAAGGATTCAAAGAGCCAAAATAGGGGAAATGTTCTTTTTTGACCTTGAGAAGATCATTCATGATCAAATCTCAATTCTAAAGTTAGATTCGAACTTCTGAGAACTTGTAGAAGATTTTTGAAAAAAATTGGAAGTCAGTCTAAACAGTATCTTTTAAGTTATTGGAAGTTTTTAGAATTTGTTACAGACGCCAGATGCCAGACGCTGTTTGGTGGTGACATAAAAATGGTAACCATACATATAGAAAAATGAATGTGTTATTTTTTATTTTTCCTGAAATTATTCTCAGATAATACCCTTTGCATTCATTCGACTTCATTTCTTAAAAGAGAGCTTCGACTTTTCTATTTCAGTTTACAATAAATCTCTGATCTCACTGAGCCAATCAGAGTTCGACGTCGAAATATGGACATCTTTCTATATGGTCACTTCCTCTGACATCACATCAAAGTTAATTGGCACGTATTTAGCACGTGTTCCTTCCATTTCGCTGATTGGTTGAGAAAGGGTCAGCATGGCAGATTTGAAATGATTTATTACCCGGGCTACCACAGGCACCAATCTTTGGAGCAGGGCTGCTAAACAGTAATATAGTCTATACTAGGCAGAGGGTAGTATATAACTAGACTAAGTGTACAGGGCACTTGGAAAAAAGACATGACAAGGAATGAATGATGACTATATTGACTAGAAAACTGAAAGTATAGAGAGAAATATTAGGTACAATATATTCGCTAATCAGCCTAATTTTGGCTCCAAAATTCTATTAGTATAAATGTCACAGTTTATTTGTATACATAACATTGTATATTATAATATACAGTGCTGATATATAATAATTAAGGGTGCGTTTTCAAACTAAACAGAGTGCTCCTATCAAAATGAATTTGCCTACATACCCCTGAGACTCTTATCTGATAGATAGAATGCACAAATAAAACAAAAGTTTTGCTATTATAGGTAAAAAGTTCTCTTGAAATTTCGAAGTGATTTTACCTGTTAATTCTGTCCATGTCACGCCATTTTTGTGGAAGTTACACTGAAACGCAAACTCCATGAAACGAAACGAAATCACTAGAAAAAAAACATGGCACACATTGTGCGCATGTGCAGCAAAGTTTAGACCAATCAGATTATTTGATTATTTTGCGCATATGAATTTGTTGCTTCTGAGCACTTACAAGCTTACCACAATAAACAAACCTGGCAGAGACTACCCTTAGCCTACTTCATTTTGGCGAACTTTCAGCTCAAACTCGTGACAAATGCATTATGCATACGCTGGTGTGATGCCTTGGAGACACTCATTTTGGTAAATATGATTTATGGGGTATACTTTTCTGCAGTTTGTGGGAGTTTGGGACATTAAATGTTAAAATTTAAGAAAATATGCCAATTAAACGACTGATCAATTAATATATACAAGCACTGTACACTGTAGTCCATTTTTGCAACCGAATATGATTAAACTAATTTACTGTTTTTCAGTTTTAATTTCTTATCTCCTGAGTCATGAGATCAATCAAGACAGAATTTACAAGTCTGAATATAGTTTTGGATTTTGGAACAAATCATTTTAACATATGAAGATGTTGATAAATTAGGGGACAGAATACTTGTACAATTCAGAATGCTTCAACCATACCACAGAAGAAGTGAGTAGCTTCCATCATATACTTTTGTACTAGGGGATTATGGTCATACATATCAATAACATACAAATCATACAGAACAGTAATATTATACTGACTTCTGCTTAAAACCTCTCTCTGGTGACACCTACCTACAATGAACACATTTTTTTGTTTCGTGTCTCAATTCCATTTTTACAAGTCTTGATCCATAACATACAAATCAAATTGTATACTGACTTTACCTCTGTTTAAACACTTCGCTACAGTGAACATACTTTTAGTTTTGTGGCTCTATAGGTGTTCACTGTATATAGGTTTTACTGTATATACTTCAAAATGATGACCTCAATCCAAGATAACCTATTTACACCTCAAAACACCTACTATCCTCAAATACAAACAAACATCACAACTGTGAATGATTTAAAATGAAAAATAATAGAAGTAGCTAGAAATAAAATATACAAACATGGAATAGAAATTGTTGAAGAATTTGAGAAATCATCAGTTAAATGGAGTGAAATTAGCATGAATAGCATGATTTAATATATATTGACATTTGACAGATTTTGAGTGAAAACAAACAACCAGTTATTCCCAATAGTAGATAGCAGAAAATGCCATTCCAAATCATGCCTTTTCTACAAGACTTCCCGTTAAAAGTTGAATAAGTACATGATTTTTAGGACTTCTGTATAATTAAGTGTGTTTTTGATGTGTCTGTTGCATTAATTCCAAGCAAAATTTTCTCCTTTCAATGTATGTCATGTTAAAAAATATGGCCTTTATGATACTTAATTGACAGGCAGGTATCAACTGAAAGATAAAATTAATCCACATAATTATGGAGTGACCCAATAATAAATTAATCATACTTTAGTGCTGTAACTGTCAAATTATCTAAAAACAGTGTCAAAATACATCAAAACTAACACTGCTGTGGTTAGCTCATTTATCTGAATTGTTTTTGTTGTTATGACCTCCTTCCTCTCAGAGTCTTGACTCATTTTTAGATAGCACCTTCCCGATAGATCATGTCATCTCCTTCTAAAGTCTGGAGATGATATTGCATTATAAGGCAGAAATGGTGAGATCTAGCAAGCAAGAGGAAGTTGGTCCAGGGATGAGATTCTACCTTATACTGTGACCAAGTATCAGCAAAATATGAAATATATTTTTAGGCATATTGGGAGACATTTTAAGTTTTCATCATATTCTACTTTGAATTAAATATTGACTATGAAAAATCATTATTTGGAGAAATGTGTTCTAATAGTCACATAAGTACTCCCTCTTACACCATCCATCTTCACATTTAGTCAATACGACCCTGTGCCCCCTCATCTCTCTCTCAGATGCTAGTGAAAGAGTGAGTGGGGGGGGGGGTATGGAACATTTTAAAGCAAGATTACTTCACATTACCAGTTCAATGTAACAGAATGAACTCCAGAATATTTAAAAAATAACTTACTGGTGTAACACTCACTTGCACTAAATACACTAAACCATTTGACCTAACTTGATTATTTCTTATGTTTTGTTCATGTTTATTTATCAGAGTCAGCCTTATGTCATTTGTGAACAAGACCAGACCCTGCAGAACATCAAACAATTTAAAGTATTTAGTACATACTTTATGTTTCCCAGGAAAAAACTGGACTAATTTTCTAACATGCTTTAATGTTCTCCAATTGAGCTTTGAATACAGCAACAATTTTAACAAATGGAAAATGGAATAAAAACTAGACAATTTATGAAAAATTTCAGTCTCCATATTGTCAGGTTTTCCTAATGGTTATAAACATGTGAAAAATATGTTATACACAAGCAATCATGACTGAATGGTGGCTATAACTTTGTATCATCTCCGATTGGTGGTGACATCATGAAATACACCAACACTAACATTTTTTGAATAAAATAAAAAAAATACAGAAAACAATTCGTGATAATTTTCATTTGATATTAATACTCACAACTTCCCAGTATTCCAAGAACAACTGCCAATTACGCAATAACATTTTATTTTAACTCCTGATATTACAGAATCGAATCAGACTGTACTGCTCAAAATGTTTTATGTTTACTGTTGATATTTTATGAGACAATGGTAGGCTAAGAACTCAGAATTTCTAATTAATTCAATTTGTGGGTGTACAGATACAAGACCACTTCAGGTCATATTGAAGAACACAACACCAAAATACCAGATGTGAATTTTACATTACCTCAATCAAAATCTGGTTTTCTATCAACTCTGACAACGTCCGTCTGCTCTTGCTTATTTCTTCCCGAAACGCAGTAATATTTGAATGAAGTGTCCCATTTTCTGGCTTTTTTGTACAATTTAGAGTGTTGACCACATGTCTGTTTGCTTTATTCCTAGTTAATTCTAGTCTTTTACACTCTATTTCCCATTTTAAAACGCCCCCATCATGACATTTACAAAGGTTGATTTTCTAGGAGGCTTAATTTATCATGTGTCAAAACCACCTGAGAGGTTTGTGAAATAAAATTAACCATCAGCTCAACTGTGAGTTAATAAAGCTAAACTAAGAATGATACACAGCAAAATTAGTAAGAAATATGAGAAGATGTAAAATACTAATATGATATCAGATAATCGGAATCTATCAATGAGCCAAAATAAAAAAATGATAAAAATGGCTGATATTTGAAGTCTCAATCATCTTCATGTTCACTCAATTGGCTCACCACAGTCAAAGGGGACATAGGAATGAATGATCGAGGCTGATTTCTGACTAGAATTCAGTAGAAATATACTTAGATCATTGATGAGAATAGGCACTCCGATCTGAGAAAACCTTTCGATCTTTAGATCAAGATATTTCTTCCATAGATTGTGGAACCACAGTGACCATTAGAAAATGTCCCTATTTCCTGTTCAGGATTTATCTACTAATTTTGATATTATCTTCTTTACATTTCTGAATTGATTTCCATTGACCTTCACGACACCTTCATGGCATTGAAATAAATACTGAGAATTACTGAAAATGGGAAGAAATTCAACATATCGAAATTATTTTTGAAAGGGTACATCCATGTTGCATCTGCTCCTCTCAAAACCAAGACAACCAATTTTTCATTTTAAATTCCTCATTAATAAATGTCCTGGTTAATTACAGAACATGTGTAATTAAACAATTGATTAATTCTTTCAAGCACATGTGAATCAACTAATTTGGAGTATGATTTCCCTAGTTTTAAGGTTAGGATAACCTGAAATATACATATATCACATGAATTCTATCATTAATGTCAGACATATGAATTATTTTTACTTTAAAAACAAAAAATTTCTTGAAGCAAAATTATTACAAACTTGGCTCAACTTTCATAACACTATTAGATTCCTTATGGTGTATCATCATGTTCATTTAGGTAGATCTACATGATGGGAATTTTCATATTATTTTCATGATGTTTATTAACAAAATAACTGATGAAAAGTTTCTCACATATTATTCATATATTACAGTAGTTCTAATACAAATGTTCAAAATCAGTTTTTTTTAATAAATATTGATGACTTCAATTTTGGTGAAATGTGAAACTACTATAAGTCTAAGGCTATGTGACTTACTCAGTCAAGATGTGGATTTGTGAAACACATTTTGAAACTGTGCATAATCCTGGTGGATGTCTAAATGAAAAAGGCTCATTTGAATCAGACAGATAACTAGGCTAACTTTAAATCAAAGGAGACTGTCTTTGTCCATAATGAGGCAAGTACAAAAATGTTTTCTATCTTCACTAAAATAATGCTACAATCATAACATAATAAAATGTGGCCAAAATCTTAAGGGAGACAAGATTGAGTCAATGATTTGATCATTTGACCCATTACATACACAATACCTATAGAAATGTATTTTAACATGTTACTTCCAAACCAAGGCATAAAACCAAACAGACTAGGCCCACTTGAAAAATAAATGAAAGAAAAACAAGCTTTTCAGTTTATTGAATGTTAAACTCCCCTTTCCAATAGTTTATTTTCAAAAGCAAACTTTACCTAATCTACTAGGCTATGAGTCTCAGAGTATTGTACATATGTTCTGATTTTTCTAAAAAGAGGCAATCTGAATCTATGAGGCAAGGTCCATTGTGGGTTCCACAGCCCAGATCGAGTTTTCTCTAGGCTTTTAGACTGTGGTGCAACACCACACTCTATTTAGCTCCCACCACAACCTATTGGCAAATCATGATTGTTGATTGGATTCTGGAGATATATGTTTCCCCCAAACCCTAAATACAAGAGCACTGCAGCCTGTACAATCAATTGGAATACACAAGCTTTAGATCAAGAGGGACTCTGATAAATCAAAATATTATGCACCTCATTAAAATACTCAAATCTGATTGGTTAAGAGCTGACTATGATAAATCAAAATATCATGCACCTCATTAAAATACTCACATCTGATTGGTTTAGAGCTGACTGATAAATCAAAATATCCTTACTCAAGTTACAACACAAAAGAACAACGCTCATATATTACAATGTAGACTTCATGGTCTCAGGCTAAAGATTAAAGACTGCCATGACATCATAGTTCATTAAGTTGCAATAAATCAGATCGAACAAAGGGGAAAATCAATGAGGCAATATAGTGGCATGTTTCTGGTTAGGGGATATGGCTTTAGCATCATCAAACAGATGCTTCTTTGAGTGGAAATACTGATCTTGCTCCATTTTCTCCATAAAATGAATTTTATTGCAACTTGCATTCGCTTTAAGAATTCAGCAGTATCAAACCTACTTGCTTAAAGTGTGTGGTTGTAAATAAGGGTTCACGCTATTACTCCAAAACCCAATATTTCAAAACCTATTACCCCGAAGTTTAAGGTTTCGGGGTATTGGGTTTTGGAGTATGGGGTACTTACACCAGAGTTTAATTTTTTTTTTAAATATTCTATATCTATAAGTGTTTATTCAAGCTATAAGTGTTTATTCAAGCTGTGACACTGATATTAAATGGGTGACAAAATTATATCATTATTTAGAACCATGGGTCTGTCCATTCCTTAATCAATAAATCTGATCTATAGTACTTGTTAGATACATGACAATCTCTGAAACCCTAACCCACCCCACCCCCTGCTTTAACACTGTTTCCTAGCACAGGGACAGAAAATAGGATAGGGGGGAGGTGGGGGGGGGGTGAGATACCGAGTGAAACCCTATAATAATGTAGTATATCATGTCACCTACCTGTCTGATTATTAGATGGAGTCATTACTTTAATTTTCCTTGTGATCCAATATTCCGAAAAGTCTTCCTTGATTCCTACTGGCATAGCTGCTCATCAGATAATTCCATGGCTCGCTAGATCACTGCAAAAACATCATTGAGGGATTACTCACCAGATGGTGCTGTTGAAAGGTCGAAGTAAAGACCGAACGTTGGCCCATAAGGAGTTTTATATTTTCCCATTGGATTATATGAGGTGTTCTACTATGAGAGCAGTTCTTGAGAATTTAGCCTGAGAGTTGAACCAGTCTGTTACATATCAAATGTTACAATGCATCAAGCAGGACAAGCACAGACCACTTAAGAATCCCAAGAGAGTTGGAAAACTTCAATGAAGAGGTCAAGAGGTTATTACAGCATCTTATAGTAAGTTCCAAAGCATGCTTCTTTTGGATTTTTGGGAAATAATGGTGTTTCATCATACCCTGATAACTTTCAGCGAGCTATACCACCCTCTGACTATTACCCTGCATTCATATAAACAAATCATAAATCCCTCTGTTTACAACAGGTGATTATCACACAGTGTTAATACAGATATGGTCTTAACAAATAATCAGGCATTAAATCTTAGGTACTTAGGTATTCCAGGTTAAACCAATCATATTTCATTCAAAGATAATAAAGAAATTATATCAAAACCTCAAAATATCAACGAGACATTTTGTGGTCAGATATGATTTTAAATGACCCCAAATACCTTGTAAGACAGATGTAAAGTCTAGCCTTATGTTGACATTGTCATTATGTCAAAACCATAGTCATGTTTAATCTATACCTCAGTCCAATACAAAACATACAGCAGGTAATACATGAATGTTAAAATCTGTAACTTAAATCTTTTCAAGTATGGGTCAAGACTAAGTGCTAACACCTAAAAAATTTTTGGGCCCTTAAAACCAAAAAGTGGGCCCAAATTTTGAGGCCCAATTTCTTCAAAATTTGGCCCGGGCCCCCAGACCCCCCCCAGATCAACCAGTGATCCTATACCAAACAATCCAACAGGGACACATGGAGAATGAAAGGGTGCCATTTAACTACAGCAACTATAAAATGTATATTTCTTGAGACAACCTCCGAGTACATGTACTTCTTTAAATATAGACACATTTTAATAGAAAGTTTGCCATATATTTCTTAACCGAATAGTGGGTTTAAGATATAGGCATTTCCCAAAATCTGAAAGCCTCTCTGCCCACCCCCCCCCCCCCCTCTGTGGAATCAGCAAAACAAAACAATATAGAATTATTCTATTCTATGAAATCACCCATTCAAAATAAAGTGGCCATGATCAGATTGACGAAAAGCTTAGCCTTAACCATACATGACCACCGATATTAGTATAGCATATTAGCGTATTAGTGTATTAGCAATCGATGTCTACAACCAGTGTTTAGCAATTTTGGTTTTCCTACTGGAAATCAATATCATAATGTAGATGATCTTTGGAGAGATGATAAAAAGTCAAAGTGACCAAATAATAAATGATCTTATTCCAAGCCCCTTTGGGATGAATATTGGAAATTTATGAATACATGATACACTGAGATATATATATATTTTTTTAAATTTAAAATGAACGACAAAATATATAAAAAATAATATTTACTGTGTACAATACATAATCAATTATTGGATGAGCACTTAACTAGGTAGAGGTTCTCTGCACTTGATTGCCAAAATGAGTGGAGGAAAAAGTTGGTCAAAATTTTGTTGTGAAGCTTATTAAAAGAGGGTGGTTGAGTTAAAATGCCTATATTACCTAATGATGACTTTATAGACGCAGGTGGCACTGGTCTAAAGTTAGTGGCACAATTTGTTACAGAAAGGTTGTTTAGATTTAACCGATCCTCATCATATCATTCAGAACACTTTTTCTGAAAAAAATAATTCATCTCATATTAACCCATAATTAATGAAATGGGTAATATTTATGAGAATACAGTCTCAAAAATCTTAAAAATACTGTGACCAGATGTTTAGGTGACATTGGCCCAATTTTTTGTTTTCATTTTTTTGTGAATGTGCAACTACCTTAAGATCACTGCTTCTGATGAACATCCCCCTTGATAGCACATGTAACAATGAGCTTTCTCTCTTGAAAGTCCATGATGTAACACTCAGCTCAATACCACTTCACTTAACATGCATAACTACCTTAATGTCAGCTACTGATGAACAACTCCCTTGATCATTAAGGCAATCATGGCACATGTAACACTCAGCTCAATATCACTTCACTTAACATGCAAAACTACCTTAGTGTCAGCTACTGATGAACAACTCCCTTGATCATTAAGGCAATCATAGCACATGTAACACCCAGCTCAATATCATTTCACTTAACTTCATCTTCCATGAAATTAGAAATTCTTATAACTCAGGCTTAGAGCATAAACAAGAAGCAAAACCATTAATCAGTCTGGTCTCTATGGTCTAATCAAATATACACTTTAAATGATTCATTTCATTAATGCAACTCTATTCTGTTTGAATAAGAAATCAGATTTTCTTGAATTTTCATATCATATCAGAATATGTGTTTCAGAGGTGATTTTGTAAATTAAATGTTATATATTTATTTCATTATTTTGACTGACTTATATCATTCTCGTGCTCATCATTTTCTTTTTCATGATCATTTAATACCCCCTATTCCACAATAATCTGCATATGACAGTGGAATACTCTCAGCTTTTGGTTCACTGCATATAAAGTTTAACATTTCAGTTAATTTTGTACATATAACTGATATAACTCTTGAATTTGAGTCTGGAAAACATATTTAGAGAGAACATATTGCTGAAAGTTTCGTAATATATAAGGCATATGACAATTTATTTTCAGGGACATATACTGTAGAACTCCATCTGATCATTGGATAACCATGATAGCCAGTCAATATTACCTTACACAAAATATAGAGATGACTAGAAATATCAAAGAAGTAAGTGTTAAACATGAAATCTGCATCCTTGGTATATAGAATCGGCATGAACTTGGTGTAAGACCACATGAAATTTAGTGTATTATATGTATAATATAATATAATATAAAAGTATATATTATATATATAGTTATAATATTATTAAATGGCGTATTATATATATAATATAATATAATATAAAAGTACATGTTATATATATAGTTATATATTATATTCTTGTAAATGTGTATATGCATGTATTTATTTATATATTTGTCTCCTCTGGTCCCCAGTCCCCAGTCCCCAGTAGCTATTATATATATTTATATCGGTCTCCAGTCCCTCCTTTATATATGTTTATGTATATGCATATACATGTACTTATTTATATATCTGTCTCCTCTGGTCCCCAGTCCCCAGTCCCCAGTAGCTATATATATATTTATATCGGTCTCCAGTCCCTCCTTTATATATGTTTGTGTATATGCATTTACATGTACTTATTTATATATTAGTCTCCTCTGGTCCCCAGTCCCCAGTCCCCAGTAGCTATATATATATTTATATTGGTCTCCAGTCCCTCCTTTATATATGTTTGTATATATGCATATACATGCATCTATTTATATATTAGTCTCCTCTGGTCCCCAGTCCCCATCCCCAGTAGCTATATATATATTTATATCGGTCTCCAGTCCCTCCTTTATATATGTTTGTATATATGCATATACATGCATCTATTTATATATTAGTCTCCTCTGGTCCCCAGTCCCCAGTCCCCAGTAGTTATATATATATATATTTATATCTGTCTCCAGTCCCTCCTTTATATATGTTAGTGCATATGCATTTACATGTATTTATTTATATATTTGTCTCCTCTGGTCCCCAGTCCCCAGTCCCCAGTAGCTATATATATATTTATATCGGTCTCCAGTCCCTCCTTTATATATGTTTGTGTATATGCATATACATGCATCAATTTATATATTAGTCTCTTCTGGTCCCCAGTCCCCAGTTACTATATATATAGGAGAGTTTTTTTTGAAAAACAATTTTGACTTTAAAGCCCCCCATGATTACCCAATTTTCACACTTTTTTTCCTCAATTACAATATTTTTTTTCAAATTTTGATAATGCACTGATATACCCCCCTATAGGTATCTAGTGTGTGAATGTAATACTTAATCATAATTATATTACATGAATAAAAAAATAAATAAATAAATAAATAAGTCGAAAATCGATGATAAATTTGATGAATTTTTTAAAATCGACATTCCCATGTTAACCAATGGGAAATGGTAGGTTTGCCGCAAGTCAGAATATCCATCCATCTGAGTCCTTAAAAAAATACGAGTTAGGCAGGCGATTGAATTTGATAACTTTATTTAACAAAAATTGATATGTTATAGGGCTTTAAAGTCAAAATTGTTTTTCAAAAAACCTCTCCTATATATATAGTGGTAACTAGTCAACTCGTACCCAAGACAACTCGTACTCAAGACAACTCGTACCCAAGACAACTCGTACCTAAGTATATATTTTGTTTTGAATCAAGCATTGGACTGGGAATGTGAATAGATATACATATTATAATTGTAACATACTGTTCAGAATAGTTTGAAGTTTGAAGAAGAATTTTCAGAAGAAATTGATTTAATTTTGTGACATTTTGAGCTGAGTGTCAATTTTTATTGACTATTATTTCATATTGGTCACAGATTCAGGATGTTCCAGTGAAGAGACATATGTTTATTCCACATATTTATAATCATTTTTCAAAATTATGTATGTTTATGAGTGTTTGGAACAAGTGTCAGATCTAATGTTGTAATTATATTTATTTATAAAAAAAATGTTGAGAACAAGCGCTTCAAGCACTTCTTTTATTTAATAAAAAAAATGCTTTACTGATCCATTGATCAAGAAAAAATGTCCTAAATTCAAAAAAATATTGAGGCTTATTTGATTCACATTATAACATGAAAGCATTACAAACTCAATTTTTTCCCTAATATGCACCCATAATACTGAAAATAATCTTGGGTACGAGTTGTCTTGGGTACGAGTTGACTAGGAAGCTATATAGTAACTGGGGACTGGGGACCAGAGGAGACTAATATATAAATAGATGCATGTATATGCATATACACAAACATATATAAAGGAGGGACTGGAGACCAATATAAATATATATATAGCTACTGGGGACTGGGGACTGGGGACCAGAGGAGACAGATATATAAATAAGTACATGTATATGCATATACACAAACATATATAAAGGAGGGACTGGAGACCGATATAAATATATATATAGCTACTGGGGACTGGGGACTGGGGACCAGAGGAGACAAATATATAAATAAATACATGTAAATGCATATGCACTAACATATATAAAGGAGGGACTGGAGACCGATATAAATATATATATATATAACTACTGGGGACTGGGGACTGGGGACCAGAGGAGACAAATATATAAATAAATACATGTAAATGCATATGCACTAACATATATAAAGGAGGGACTGGAGACAGATATAAATATATATATATATAACTACTGGGGACTGGGGACTGGGGACCAGAGGAGACAAATATATAAATAAATACATGCATATACACATTTACAAGAATATAATACATAACTATATATAACATATACTTTTATATTATATATATAATACGCCATTTAATAATATTATAACTATATATATAATATATACTTTTATATTATATTATATTATATTATATTATACATATAATACACTAAATTTCGTGTGGTCTTACACCAAGTTCATGCCATAGAATCACAAAATTCGAAAAACTCAATTTAACTCTTGGACTGGTAATATTTGAAAAGAGAATGATATAAGTATAAATGGACTGGAAAATTTTAGATGGGACCTCCAGGATTATAGATTAATATGATCACTTTCCTGACTACTTACAATCCTTTAATATAGCAAGCAAATGTAAGCAAGCAGGATTCTGATTTCTCTTGCACTATCTCATCCAGAAAGAATCCTCTCATATGACATAAATATATTCTCACCCATTTATTTTATCATTCAACTGTTATGATTTTAATTAGAGAGATCACTTCAAAAATGATTCTCATCAATCCATGTCAATGTGACTATCAATAAATAAATAAATAAAAGACTTTATATTTTAAAGTATAATCCTCACTTACCCAGCACCATATGGAAGCATTCTGATACCAAGCATTACTTGCATAATTCTAAACTGATTGCAATGTAACTCTATATTCATTGTTATAGATTCCTTTATCTAAACATTTTTGTTCTATACTCAATTGTTCGTTTCCTCATTAACTATGTATTCAATAATCAGTATCAATATCCGTTTTTATCAATTCACTTGAGCTTGATGTAAGCCCTGCAATGTTGATATCCGTCTGCTCGGGTTTATTCCTCCCTATTTCTTGCCATTTCTCTCTTAAATTTGAAAGAAGTGTCTGATTTTCTTATATTTCTATACAATTTGGAGTATTGACTACACCCCAGTTTACTTTATTCCTCGCTAATTCCATAGATTTTTACTCTATTTTGAGTTTCAAAACATGACAGTCGTGAAATATTTTCATGGGTTGTTCTTGTTATGAGGCTGCAGTATGAGGTCATATCCAATATTGTCTGCTAGCTATACAAGAATCAGCAGCCAATAGCTGATAATATATAACTCAAAAGGTCTGGTGATAATATATATTAACACACACAAAATCAATTAAATTCAAGAATTCTAGTCGTATACGATATCAGAAAATAAAATTCTCAAATTGTGCAAATTAATGAAGAAATTAGAGAGATTTTATGATAACTCAATGATCACCCCTCGTATATAAGCAAAGCAGGCATGCATGTCATTATTCATAAAGCTATTAGAAAAAGGACTAAATGGAAAATGAAAGCAAATAAAATTATTTCATTTTTCCTCATTCATACGAAATTACTTTCGACATCTTATGATCACGTTGATGTCATGTCTAATTTTGTCTGTAAATACTTGAATTTTGATTTGATTTTTTATGTCATGTCCAATTTTATCTATTAATGCTTGATTTAGATTTGATTCAAACAATATTTCCCTATATCAAGGTATAATACAGAACTTACTTCAATGCAAAATGACATAATAATATTTGTCATTTGAGTACATATGCATTTGCATGCGATATGTCTCATTATACGTATTATGGGTACTAAGCTTATGGGTACCCATAGATAGAAAGTGCTCTGTTATTCCAATACCCATATTTTTACCCAGAATTCTAAAATATGTGCATCAATGTCTAGAACAGGAGAAAATTAATACAGCAAAATTAAAATCCCTTGCTTCAAATTCTGAAAGCTAAATGTTCATATGGAGGAAATTGAACTATCTTATTAATTCCTTGACTTTTATGTGAATCAATAGAAACAGCAGCTTGGAAACCTCTGTCATGTTAGACATGATAACAAGGTCTGTCTACATTTATATTATATACAGTAAAACCTGTATAAATTGAACAGCTTCAACCCCTCTAAAGTGTTCTATTTGGGAGGTGTTCTACTTAGAAAGTTTGTCTTGGGACTCTGAAAAGTGTTCTACTAACAGAGGTGTTCCACTTCTGGGGGTGTTCCACCTGACAGGTTCCACTGTACCTTTAAAACTGTATGTCTGAACACCCCTCAAATTTAAATAATATTTTTGGCCCACTTTTTATTCTGCCATTGATTACCATGTTAAGAGTCTTGGAATAAGACCACCCCTTCAGCCTTAATCAACAGTTAGTGACTTGGCCATAAAAACATGAGATCAGATCTGAATGATGCAGGCCTGTCAACTTGGGAACACCTAACATGAGTGACTTGGAAATGTTGAACACCTCCCCTCAAAATGTGGACAACTTGGTCCAAATCTGAACACCTTGATCCAAATTTTGAACACCTTGGTTTAAATTTCATTACATCATGCCAAATTTTGAACACCTCAAATTTTTTTTTTTACGAAAAATTTCGAACGGAATGCGTGACATATACGTAATTCGCGTGAAAAGTCCGAACGAAATACATACATTTTTTTCCGGCGTTCGTATTTTTGCTGTGTAGACGATCTTTTTTAGAAATTTTTCTACAGAAATATTTTTGCTTGACAATTACCAGGTAAAATGCGTATTTGCGTGACATTTTCTGTCACGCAAAAATAACTGGCGTGACTTCAAATTCTTCAGCAAATGCGTGACAAATACGCAAATTGCGGGACAGTTGACAGGCCTGATGATGTCTGTCCAATGTGGTATCAACAGCACCCACCAGTCATATTCCTTTCATTAAAGAACAATGTGCAGGATGAAGTCAACTGATACAGCATCACCGACTTGATGAGTAAAGTTACATTGACTCACCTTGATATGGAGGGAACCCATACTGGTTCTGGTGAGGAAGTTGATCCACATGATATATGATTTACCAGACAGTCATCTGATAACACCCCAGGTGTTGCAATCTACTGTAAAACAACCTCCAATAAACCAGAATAGATATATGTGATTCACGAACATGAAGTTTGGTTACTCACTATCCCTGTACACTTCGCTTAAATAGGAGCACCAAAGGCCGAGGTAGCCCTAAAGCAAAGCAAATCCTATTGAATGCCCCGTACACTTTGCTTTAACCAATCAAATGATGTCTGGAAATAGAACAAGAGGACAGACTGCCATCAAGGGGCACCAGAGGGTTCTAAATTTAAAGGTAGCCCTAGAGCATAGCAAATCCCACTGAATGCCCTGCACACTTTGCTTTAGCCAATCAAATGATGTCTGGCAATATAGCAAGACGACAAACTGACATAGGAGCACTGAGGCCAAGGGTTCTAAATTTAATGATAGCCCTAGAGCAGAGCAAATCCCATTGAATGCCCTGTACACTTTGCTTTAGCCAATCAAATGATATCCGGCAATATAGCAAGAGGACAGACTGACATCAAGGGGCACCCATATAAGGAAGAGGATTTAAAATCTGTACCAGAACATGTTAAAAGGGATTTTATGGTACAAGATTACAAAGATGGAGGTCTGAAAATGATTGATATGTATGAATGCAAGTCTCATTTATTCTGAAATGGATTAAACCTGCACATCGCTCCAAAACGCAATATGTTGACATATATTGTTTTTACATTTTCAAGCTCTAATATAAAGTTTATGTAAATAAAAATTTTTTTTCTGCGTAATATCAAAGAACAATCATTTAGTTAAAAAAATAAAAAGGCGAATGCGGGATTCGAACCCGGGCCTCCCGCGTGGTAAGCGAGGATTCGACCGCAAGACCACCGTCTTATTATGAATGGTGGAAGTAATTAAACGCTACTTATTTTGAATGCTATGATTCGGAAGTGATGTCACGTTCTTCATTTAAAAACCTTTCCAAAATCATATCACCGGCTCCGATCGAAGCAATTCAATGAAAAATCTTTGAAATGACACATTTATCGTAAGTATTTCTACACATGATTTTCCCCATTTGTTCATCATTCTATAATCTTTCATTAAGCTCAAAATGATAAAGTTCACCCTCGAAACAACCCAAGATTGCGTTTCGGAGCGAAGTCCAGCTTTAAACTGATGGTTTTACCAGGTAATGATAATGAACATTGGAGATGTCTTCCAAAGTTTTACTATAGCAAATATGCAACAGAACTTTATGTATTTAAGTGCAATAGTACAATTAATAATTATACTGCTTTACCTCATTTTTACAAGAAAGTTTTACAAACTTGGGAAAATTATAAAACTGAATCTGACCAATCAATTATTTGGAATAATGAAAAGTTCAAAATAAGTGGAAATAAAATATGTTTTACAAATTGGATCGCAAAAGGTATAAATTTTGTAAGTGATATTGTAACCAATGATAGAGTAATGACATATGACGAAATATCTAGGATTATTGGTAGGAATCCTTTGACACTAATATAATACATTGGTCTTTCAAATTGTATCAATAGAAATGTAATATTACTTTATGGTAATGTAAAAGCAGATGATGATTTCAAATTATATTTAAATGGTAAAGAGATAACATTTTATGAAACATCAGATTTTAGAAAACTATTTACAGATAAAAGAAAATTGATTTTACAGTATAATGGTAAGGATATTTCATGTGCAACTTGGCTTAGAGTTTTCAAGTGCAAAGTAGATGCCAAACTCTTAATTATTCACTGGAAAACATTACATAACATATATCCATGTAATGAGATTTTAAAATGTTTTAGAATTAGAGATAGTTCATTTTGCGAGAATTGTAATGTTATTGACAATGTTAGACATGATTTTTATGAGTGTACAAAAATAAGGGATATATGGAAATTTTTTGATAATATCACTTTTGAACAAATTATAGGAATTAATAAGTATAAGAATTATAAAGAAGTGTTAATAGCCAGGAGGGCAATACAAATCTTCAATATCGACAAAACTGGAAATATACTTGCTTATTTTGAAAAAGAAAAACTGTACAGAAATTAAACAATATAACTAGGCCTATGTATAATGTATAATTGTATATATGTTTTATTCTTGAAATATAGTTTTTACAAAAAAAAATCAAGGGGCACCCAAGGGATTTAAATTTAAAATAATGGTAGCCCCAGAGCAATCCCATTAAATGCCCCATACCCCATATACTTAATCAAATGATGGGTGATAGAGCAAGGAGAGGACAAACTGACACCAAGGGGCACCCAAGGTTTTAAATTTAAAACAATGGTAGCCATGCAAATCCTTTTGAATGCCCTGTACACTTTACTTTAGCCATTCAAATGATGGGCAAAAAAGGAGAGAGGATATGCTGCTGACATGAAGGGCATCCAAGGATTTCAAATTTAAAATAAGGGTAGCCCAAGAGCATAGTAAATCCCACTGAATGCCTTGCTAGGAAGCAGACAAGTATATGCAGTGACTTCAACAGAACCAGTAAACTGAAACACACAATAGTACTCTAGGAGCTAGCAAACATTTATAAGACATCTCGAGTACAAAAGGTTTGAGGCCTGTAATTAGTAGATGTGGGTCTAACATCCCCAAAAAGGCAACTCTTAAGTGACAAATTTGGGGCTACCACCAGGGGTCACTTTTTGAAATGCCCCCAAAATTAGATTTAAATGACATCTCGAGTACATAAATGAAACCTTTGTCAAAATGTTCTTCTGGACCCTCTGAAACATTATGAGTCCTTAAGAGTAGCCAATTTTGGGGTTTAACCCATTTCTGAGTGAGTTAAAGGTCACCATGGATACAGCCACACACAATCAAAATGCTGTATCAGAGCCTTGTGAACTTGAATATATTTGATATTCTGATATATCCATAAAATATGTAAGAAGACCTTTCTAACAAGCCATAATACATCAATCTATGACAACTGAATCCAGAGATATTGAACTTTTTGTCTCAATTTTGATCCGAAAATGTACATTTTTAAGCCTCGTCTAATATGTATTCGTAGCTTCAGGCAAAATGTGACATATTAAACAGCTCAAAATAGTATTCCAAGAGCAATTCCAAGGCTTGGATGATATTGTAATACAATTTTTATAATGATGAATCACTATTTTGTAATTTAAATATGACGTTATAGTGCCCTACCCCTTCAAAAAGAGGAAAGCAGGCATAGTCAATTTCATCATTTTGCAGCATTAAGTTGGAAACATGTAGCGCTAGAAAGTGAATCAATGTATCCAAAGCATCTTCATATGTTGTTTGACATCGTAGTTTATCTTTTACTAGAATATAGGACTCATACACATTTTATATAACATAATATAGGTTTTCAATATAGTACATGTATTATAATGGAATACTAATGTATCATGCAATCCAGCCAAAAGCATATTATAAACATTATATAACCATTAATGATTTTCATCTGAGTAACACAATTTAAGTTGTGTCCCATGTCATTTGAGGCATATTACCTTAAATGTTGAAATCTACATTTCAATCAATGTGAACTTAAAATAGTGAAGGCAGCGTTTCTAGCATGCTTGTGCGATCTTAGTAAAAGCATTCTGTTCTTCTCTTCTCTGACGCTTTGTGGCTTAATGAGGACTGCAATATGGTCAGATGATGAGCACTAATATGCCTCTTCCACAATTTATATAATTTAAACTACCCTTCTGAATAGGTAGTGAAGGATTATAAGATATGGCTCAAATGGTATAAAGTTACAAAGTTCATGTAAACTTGAATATTCATTAGTTTTAGTGGTTCACTTTTCATATTACCCTTATGTGTTTGATATTTATATAAATGTCCAGTAAAAGAAAATATTATCTGCCCAACACAAGAAAAGGTATTTTTGAATTTTAAAATTTTAATGTCGTAAGTCAAGGTAATTTCTACTCGCATTTAGTCTATTTTATTGAGGTGAATACCTGTTTTTATTCCACACTTAGTACTGTTATAGGTAAAAAATAACATGCAGGAATATAATTGATATGTGACGTAAGCAGGTGATATATATATCACCCGCTGATATGACCCGCTCATCAGATCTACAACATCAAAAATCCGGGGAGTAGATACTGAGCCAGGGGACTTGGCTATTATTCCTCATAATCTCAGTTATTAGAGGTGCAACAATTAATGCAGGGGGGGGGGGGGGGGGGGGCATTCAACAATCATGAACCAGTGTCAAAATATATTTAAGTTTGGATATTTCATCAAGACTTACATATATTTTTATTATCTACAAACACCCTGAATGAACACTTTTTGAAGTCTATTTCAGCTGATATTCCTCTTGAAACATAGTAGATCTTAAAAATCTATAAGTGGAACTCCCTTTATAAAAGCTTTGAACTGAATTTACACATCTTAATGTTAAAATTGATAGTTTATCTATACATTTTAAGAAAATAGGTATGTCAAAGAAGGTGTTAAACCAAATGTTGACTTGATAGATCAAAAAAGTAACAAATTTCGAATTTTCTCTCTGCAGGCCTTGTTGCTTCTTTAAATGCACGATTTTTGAAACAGGGCATATCCTTCGGTGATACCTTGGTCACATTTGCTCCAATTTTCACTACGGCGCCCGGCCGATTGAATGTTTTGTTCAAAATTGAATACAGTATTGAACAAAACACTCAATCGGCCGGGCG
Source organism: Owenia fusiformis (assembly GCA_903813345.2). NCBI lineage: Eukaryota > Metazoa > Annelida > Polychaeta > Sabellida > Oweniidae > Owenia > Owenia fusiformis. The sequence continues at coordinate 9,822,176 of CAIIXF020000002.1, read as the reverse complement.
CCAGCCGATGGATCGGAGCAAATGTGACCCAGGCATAAATACAATATATCAACCCTCGGTCCCTCCGGTTCCTTGGGTAGATATATTGTATTTCCCTAAGATATACATGTACCCTGTATCAAAAACCTTCGATTCCATTAAATAACCTTTATATCTTTCACAAGTGATATTCCATGAAGCCCGAAGGGCGAATGGAATATCATCTTGTGAAAGTGCCACATGCATTCAATAGAATTAAATATTTGTTTTATTATTCACTTTTATATTCCTCACTCACATTCCTTGAATAATAAACTATTGATGTCTAATTAATCACAACAATGTACTCCTGGGCTATATGAAATTGAAATTACACGGGACCAAGTCGTGACTGGTGAATATCATTTGATATTCGATGCTAGTCTTGGACTTCGTTGATTTCGCTTGTTATTTTCCAGTACATGGACCAATCAGAGAGTGAAGAATCTGACAGTGAAATAATAAAATACAAATACTTAATTCTATTGAGGTGAATATTTATGCCTCTTTCACATATAATATTCCAGAAATCCAGAAGTGCTAGTGGAATATCATCTTGTGAAAGTGTCACAGTTATTCACTGAAAATAGAATTTAATATTTGTTTTATTATTCACTAATATATATTCCTCACTCACATTAATGGAACAACAAACTATTGCTGTCTAATTAACCAAAACAATGTACTCCCAGGACTACATAAACTTGAAATTACAGGGGACAAAGTCGTGACTGGTGAATATCATTTGATATTTAACGGATGTCACATGACTTCCTTTGAATATCACTCAGTTATTTTTAGTCACGTTTGGGACATGGACTTATCAGAGAGTGAGAAATATTTTATTTTTTCGTCATATATATAACATAGACAAATCAGAGAGTAAAGATGTCTTATAAATATTGTTATAATTATTATATCTAGACTGCATGATTATATTATATTTCATTGATATCATTTTAAGAGAGACGCTATATCAAAAACTTACATATAAAATGTGAAGAATCCAATATTCTAGTAAGACATAAATTACAATGTAAAGCAACATATGAAGATGCTTTGGATGCATTGATTCACTTTCTAGTGCTACATGTTTCCAACTTGATGCTGCAAAACGATGAAACTGACTATGCCTGCTTTCCTCTATTTTGAAGGGGTATGGCACTATAACGTCATATTTAAATTACAAAATAGTGATTCATCATTATAAAAGTTGTATAACAATATTACACAAACCTTGGAAATATTCTTGGAATACTATTTTGAGCTGTTTAAGCTGTCACCTTTTGCCTGAAGCTACGAATACAAACTAGACGAGACTTAAAAATGTACATTTTCGGATAAAAATTGAGACAAAAAGTTCAATATCTCTGGATTCAGTTGTCATTGATTGATGTATTATGGCTTGTTAGAAAGGTCTTCCTACATATTTCATGGATATATCAGAATATCCAATATATTCAAGTTCACAAGGCTCTGATACAGCATTTTGATTGTGTGTGGCTGTATCCATGGTGACCTTTAACTCACTCAGAAATGGGTTAAACCCCAAAATTGGCTACTCTTAAGGACTCATAATGTTTCAGAGGGTCCAAAGGAACATTTTGACAAAGGTTTCATTGATGTACTCGAGATGTCATTTAAATCTAATTTTGGGGGCATTTCAAAAAGCGCCCCCTGGTGGTAGCCCCAAATTTGTCACTTAAGAGTTGCCTTTTTGGGGATGTTAGACCCACATCTACTAATTACAGGCCTCAAACCTTTTGTACTCGAGATGTCTTATAAATGTTTGCTAGCTCCTAGAGTATAGCCTTTGCCCAAAGGGTTGCAAAATCTGAGGTACCAATGTTTCTGCAGAATATCACTTTACATACAGTAATTCTGAATTTCCGACTGTTCTTGTGTTGTTTACTTCCTTCTCTGACAATATAACAAGACAAAGGGGCATAGATTTTGCTATGCAGAAATAAAGTCAAACAAAAAAAGGATCAGCATTCTCAGTTACTTATTAAAACTTGTGCATTCCTGTATTTGCTGGAGATTAATAATTTTCTAATTCTCCTGGTTCACGGTATAGTCTACAAATCTATAACAGGATTACTTTGAGGTTTGAATGCAGAAACTAATAAGGGTTGGTTCCCATGTGGCATGGGGCCATGATAGATCAACTAAGCTGCATAATCTTATAATAATATATACACAACTTATTATAGATTAGGTCTCATGGCAAAAGTTAGCCAATATTTACGAACAAGGTGAGAATCGAAAATAAGAAAATTATAGAAGCATTTCTTGTTGATATCAAATATTTTGGTAAAGTGGAGACCATGTTTCCATCAATGATATTAAGAAATGAAGAGTCGCATGTGTTGTTGCATTTTGAAATGAGGTTGACTACATGTCAGATGGCATATACCTGGCATTGACTCCATGTGAGATGATATTTCTGGAAATGACTACATGTCAAGGAACTGATTACAGCTATTAGGTTGACTACATGTCAGATGACATATTCCTGACATTAACTACATGTCAGATGACATATTCCTGTCTATATTTCAGACAACTGGCCCAAAATTTCAAATAGTTTCTAAAACATTTCTTCAACCAAATGCAAACTGATTTTCAATTAAATATCTGTTGTATCCATCCTTCTTAATTTCTAGGTTAGTCCATGCCATATTGTATGTCAGTAAAACTGTATATAGAGCAATCAAGTGCTAATCATTTGTTTACATTCCTCTGTAATTTACACACACCTCTTATAGGCCATTATCAGCGCAATAAACAAAACACCAGGAGTAAAGAACCATGTTTTCAATTTTCTCCTGAACCAAGATAAAGCAATCAGGTCCAATCTCCAAATGCATCAGTTTTCTCAAAGAACTTGAATTTCACTGGAAGAACTTAAGACAATGTCTGCTTGGAGAATGGGAAATTCTAGGTCATATTATGCTTCTTCCTTTCTCATATTTTACTCGGTTCTACTTGTAAGGTTGCATCAGTTACTTCCTAATTCTATTGTTTATCCACCATTAAATAAATACTTCATTATTTGTAGATATCTTTCAAGGAGTATCTCATTGAACTACCCTAAACATAGACAAATAGAGTGATATCATAGTAATTTTGACTTTTAAAAATATAAATTTTCATTTAAATTTTTCGAATGATATCTCAACATTAACATGGGAGGTTTTAGGATATAGGTATGTGGTAGGTAAAATTGGTCTTAGACATGATAAATATTTAATTTCTATCAAAGTAAATAAACAGAGACAAAAAAGACATGATGAAAGGATAATTACCAATTAGCGAGTTTTTGTTGTTGATAGATGTATCAAATAACCTGACAGATCAGAGGACCATTTGACCCAAATGGATTAAATTAGCATAAAATCCTAAACATCACAGAACAAGTTTTGACTGACATCCATTATAACATAGAATCATAGAAATAACTCAAAAATATGTTTTCAATTTTGAGGGGAGGGAGCTATAGGTACAGATCTTTGCCAAACCACTTTAGAAATCTGTTCCAGATTATGTTTGACTACAGCAACTACATGGCCATACGGAGGATTTGGTTCACAGGTAAACATTTACCAGTAATTAACACCAGATGGTCAGAAGGTGGTCAGGTTAAGAGGTCCATTCATTCTCATTCATCTGTTTTGTCTAATGGTCACTGAATCTCCCTTGCAGACAGTTTTTCATATACTGCCTCCTGCTCAGCCCCAACTGTATTTTAGGTCTTTATCAGTTTTGCCATTTGTCCCTTTCTTTTAAATCCTATCAGATATTGAAAAACAATATTTAAGACACACCCACTCTCCTTTTCAGTCTCAAGTTTAGATTCTAAAGCAACCATCTGGCTTCAAGCAAATTCTATCCTGCTTTTTAGCCCTTTGACCCTCACCCCTGCCTACCCCAGGAAGGTGAAGTAGATCCTGATGGGGGGATGTCAGAGAGTTGATGCAAGACTGACTGTATGCAACAGACATCTCCCTAATGCAAATATTAAATGTGGTGAAAATAAAGAAGTTTACAGTAACCATGGCAACATTTCAAATTGTTATCTGTTACATGCTGGCTATTAATCTAGTCTCTCTAATCCAGTCTGATGGTTCACCTATGTGCAAAATGTGAGGTTGGTCAAAATTTAAATTCAATGTGTGTTTAGAAGCTTATAAAGACCTTCAAGTAATATATATAAAGTCATACTCTAAATTATACAAAAATGCAAAAGAACCAATAAGTTTATGCCATTTTTGGGGTGAAAGTGTTTGAAATCAACATGACCGCATGATATTTTAGTTACAAGTAACTGTGTATATAAGAGATGTAGATCAATACTGAGAGACATTCTGCTTCTTAAAGTCTGAAAAATCTCTTGTGGTTTTCACCATTTTTCTCTGGAATATCAAGTCTCATCAAACCACTGTGACCACAGTCCTCAATATAAAATCCTGTCAACTTTCTGACACAATCCTTGTTGAGGTGAACTTATTTCAAAAGCATTGGAGAAAATGAGCACTGCATCCATTGAAATTTCATCCATCCGAATATTTATTTGTATTTGTACCCATTTGAAAAAATTAGAAAAATCCTGAAAATAGTCATATTTTAACCAACTTTGGTCTAAATTGTGAAAATAAGAATTTTGAACTCAATTGAAAAAAATCCCGGTGATATCATTTTGATTTTGGAGATGAAGAGCAGGAAAAATTACTCTGCATGATCAGGACTATTTTCAAAGGATGCAAATGATGAGTTATGATTAATTCACATCAACCAATGTTACAATTAAGCTAATTTCACATTTAATCCAGACTTTAATATCTGGATTTCATAGCATGCTGAAATGATCAAAACTTCTAATAGCATTGTAATTGTACCTATTAATCAGAAAATAGACAATTAAGTAGTCATTAAATTAATTAATTGACACACATTTTCTGTAACTACAGCAATGTAACTAGATGTCTGTCACACAATGAAATAGCAACATTTTACAGAAACCAAACATGCAGCAGTCTTCCAAATATTGAAGCATGTGGTTTCAAAAGAGGGTATTCCACTTCTTTCCATCTTTCCTGAATTGAGGGATAAACGAAGGCCTTTGAATTGAATGAAGGATACAAGAGAGCGGTCACAACCATGGTTATCTCTTGAGTTCTACCAAGATAATGAACGAATATTGAAACTGACTTTCATTTTCTTTTAATGTTTAGAGATTGTCAGATTACAAAACAGAGAAAACTCTATTGGGTGAACTGGAATACCCAGGAGGTGGTTGACCCTGAAAACAACCCCCTCCTCAATATTTTTTCTCCCATCTACTCCCTATTCTGCTTGAATTGCAACATGAGCTTTCAACTTCAAAAGAGCTCGGATTGTAATTATACACACACAGGTAGAACTTTTGGCAGAAAATTGTCAAAATAAAAGTGATCCAAGATATGCAAATGTTCTGAGTGTAAAATAATATTATACAGGGTGGTCCAAAAAAGTGAACCCCTGCAACTGGCCATATTTCCCTTATTACTTGCAGGAATTCTTTTTTATTTTCACATGTTGTAGAGGAAGGTCTAAAATTTATGTTGGTACCATACATTTTTCTTAGTCTTGAAATTTGCAGAAATTATAAGCTCTAACCAAACATTACTGAAAATGGACAAATTGTGATTTTCAATATCCGCGATTCTTCAACCCTTTAACACCTTTCCCCTGAGAAATTTTTAAGCTGCAGTCTTAAAGAACTAATATTTTCTGACTTTGTTCAATTTCAAATCCTGCACATTATGGCTTAAAACTAGCATTCTACATTTGTTAGTTGCAAAGTTATTGTGATCCAAAGAGATGTGCTAAGCTTCCACAGACGAAAAATTTTTCCAGTGAAATCATGAACATACCCCTATATGATCTTGAAATGTCAATATCTTCATAAATCATGGACCAATTCTAATGATATATGGCTCAAAACATTGAATATTGAATTTTCTATTGATTTTTTAAAGATATTTGATGAAGGAGTTATCAGATTCCTGGTCACAGGGGGCAACTTCCTTCCATAAGAGGCCCCCCTCTAACTGTTGGTGTAGGTAACATACCCCTGAACTGTTGAACAGTTTAAAATGCTTCAAAATGATCAATGAAAGTGTGAAATGTGTTTTCTGCTTGAATAGTGTCCCTTTTGTCATATGGTAGGGTTTTAAACTTGTATCTCTAACTGAAAGCTGTTTAAAATCATCTAATGTGTTTCAACAATTTCCGTGAATCACATTTGTAAAATTTTGTACAACATCTAATATCCAGGCATGTTTGTTAAACGCTTGTAATTTCTTCAAAATTTAAGACTGAGAATAAATTATGGCATCAACCAAAATTTTAGACCTTTCTCTACAACATGTGATAATATGAGCCAAATTCATGCATGTATTAAGAAAAATATAGCCTGTTGCAGGGGTTCACTTTTTTTGGACCACCCTGTATACTTTTCCATGATACGATACTGCACTGTGCTCTTTTGATTGCATATTTTAAGGTTTTATTGACCCAACATTTAAAATGGTCTATAGCTAGTAATCTAATAGTTATACAGACACATATACTCGGAAGAAGTATAAGTTGTCACCCGTTTAATTGTGACTGAAATTCCCTTCACAATTTCCCTGCTTATCACTGCACCGTAGTCTTCCAATGATCGAGTATGTTTTGAGAAACAGTAAAAGGTCAGTGAGGCAAATTAGAAGGTGGCGGCAAATTACTACAGAAGACTGTGAAGTAGAAACTGAGAATAACTTCAAAATGTCAAATGACATTCAACATTTCCTCCATTAGATCTAGTCATTCACAAAAATGGCTGGAAAATGTTTGATTTGAAAAACCATAGTTACATCAAATTATTGAATTCACTTTGAACAGTCCACAGGAATTCGTCAAGACGAAAACAGAAGTCAATAAATTCTTTAGTCCAACAACATTAGACCTAGCCCGGGCCTCGTTTCTTATCTGACATGTGTTATGGCCCGGCTAGGTCTAACCTCCATGACCATTTTGCCTTTGATGCGTTAATTTAATCGTTCAGCAGGTTTCGACAAGCGGAACTAATTGAACCCTGAAAACATGGCAATATTACACAAAGAATGTGATTCAAGCATGCATACATACCTTATAAACACATACACCCCGTCCCGTATCCCCCTTAGACCCTATTGATGCATAATTACGAAAATATTGGAGACAGGTTTGGAATATGACGAAAATGTCGGTCAATTTCGGTAACATCGAAGTTGCAAATCGTTTCAGGAATTAACCGTCATCACGGCACTGCATTAACGAACAGTTGGTTTGCAATTAATAACTATTTTGCGTGTATATACGCGCTATATAAATTAATCAAAGATACCTGTTATCCTCAAAATTGATCTTTTTATCCCGAGTAATCGCGATAATAATTATCAATCTATTTGACAACAATTTCGTTTCGCTGGTAGTCTAATTTTACGATCCGGGACACTCAGACGAACAGACACGATGACGGCCATGCGGAAATGACACTTTAGAGATTGGTAAGTGTAGCCTCATTTACTCGTATAAATGAACATTTAACACAATAATATTGTGTTAAATCGCTTGATGTTATGTGTTTTTATATTATTGTCAAGTATCAGTTGCACGTTATCGCGGAAAAAATGGTTTCGATGGATTCAGAACTTGCATCAAAGGAAAGAATAGTAAGGAGGTTAAACTCAATAATGGCCCCAATAAAATTCCTAATAATAAAGAACGCCGTTATTGAGTTTAACGACGTTGAACTATAAATTCTTTGGCCACTGGAACTGCTTTGGAAAAAATTATGGAAAAAATATGAGAATGATATGGGATAAATACTCACATACTGATGAAGTCTCGTGAAGTAAAATGTGTTTTATATCAAAATAATGTCCACTTACTTTAGCCTAATGGAGAATTATCCTTCTCTATGTATTGTTTAATCAAGAAATTCGATATAAATCGGAGCAGACAAAATACTCTCCAAAGATTAATCACTTCCGGCTAAAACAACAGGTGTGTTTTGCGGATAGCTATGCTAATATTTCGAACGTACTTGTTCAATCATGTACCCATATAACAATTAAAAGGAATGTTTAACAGTTGTATATATATATGATAAAAAGATTTACTCATCAGAAAAAAATATGTATTATGAAAAACGAAGATTATCATAAACATTGTAGACGGTATCCGTAAAATACACCGAATCGTCACTTCCGGAATCCAAAATGTAAGTATTTTTCAGTCAGTTTTTACCTCTTGTAGCGATAAATACAAGGTGCACTATAAATTAACTTGTTTCAATACACATGTGAATTGTATATCTTAATTCCTGGTAACTTTTAAATCAGTTTGTCCTATTATACGTTAGAAATAAGAAATTAATTTTTGAGGTTTTTTTGACCAGCTGTTCAAATCGAAATTTAGCCAACTCTTGATTTATGGTACAGAAAAGACGAGGGAAACCCCCAGAGCTGAGGAGTTGACAGACATAATTACATCTCTTGCTTACCAAAGTTTGTTTGAATAATCACTGGCTATTATCCCGTGCCAGGACTATACTATTTTTTTCAAGGCCTGTCTGCGTCGCTAACATGCTAAATATAAGAGTTAGCTGACGTTTGGGAGTCTGACTTACCTTCTAAAGGTTAGAACCCGAATCTTAATGAAACTATATCACCTTTGTTGCGTCGATGATGATGCATAAACATAGCATTTGATAGAAATTAGCGTAAATGCTTTTCCGACTTTTTCATTTTTCATCAATGTTGACTTCCGGGAAGGCGTTGTAGTTATCACGAAATAACGCATTGACCCTTGAACTTTACTTTGTTGACGTGTCAACCAAGCATGTCTGGTGTGAAAATTAAAAGAATATTAAGCAATGTTCTACATCCGCCAAGCTAAGTGAAGTAGTCAATATTAAAAATTACCAATTTCAAGTGAAGTACGCAACGAACGAAACTGCGTGATCTACACTCCCACTATTGGTCTGAATGAAATGCTACGTAGAAATATGAGCCGTCTGCTGTATTAGTCGATTAATAGAGTAAGACCTGTTGGTGATGCTTTATAATTTAGACCAAAACATTGAAGAACAACGAACCTGTAAATCGTGAAAACAACGAACAAATATTCGGTTTTCACATATGTTCGGTAATTTTTCGTATTGAAACTTCCGGAACTTACAAGGAAATCATTCATTTTCTCGATCCATGATTTACCTCTTGGATGTTGTGGCAAATGCTCCATGGTTGACGGAACAAAGGTGATATGGTTTCATTAAGATTCGGGTTCTAACCTTTAGAAGGTAAGTCAGACTCCCAAACGTCAGCTAACTCTTATATTTAGCATGTTAGCGACGCAGACAGGCCTTGAAAAAAATAGTAGTCCTGTCGGCTATTTCACAGTATCGTGCGCAAGTTGTACCCTGGTCTTGTTATAGGACTCAAACAGGAAACTTTGTTCACTTGCAAAGTCTTTTGTCATGTTATAATACTTGGAAATGGCCAGTCTTACTTCCTACAAAACACTGTGTTGATAGGTATGATGGTTTAGGAATTATGGCCCAATAATATATGCTGAAAACTGTAAATTTCAGCGTTATGTTGTTGCACTAATTTTAAACCCAGACAATTGTTGATTCAACTACACGAAAAGAATGCTAAAATACCAAGGAATCTATTGAAGTAGGTATCTTAAGTGTAAGAACCGTAGAAAATTCTCCCATGTTGTAATCGTACCTAGGCAAAAGAATAGGACGTTCACAGGACTATAGTCCTGGCACGGGATCAACTGGCTAGGTTCTGAATACCACACATCATGTTTTAGGCCCGGGTTTAAGGTAACCGTTAACTTAATCAAAAGTACAAAAAAATGGCAGCCATATATTTTTGACTAAGTCACATGATTTTGTATTCTGTTTTCCTTATATGTGGATGCATTTCCTGACTAAAGAGACATGTCAAAGAAAACTTCACTTTTAAACGCATTTTTTATAACTATGAATTGGAGGTGCATGGGTCCCCAAAGCTATCATTAAGACCGTGAAATGAGGCTAATTTTTGAAAGTTTGAAGGAGTAGCCTTGCAACAGTCAAACATTTGCAAGAATCCAAAATTTCCACAAATCATCTTACCTTACCAAGGAACATTGAAGGAGCATGAAAATGTGCTCTTCTTGCATTGTTAGAGTATGATAAAGCTCAAACCATAGTTTCTGATAAATATTTCATGTTCACCATTTTTCTTGCCGGAACTACTTCTAGACTTCCTGAAATCCTCATATAAGTTTTTGTGACTTCACCAAGTGGCATGGATTATCACTAGTATACTTTATATATAACAGTATAATAATCATTATAGATATATAATTGATGTTTTTTAAATGTAAACAATGGATACATGAGTGAGGATTATTTTGGACTAGAAAATAGTCCCAGCAAACAAAATGGTGGACATGAAATATTTAGAATTTACTTTGGTTTGAGCTTTATTATACTCTAACAATGCATGAAGTACACATTTTAATGCTCCTTCAGTCATGTCAGTGTTCCTTGGTAATGTAAGAGGATTTGTGGAAATTCTGGAGTCTTACAAATGTGTCTCCATTGCAATCATACTCCTTGAAATTTTAAAAATTTATCCTCACTTCACTGTCTCCATGCTAGCTTTAGGGACCCATGCACCTCCAATTCAGCATTTAAAAAAAAGCGTTTAAATGTGAAGCTATCTTGACATGTCTCTTTAGTCAGGAAATGCATTCACATATAAGGAAAACAGAAAACAAAATCTTGTGACTTAGTCAAAAAAATATGCCTGTCATTTTTTTGTACTTTTGATTAACTTAAGCGTTACCTTAAGGGTGCTGGATAGTCTATATCCAATATCCTGAGAATTCAGTCTATTGAACATTATGTCCCTCCTGTGGGAAAAAACAGGAAATTTCCTGCATAAAATTATCAATTCTAGGATGCTTCACTTCCCAAAAATGAACATTTTAACAATTCAATTAAGTAATAAGCTACAATTTAATGCTATAAAAAGTAACACAGCTTATTGTTAAATGGAAATAAAGCAGGGGAAGTAACAAATATGCAAATTAATTTACTCCATCGGCCATTTTGAATGGCACTTCCTATTTGAACAAATAATTTTCAATCCCAAACTTTAACATATGTGGGCTATAGTCTGAATATTTTCATTCCAAATTTCAAAAAAATTTCAGACTAGAGGATATAGTCTAGGGTGCTGGGCTAGTTATCAGAAATTTACAACAAAACAGGAAATGAAAAAACATGTGATTTTTTAAAACTGAGAAACCCCCAGATAACAGAGTTCTGTCTTGACGTTCGGTCTGTCTTATTACTCCAACATATCATTTACATGACAAGGATTTTTTTTATAGATTAACAATTTATTTCATCATATAAATATTTTCATACATAATAGCTTGCCAATCGCCTTACTGGCATTATAGGCTAAGCTGAACAACATATTAAGTACAAATGTAAATATATGCAACAGGGAAGCATAAGGGCAAGATATGTAAAAAGGTGGGAAGTTGGACAGGCTTGGGTTCATGTGTCATGGTCTCAGTGAGGGAGTAGTGGGAAGAGGTAATACAAAACAAGGATCACATGATTGTTGCATGTTATATCTTAGTTCAAATGGCCACTGTGCAATGTTATATGGGAAATACATTATTTTAGATACATATCTATATTTCAGATGAATTATCTGTTATATACATGTATATTGAACTTCCGTGCCTTAATTGCTTGATTTTAATAGATTTATATTTTCACTACATCAGACTGTACAAGAAGAATGTCAAGATTCAGCTTTTGTAGCGGCACCATTGAGCCATTCTATTGCAGATATGTTATTCATTTGTATTTATTCCATTCGTGTTTTCAGGTCGAAAGTTACTTTCAAGATAACTCTAACTTCTGACCCAAAGCTTCCATACAAAGTGTAAGTACAGGAAAAATAAATCTGAAAACTTCTTTAGTTTAGCCTCTAATGACACTAGAATGTTTGGTCTTATTGCGCAAATCTCCAAATTTAATGAAATTCTATGCATTTAAATGTGTTTATTTTTTTCTATTAATTTTGCATCATTATCACACTGGAATAGCCTGACTATGTTAAAGTCAGATACTGTTGTCACAAATGGCGGACATAACCGTCGCTTCAACTGTTTAATCACTTGGTCCTCATTTCATGGGATTTTATCGTTGCTAATTCTGTGCATGCATTAAACTCTTGTGATAATGTATCATATGAAATCCCATTTGCGATCAAATTGGGTCGTGAATCGCCACAATATAGTGTCTTCGATATCGTTAATGACAGTGGAATCTGAATTTGAGTAATTTAGAAAGACAATTGCATATGGTAATAATTACAGTTTCTGTTGTCCTGTATCTCATTTTGATCGGTTAATTTAAAGACTTTATTTCGATGGTAGGACATTATTAATTGTACAATGAGTGTTAAGACATTTTGATTGATTGTTGTTCCAAAGGAATTTAGTCTAGGTGCTCTATTAAACATACAGTTCATGAAAATCTGATTGAAGCGACGGTTATGTCCGCCATTTGTGACAACGGTATCACACTTTACCGTTGTCAGGCTATTCCAGGGTGAGTATCAAGGCTCTGACATTCCCATTCTCTCATTTAGATGTTATATTGATATACAGGGAAGGATTCCTCATAGACTAACCTGTATTATTTGTTTAGAGCTTTCCAGACACAACTGGTCCCTTCATCAGCATTTACTTCTGAAAATTGTCTTGAGGAATCCTTCACTGTAAACAATTTAATCTAACCAATGAACATTTTCAGAACTACAGTTTAATGTCTCATTGTGCAATTTTCCAATTTTAATGAAATTCTATGTGTCTAATTGTGTTCATTTTTTGATTAATCTTGCATAATTATCAAGACCCTGTAGTTGTCATTTTCTCATTTAGATGTAATATTGATATTGTACTTATCATGTGTTAAAGGTTAAGTGTACCAGAACAGACTCCATTCACAGCCGTACTCAAGTTTGCTGCAGAAGAGGTGATACATTTTAACATTTATCTGCTATTGGATAACACTCATACTCCTTATTGTATATCCCTATGAGGGTGTTTAAAGCAATTGTACACTAAGACAATTAAACAACTATGAATTAATTATTTCATTACTCTATCATTGTTAGTTTATTTATGACCACGTTATTTATATTTCTTTATGCTTTTTTAATTCTTAGAACTGTAGAAGTATTACATTCAGCTAGTTCAGTTCATTATACATTTATTCCAATTATATTGCAGTAGAAAGTTACAAAGGTCGCTGCCTAGCGCAATGTGCACAGTAAAATGTGCTAGTGTGGTCCATTTATTTCAGTTTCATGATAACGTAACTAATGTGTTGTATGTTTCAGTTCAAGGTACCAGCAGCCACAAGTGCAATTATCACAAATGATGGCATAGGAATCAACCCAGCACAAAATGCAGGTTAGAATGATATCTTATGTTTTTGGTACTTGGCATTTTGGAATATGGCATTTTACTGATACTTACTGATCAAGCATTAAAGTTGATAGTAAACCAAATATACTAGATATTGTCTTTCTAATCCGATTCGCATCATTTTCATTTCTCTCGGTATATATTGTATCTGTTTCATTTCTTTTCGAAGTTGCTTTCTGAAATGATTTTTAAACATTTTTTGAACTCTAATTCAAGCTTTCATTTGACATACATGCCCTAGATATAAAATTGGTACTCATTAATCAAACTTGTATGTCAGTGGTTTGCTTCTCTCTGACTCAGTATGTTATGTTGTATCTGTTTCATTTCATTACCTAAAATGTCTCTGAAACTTGAAATGTGTCCTTGTGGTGTATGTATTTCAGTTAACCGATCACCTTCCTCTTTTTCAGGAAATGTATTTTTGAAACATGGATCTGAACTGCGTTTAATTCCACGAGACAGAGTTGGCCAATCAGCACACACAATAGAATCAACAGGCTCTCCGATACAGACTATATGACCCACTTGCAATATGTAGATTAGAGACACAATCTTCAAAGAGAATCAAGATTTTATAATTTATTATATACATGTTGATATACAAAATATCAATAACGCAGACCAGTATACATAAGGCTAGAGCAAATAATTGTGTTTTTAGCATATTCTCCCTCCAAAAATGTATGCGATATAAAACTGATTTAATTAAATAAATCTAAGCTAAATTAAGTTCAATTAAAAAATTAAGTTTAGACAATTTAATTTGGAATATAAGGAAAATAAAAAGCTTCATCCTTCTTCAGGAGCAAACAATGCTAAACATACAAATTAAATACTCTAGCCTTACACGAGAATTTTATGTGTATTGAATCTACGTGCAGACATAGTTGGATGTGAATTAAACATCATTTATCATGATAACAGGGGTTTTCTCTGAATCAAAGCGATCAACATTCTAAAATGGTCAAAAAATAAAAGATTCTTCCAATATTTTTTTGAATTAAGAAAATTAATTAATTAATTAATGTCAATTAATATAATTACATTTTGAAATAAGTTTTTGTTTCCTCTTAGTAAGATCTTCTACCTGTCTTGATTTTAGTTCTTTTATATGAGTAGGCCCAAAAAAAATTCCTTTCATAAGACATTATGTTCACAGGTTTAGTTTTAAACCTATGAATTATATTTTTCCATAAAATATTTAGCATGGCAGTTGTCTCTCATGGCTGGCTATGCCCAAAGTGCTGATTAATCTGTTATCCATTTAATGAATTGGTGTTTTGGGATATTGCAGGGTACAAATATTTTAGAACAATACAACAGACAAGAAAGTACAAGTCTCGGTTTGGAGAACAGTCTCCTGGGCTCATAATTTTTTTATGTAAAATATAGAAAAATCCCCTAAATTATGGCTATTCAAAAGAGGACATTTAAATATACAATATGTAAAAATATCAAAATTGTCCAAAGCAGGCGTAACGTGCAGTAGACTGATGAACTCTAAACTGAGAATAGCCTTTTGGTATTTAATTTGAGATTTATTGGAGTGGTCAAAATCTTCCAAGATTGATTACTAACAGCCAAGGCAATACTTGTGATATGTTTGTAATCCATGATTATATTTGAAACTGAAAATAATTTCCCCCACTCATCCAGGATTGACCAGTTTATGCTTATGTGTATGGGTTGAAGAGTAACATGCTAGATTTACATGAAATAGTTAAGTTTCCAAGTTAAACATATACTGTAGAGTATCATTTCTCATATTATCTCATGATCGGAGTCATTTGGCGCATACATGTAGATTGTGAAACCACCCCATGTGCAATTTCAGTCTTAACTAAAGTGATATATTCTAAAACGTATATATTATGTATACTTATGCATGTGAAATATAAAATAAACTTGTATGATAAATATGAAATTACAGCAACTTTGTTGAGTGTTGCCTAATTATGTCACTAGCAGGAGTGGTGACATTGTTATAGTCTCCAACTTTTTGTGAACGGTGTTCGACCTCTGTAACAGAGACTTGAAGCAAGACAAACAGCTTAAATTGCTTAAAATATAGCAGAGATTATTATCAGCATGTTACCTAAAACTACTAGCTATGCCTAGTTGTAGCTTCTAATGCAAGCAATTTTTTTTCTGCAACCATGTCTTAAATATATGATCTGAGACACATTGTAATCATGTTTTAAGTAAGTTACAAGTTTTCTTTTAGTTTTAAAGTATAAGTTTTCTTTTCACGTTAGATCATGGTTTTGGGCTATATGCGGTTTGTTTTTCTTGACTGGTATGCATTTCGCTTTTGCTTTATCTTGCTAAGTTCCATTACAACTTTTGGTCCTTTCCCTTTGGCACTAGTGCTTATATATTTACTCAATTGACCTTTTTCCATATAAATGGAAAATAGATGGCATCATGGGTAATGGTAGGGCTCAATAAGATGCCAACTCAATGGCAAGAGTCACTTAATTTCTTGATTTAACCAGAACAACGGCAACGCCAAAGCGTAGCGAATCCCATCGAACAGAAATGACTGGCATTTTTACAAACGAAATATATAGCAAATATCATGAAATAACACACATAAGAAAGGCCACCATTTTCAAAATGGTTGCTCAATAGCCAAGTTGTCATCAGAGGAAGTAATATGCTTTTTTTTAGTATTCACATACCAAATATGCACAAAATAACTTCACTACTTTTCGAGTAAAATACTTTAAAATGGTGGCCATTTTTCAAAATGGCCTCATTCTACCAAAAGTGTCATTAGGCAGTGTGCCGTGCTTATAGTATTCACATACCAAATATGAACAAAATCGCTCCACCACTTTTCGAGTAACAGTAAAATATGTTAAAATGGCGGCCATTTTTTAAAATGGCCACCTTCTACCAAAAGTGTCATTAGACAGTGTGCCATGCTTATATTATTCACATACCAATTATGAACAAAATCGCTCCACTACTTTTCGAGTTATAGTAAAATACGTTAATATGGCGGCCATTTTTCAAAATGGCCGCCTTCTACCGAAAGTGTCATTTGACAGTGTGCCATGCTTATAGTATTCACAAACCAAATATGAACAAAATCGCTCCACTACTTTTTGAGTAAAATATGTTAAAATGGCGGCCATTTTTCAAAATGGCGGCCATTTTTCAAAATGGCTGCCTCCTATCAAAAGTGTCACTAGACAGTGAGCCATGCTTATGGTTTTCTCATACCAAATATGAACAAAATCGCTCCACTACTTCTTGAGTTACAGTAAAAATCGTAAAATAATGAGTAAAGGCCGCCATTTTTCAAGATGGCTGCCATGTGCTTCTTAAATATCTACATTTCAAGCTTTATCAATGTCCTATATCATTATTTTACATTTAAAACACAATGCTATTACAGTTTTACATATTGCAACTAAATTACTGTAAAATCGGCACTAAAATGGCCGCCATTTTTAAATGAGCGGCCATTTTGAAAATCAGCTTTCAAACAGAACTCCTACCCCCATAGGGTATATGTGTACAAAATATGAACAAAATCAGGCAAACGGTATTTGAGTTATTGCCCGGACGGACGGACGTACATACGGACGGACGTACATACGGACGGACGGACGGACTGACGGACGTACGTACGTATGGACGGACGGACGGAGGCGTTCCCTATATCCCTCCAAACTTCGTTCGATGGGATAACAAGCTATTCCATTTGGATCAACTTAAAACACTATTGGAATATTACTATATGATATTATTGACATGTGAATTGTGATTTCACATTAGAATTGTGATCCTTGTAAGAGTAAATGGACTTTTAAAGGTTTTTCAGCATTGTGTCAATGGGATTTGGCCTGACCTTTTTTTAGACAACCAGAAAATCATTAGAATTTGAATAAAGGTAAATAATAGTGCAAATCAAAGTTGTTTTGATAGAAAATTACACACAGAATGCTAATATGCCATCAAATTCAAGGAAATGTTAGCCCTCAATGGCTAAAAATGCAGATCTCCTAAAATCTCAATAAAAACGAAACTTTAACAAGATTTCAGAGCTAAATGTATATGGAAAAAGGACCATTCAAGAAGAAACAGTTTCTAGATCAAGAAATATTTATTTGAATTAAGAATTCAGTATGTCATATTAACAGATGCAAAATGATAAAATAATGAAATAATATATATTAAAGGCAAGGATTGAAAAATAAAACCAATCCAAAATTAGATCTGAAATATCCAACTATCATAGTCCAGAAAGAGGCTGGCTGAGATCGTCTTGTGAATGAAGTCCATTTGTTATTTTATCACTATGGGAACTGATTATATCCAATGGGTCCCCCATTGCTGTGCCAAGATCCTGTAGCAGGAGTGGAGAGGGCCTGAAAACAAACAAAAATGGACTTAAGAGTTAAGACAACATGAGGTAAAACATGAGGTATAAGACCCCCTCCCCAAAAAAAAACCATAAGGTGCTAAAATCTCTGCTTCTGCTGTATAAGAGCCTCCAAAACATAAGGTTTTAGACCCTTCCATGTTACCCTTCCCAAACAAAATATCATATTATTAATCATTTTAAATCATCTATGGGCTGAATGCAGGCCCATAGCAGAAGGGTTCCCTTTTGACAACTTTGACCCAAAAATAGCCAAAATCACTTGAAAATACTCAGAGTGGTGAAAATTTGCATGATTTTGAAAGAACTCTCCTGGCTACGGACCTGAAATAAGTGGCTGTTTCTGCATTATCGTTTTCCATCCTCCTATGCATCGAAAACAAATCTTCAAACTTACACATATTATTTATATGTTAAATTCCTATGAAAAGGCTAAACTAGAACTGCAAAACAAGAGGACGTACATACCGTTCAGCTACATGTGGCCTGCTGGATTCCAGGTGGCGCTGAAATGACTTGCGATCATTGAGTATTGACCTGTCTCTCCCTAGTTGACGTGCAGCCTAAAAGCAGTAAACCCATTCTAAATTAAGGTTATTCATTGTCAATAAACATTCATTGTTATCGCATTGAACAGTACAGTAAAACCTCTCTTATGCAAACACCTGTGAGACTGGCCAAAAGTGTTCTGATTAGCAGGTGTTTACATTTCAAGGCTTTTTAATGTGAATCAATGAGAGATATTGGCAAATTTCAAGACTACGAAAAATGAATGGCACCAACAAAAATTTTAGACCTTCCTCTACAACATGTGAAAATATGAAAGGATTCCTGCAGGTAATAAGGGAAATATAGCCTGTTGCAACAGTTCACTTTTTTTGGACCACCCTGTATATGCAAAACATGTTCTACATATCACTACATAAGTGGACATAACAAAACATGATAAGGTGTAACTACCTGGCAATAATGTGTAACAGTTTTTTATAGATGCTGAGCACTAGTACCTTACAGTGGTCACAAAAAATGAATATAGCATAAGGCCCCAACTAAAAACATAAGGTCTAAATAAATGAATAGGAAACTATTCAAACATTGCAAGGCAAAGTGTGTCCGATGCCAGCCAATCAGAACACAGTATTAAGACATGGTAGAGAATATTTTGCAATAAAGAATTTAAGCCAAAGACTCAATGCATTGTGGAATGACCATTCCTTTAAGGCATTGTTTCCTAAATTAACACTCAATGCTGCACGTCTCTTGCAATTTTTGAAAAGCAACTCCTTCATTGAATGGTCATTTCACATTGCACTGAGTACAGGGCTTAAATCCTTAAGTATAGAACCCTGGATAAAAATGGGCCTAATAAATGGGATTGCAATATTCACCTGTTGAGAAGCTGCCAAGGCTCTTGCCTCGTTATCTCTCACTTGGTCCTCCATCTTCCTGATTGTTCTTGTATATTCACTTATCAGCTGCTCACACTACAAATACAGTAGGAAATAGCTTATCAGATTTGTAGCAATTACACATTTTTTGTATCCATATAGAAAATGGGCATTTCTTAAAATAATTTGATGTTCCTGATGGGTTTGGCCCTTAGTTTTAAAATATCTAAGCCACCCCATGTGAACAATCTCACAGGCCCCTTCAACTGTTCATATATTGAATTTTCATGTTTCATGTATTAACTTTCTATTGAAGAAAAAAATTTAAATAAATTCTATTCAATGTTATATTGTATATGAATTTGCTATAAATTGGCTAATTAGCCCTTTGCAAATTAGGAATGTGCATGTATAAATTAAATTGCATAGTTTTGAATATACATATACATTCAAGGAATGATCTCAACAATTAAACTATCTGCTCAACTCCCTGAACAGACCTAGATGCCATCTTTATTTGCTTGTGGACATACAGGTATTGTACTTAGATACAAAAATATACATTAAAACTTGTGTATAATGAACATTTTTTGATTAGCAAAGATGTTCATTATTGGTTGGTGTTCACTTTAGAGAGGGTAATTTATACAGAAGTCAGTAGAGTATGTGCGGAGGAAGGGTGTCCACTAGAGACAGGTGTTCACTAGATAGAGGTTTTCAGTAAGACAGGTTTTACTGTATAATAGTATAATCACCTGGACAACTTTATCTCTTGCTTCATTCAACATCGATGTGAGCTGTTCATTGCGGGATTTGTGTCGTGCTATCTCTGCTCTCAGACTGGTCACCTTCGCATCCAGCTTCTGCGTGATACTTTGGCACTCCTCCTTCCATCTGAGATAAACAAGAGAAATATTGATATATTTTTTAAATTTTTTTTATCATCATCTGAATTCAGAATTGTTCCCATAATTTGAATCAACTTTAAAGGAATGATGCCAAGACAAAATATAAAATCTCAGAAGTTTTTCTGGAATATCAAATACGGTATCAAAAAAGTTACAATTTGGGTCAAATATATAAGATGGTCACCCAAAAGCTAGAACTTAATATCTTCTAAAACAAGTAAAACCAATGAGCAATTTTCCTGGAATGGTGATTACAGAATATAAGCCAAAAAACTTTCACTAAAATTTCCCCTAAAAATTCACAAAATACTCTTAACAAATAAACAAACAACCTTCAAATATCAAAGCACTGGGAATTAGCATCTGGGTTTTGTTTATAAATAAATTGAACTCTTGTTTATGGGTCGCCATGTGTGATTTTGAAACAAAAATGTAACATTTTAAGGCAATTGCAGATAAAAACAAGTAAACTGCTTTTCACTCATGAGATTTCATGAAAAGATAACAGAATGTAGATCATAATTCAGTGATGTAAACTACACCCCCTGCAAAAGTTTGACAACTAGGCATCCTCTATATATATTAAAATTAAAATTGTATGTTTCTTCAATGCTTGTTTACATTTGGCAATTTCAACAAAATCATAAATATCACTTTCTGACTTATTGTAATTGGGAAGACTCAAACAGGCTTAATACACAATCCAATTGGGATAACCAGTTGCCAAACTTTTTGAGGGGGTGTATATGGGGGACAACAGATCATAAAGTGGTGCAAAACTGAAATACAGTACAGGCCCGTAGCCAGGAATTGCCAAGGGAAGGGGGGGGGGGGTCATTTTTTAAGAAAAAATCCAGGGGGGACTGGAAAAACTGCATGATTTTGTAAGACTTTTTGGCCAGGGGGGTTTGCTCGAATTTTGCGAATTTCAATAAGATCTTGGTCAACGACACACAGCACCTTAACCTCTATTACATCATAATTTTTGGGTTTATTTGATCTAATAAGCCAATGTAACAGACATTGTTACTTAGTATCCCATTTATCGCCTAAAAACACTTGACAAACATTTTCCAAAACATAAAATGCAATGAAATCAAAACATTTCACAAATGCCCGGGGATTTTAATTTCGCGAAGATTAATTTTCGCGATTTTATCACAACTAAATCGCACACGAAAAATACCGGGAGTACAGTATATGTATATTTAATGTCTACAATATTTTGTCATATAATACTTTGGAAAATATTAAAGTGCTCGGACACACATAAGCTGAGATAGGGATCATTTCGTTCAGTAAGGTTGTATTGACTTACATGGGGCTGTGCACCATTGACTTAACATGAGGATATCAGCAGATCCCAATAGAGGCCATTGGTTTCCATTGATTATCACAGAAATACCAAAAATACACTATGACCTGAATCGATTGCAAACTTCATAATTTCACAATACCACAAATGGTTTATCTCATCAAATGTGCAAATATGAAGTTTGCCATCGATTCAGGTCATACTTAAAATTAAAAGATTGTACATTTTTTCATCATTTTTTTCCCTACAAAATGGCTATAGAAAAATGCTCCAAAAACAACTTTTACACTTATCAAATATCATACAAGTTTGTAAAACCAAAGATTATACTATTATATTTCATTATGTAGTAACATATTTGGATAAGATGCAGGGATGCGTAGGATGTAAATGGATTTTGACAGACACAAAAATACTTCCTGGTTTGGAATCTATGCCTCTACACTTCATGGTTGAATTATGACCCTAATAAGTGGCCTATACATCAATACAGTGCTGAATATAGGTCAACAAGATACTAGTGTGCATATAAATGTAATAATTGAAGCAGAATACTCATTTTGAAAAATCAGATGAATTATTTTTTTCCCATGGGGAGATCCTTTGCTTCATATGTTTTTGTATCCCCACTATGCTACAGAGTTTTGGTCCTCGATAATACCAAAGACAAACCCCTTTAACACAAAACATCACCTAACACACTGTAAAAGGAGCAGTCTTTAACCCATGCCAAGACCATAAGTGAATGGGTGGGAAGCTGGCATCATGTACATGCAAAATTGTTAGTATATAAACTCGAATCAAACAATGAGTCGACATTCATTCTTTGAAACGAAAAAATGGTAAGCAAAGCATAATATATAATATTCTTTAATTTACATTAACATTTACATTGAAGCTCAACTTAGGATTATTGCTAATATTACTGAATGTTACACTGTGATGTTTCTGATGAAAGGTATTTTTATGATTTTCATACTTTTTAGACCTGGCTGGCTCTAGTTTTAGTTCTTGGGGCGACATTAGCAAGTAGGTTGCTTTATTCATAACATTGGAGTCAGTCGACTCATTCATAGAGTCGAATGGCTCATGTGTGTACCATTTAGAGATGAATTTGCTCTAAATGAAGAATTTATCATGAATGAATGGCAAGCAATGACTTCTCAAAATAAGATAATCAGATATCTTGTTAAGTTATTTTTAAAGATTTGTGAAACCATAAAAGATGTCAGGCTACTGTAAATGAACAGTGCATTTTTAAATTATAATCAATATTGACCATATCAAAACATTTTCCATGTTTACTAAACATGGATGGTATATATGATTAAAGCATGGGCTTTCAACTAGAATTGAAAGCCCATGGTTAAAGCTACCATTAGGAGAGAAATGGTATGGCAAGGAATATCCCTTTAAAAATTAGACCTCACTGTACCCGACAGAACAATAATTGTTCATTTTTAAAATTCAGATGCCCAGTTGAAGTTCTATGCAATTGGTGATTGGGGAGTTGACGATATAAACCAAATGAATGTTGCCAGGGCGATGTCAAACCACGCACAAGCTAACGGTCCTATTAATTTCATTATTTCAACTGGTGATAACTTTTACCCCAATGGCGTGTGGTCAGCTGATGACGAACAGTTTAGAACGAAGTGGAGGGACATCTATAACCTTCCAGGTATCTTTGACGCCTAATTTTCCTCGTTTGGAAGAAACCAAATTTGGTTTATTTAATTTGAATGGCCAATGAAAAATTAGGAAATATTTAATACTACTGAAAAGCACAAGTATTGAGCAAACAAAATGTAGCATTGTATGTGTAAAATATACATATGAAATTTCTTGTTAGGTATCTCCGAGTTGATATGGTATATCTCAGTTGGCAACCATGACTACGGAGGTTTGGGTAATGAATGGTTCCAAGTTGATTTTGGCAATGCGGAGTCCCAATGGCATCTCCCGGGTCTCTATTATGACTTCACAATGCAAGCTGGTAGCTCAAGTGTACATTTTGTAGCAATTGATACACAAGGTATTAGACAAAATCTCAATGACCGTGACAGCCAGATTGATTTTATTGCTGACCGGTTATCCACTTCAACTGGCGATTGGAAAATAGTATTTGGCCATCATCCCCCATATACCACCGGTGGCCACGCTCCTGGTTCTACAAGCATTCGAGATTATGTCGTACCATTAATGGAGGCCAACAATGTCGACATATTTCTCTCTGGGCATGATCACAACCTTGAGTACCTACGTAAGATTGACAACCGCGACATCGATTATGTAATCAGTGGCGCAGGTGGAAGAGGGCTCTACCTGAAGAATCCCTTAGCAGATGCTGAGTTAGAGATAACGGTTGGTATTGAGAGCGTGATGCACGAAGCTGACCATGGCTTTATGTATTTTGAAATCACCCCAACGCAGATCACAATGGACTTCATCAATGACCAAGGAAATCGGGTATACCAGCTCATAAGGAGTAAACCATGAAATAAACTGTCATCTAACATTTAAAGAAAATATTTGATGAATAAATCTAGAATTTAGAAAATGTAGAATGTAGTGTACTGTTTAAATGAAAACTGATGAGACCTTCAGCTTAAATACACATTCAGTAGCACAAAACAGCATACATATTACACCACAGTAATCGATCAATACCAAGCAGAACTATACAAATCAAAAGTCAAAAAGGAAATAATATCAGAATATCACACAGAATCCCATGAAATATACCAGGTTGATCAATAAGTTCAAAGAAAAAGAATTTTAGACAAACGTCTGATCCCGCGTCTGATGCCATTTGACTTCAAATAATATCTATATGCTGAGATTAACTATCCTTTTTTAATATTGTTATTATGGTACTGTATTAATAAATAATATGAGGGGTGATCAACTTTACACAGATGTTTTTTATACACCTCTTTGATTTTTTTGCCAGTGATACATCATTTATTATCCACCAACTCTGAAGGTTTGAAGATAAAACATGTGATATATTTTGATATATTTTTATTTCTGTGAAGGAGGTGTAGGTACCCCGGGACAAGGGTTGACAATGACACTGAAAAAATATAATAAATAGTACTGCTACTATGGCAGATGATTGATAAATCATCTGGTTACTATGGTATTGGTAACTAAAATGTCCTTACTTTGCACTCATCCTTTGTTGTGAGGTGAGCAGTTGCCGTAGTTCTGTAACATTATGACGATGACTGTCCTCAACACTCTGAAGCCGCACCTCAAATTCCCGATCCTTTAACTGGAGATCCTGCTCCATACATGACAACTGGAATTAAATAATTAAAAGAAATGTTGTCTCCCCTTTTTATTTTTTTGCCAGGAGGATTATCCTGAAACTAATGCCTCAGTCACAATTGATCTAAGGCAACTGTACGGCAGCAGTAGATCGAGATGGATATGAAGCCAGGCCCATAGCCAGGATTTGCCAAGGGGGTTCACTTTTAGAAAAATTCCAGGGGGGTTCGCTTTTGACAATTTTGGTCCAAAAATGGCCAAAATCACTTAAAAATTGCTCAGAATGGTGAAAAACTGCATGATTTTGAAAGGAATTTTGGCAAGGGGGGTCGCTCGAACCCATTGGGCCCCCCTGGCTACGGGCCTAGAAGCATAAAAAATACCTGTAGGGATAAGCAGTACAATGTAGATTTTCTATACAGATTTTGTGAAGCTCTGGCCACCGTACAGCTGTCATAGAGCAAATGTGACTGAGGGTTAACTCTTGGATTTTTTATAGATACAATTGCATGATTGGCAATACAAAGCAAATATTGTAAAATTGTGACATTTTTTAAAACTAAAGTGAAATAGAGAAAAAATAAATATCTTTCAAATAGATAGCGCTAGTTGTTTAAAGTAACAAAATTAAGAATTGATGTAACATCCCTGACCTCTTTATTGAATTTCCTTTCAGCCTGAGACTTTTCTTTTGTGAGTGTTTGGATCGAGCGCTTTAGTTCATCACTCTCTGAGAGAAATTTAAGGCGTTCATCATTGAGACTTTCGCACTCTCCCTGAATGTAGGTCAGCCTCTCTCTGAGTTGGGTAACTTGCGACTGAAGCTGTGAAGTTTCCTGAGTAAAACTGAAAATAAATACATGTAAATATATACCCTGAAAGTGAATCTATGGTGAAAGCTTTGTCATTTTGTATATCTCTAAAGATATAATATTTGTTTTAGATATCACAGACCAAGAGAAAGGAAGTACTGTATTAAGCTCAATATAGTATCTTCTATATTGAGGTTTATACTAGTTTTCCCTTGGCCTATGTTAGAATTTTCTTAAATGAGGCAAAACAAATAATTAAATCACTAGGATTCTATCATTGTAAAATGAAAACCATTCAATCCCATGTTCCTCCAAGTGAACAAATGAAATATAAAAACTTACTTTTTCTCTTTCCTATTTAGGGTGTTTTGTAGGGATTCAAGTTTCAACATAGCTTCCTCTTTTAATCTCTCTGCATTGCACATTCTTCTGGTGAGGTCATCTTGTGTCCCATACTCCTTGCTTCCCTGTACCAGTCCCTCCTGGTATATCTAGCAATAGGAAGAGGCAAAAAGATTAAAAAAAACTACATGTATGATTCATGGGAGGTTTCTTTTTAATCTCTCCGCATTGCACGTCCTTCTGGTACGTGAGGTCATCTTGTGTCCCATACTCCTTGCTTCCCTGCACCAATCCCTCCTGGTATATCTAGCAATAGGAAGAGGCAAAAAGATTAGAAAGCTACATGTATGATTCATGGGAGGTTTCCTTTTAATCTCTCCGCATTGCACATTCTTCTAGTGAGGTCATCTTGTGTCCCATACTCCTTGCTTCCCTGCACCAATCCCTCCTGGTATATCTAGCAATAGGAAGAGGCAAAAAGATTAGAAAGCTACATGTATGATTCATGGGAGGTTTCTTTTTAATCTCTCCGCATTGCAAATTCTTCTGGTGAGGTCATCTTGTGTCCCATACTCCTTGCTTCCCTGTACCAGTCCCTCCTGGTATATCTAGCAATAGGAAGAGGCAAAAAGATTAAAAAAAACTACATGTATGATTCATGGGAGGTTTCTTTTTAATCTCTCCGCATTGCACGTCCTTCTGGTACGTGAGGTCATCTTGTGTCCCATACTCCTTGCTTCCCTGCACCAATCCCTCCTGGTATATCTAGCAATAGGAAGAGGCAAAAAGATTAGAAAGCTACATGTATGATTCATGGGAGGTTTCCTTTTAATCTCTCCGCATTGCACATTCTTCTAGTGAGGTCATCTTGTGTCCCATACTCCTTGCTTCCCTGTACCAATCCCTCCAGGTATATCTAGCAATAGGAAGAGGCAAAAAGATAAGAAAGCTACATGTATGATTCATGGGAGGTTTCTTTTTAATTTCTCCGCATTGCACATCCTTCTGGTGAGGTCATCTTGTGTCCCATACTCCTTGCTTCCCTGTACCAATCCCTCCTGGTATATCTAGCAATAGGAAGAGGCAAAAAGATTAGAAAGCTACATGTATGATTCATGGGAGGTTTCTTTTTAATCTCTCCGCATTGCACATTCTTCTGGTGAGGTCATCTTGTGTCCCATACTCCTTGCTTCCCTGCACCAATCCCTCCTGGTATATCTAGCAATAGGAAGAGGCAAAAAGATTAGAAAGCTACATGTATGATTCATGGGAGGTTTCTTTTTAATCTCTCCGCATTGCACATTCTTCTGGTGAGGTCATCTTGTGTCCCATACTCCTTGCTTCCCTGTACCAATCCCTCCTGGTATATCTAGCAATAGGAAGAGGCAAAAAGATTATAAAACTACATGTATGATTCATGGGAGGTTTCTTTTTAATCTCTCCGCATTGCACATCCTTCTGGTGAGTTCATCTTGTGTCCCATACTCCTTGCTTCCCTGTACCAATCCCTCCTGGTATATCTAGCAATAGGAAGAGGCAAAACGATTATAAAACTACATGTATGATTCATGGGAGGTTTCTTTTTAATCTCTCCGCATTGCACATCCTTCTAGTGAGTTCATCTTGTGTCCCATACTCCTTGCTTCCCTGCACCAATCCCTCCTGGTATATCTAGCAATAGGAAGAGGCAAAAAGATTAGAAAGCTACATATGTACATGTATGATTCATGGTAGGTTTCTTTTTAATCTCTCCGCATTGCACATTCTTCTGGTGAGGTCATCTTGTGTCCCATACTCCTTGCTTCCCTGCACCAATCCCTCCTGGTATATCTAGCAATAGGAAGAGGCAAAAAGATTAGAAAGCTACATGTATGATTCATGGGAGGTTTCTTTTTAATCTCTCCGCATTGCACATTCTTCTGGTGAGGTCATCTTGTGTCCCATACTCCTTGCTTCCCTGCACCAATCCCTCCTGGTATATCTAGCAATAGGAAGAGGCAAAAAGATTAGAAAGCTACATGTATGATTCATGGTAGGTTTCTTTTTAATCTCTCCGCATTGCACATTCTTCTGGTGAGGTCATCTTGTGTCCCATACTCCTTGCTTCCCTGCACCAATCCCTCCTGGTATATCTAGCAATAGGAAGAGGCAAAAAGATTAGAAAGCTACATGTATGATTCAAGGGAGGTAAATATCTCATCAAAGTGTTTTCCGGAATTTCTAGCAATAGGAAGAGGCAAAAAGATTAGAAAACTACATGTACGATTCATGGGAGGGAAATATCTCACCAACATTTTTTCCAAAATGTTTCTTTTGACAAAAATTGAAAATTATGTACGACAAAAATAAACATCCTCTTTATGATGTATTTTGTTTTGCCTTTTTACATTTGCCTAGCCTATTTTTGGATCCTGTCTTTGTCTCTAGTATCCCAAAATTCATAACTTTTTTTGTTTTCTCCAGGGCCAATCAAAGTATAAAACATTTCCCACATAAACTGACAATTCCAAAAATCAATATCTTCAATATTTCTAAAGTTTGGATTCTCATTTTGTACACGTAAACAAGAAAAATGTGCTCATGAAGAAGGAAAATTGCACCGATGAAACAGAAAATTGTTAACAAGAAGAAAATTTTAAGAAATTTAATCAAAATTATGAAAGCGCATGTTGACCCCTACATCCCCTGACAATCTGTACACCAGCCAGTTCAGTCAACATTTAAGGACTAGATGAACAAGATCTAACCTTCTCTAATTCTGACTCTACTGCACGTTTCTCTCTTACTGCCCTCTCTAACTGGGCCTGTTTCTCTCCCGCTTCAGTCTCCATATTCTCCAACTCTTCCATTAGTTTACCAATATTCTTGTTACACTGGGCTCTGACTGCATCAACCTGAAGATGAACAAAAGTAATATTAAATATAAATACCATATTCAACTCTTCCATTAGTTTACCAATGTTCTTGTTACACTGGGCTCTGACTGCATCAACCTGAAGATGAACAAAAGTAATATTAAATATCAATACCATATTCAACTCTTCCATTAGTTTACCAATATTCTTGTTACACTGGGCTCTGACTGCATCAACCTGAAGATGAACAAAAGTAATATTAAATATAAATACCATATTCAACTCTTCCATTAGTTTACCAATGTTCTTGTTACACTGGGCTCTGACTGCATCAACCTGAAGA
Source organism: Owenia fusiformis (assembly GCA_903813345.2). Classification (NCBI taxonomy): domain Eukaryota; kingdom Metazoa; phylum Annelida; class Polychaeta; order Sabellida; family Oweniidae; genus Owenia; species Owenia fusiformis. Next base: position 9,792,939 of record CAIIXF020000002.1, on the reverse strand, counting down.
TGAACAAAAGTAATATTAAATATCAATACCATATTCAACTCTTCCATTAGTTTACCAATATTCTTGTTACACTGGGCTCTGACTGCATCAACCTGAAGATGAACAAAAGTAATATTAAATATAAATACCATATTCAACTCTTCCATTAGTTTACCAATGTTCTTGTTACACTGGGCTCTGACTGCATCAACCTGAAGATGAACAAAAGTAATATTAAATATAAATACCATATTCAACTCTTCCATTAGTTTACCAATGTTCTTGTTACATTGGGCTCTGACTGCATCAACCTGAAGATGAACAAAAGTAATATTAAATATAAATACCATATTCAACTCTTCCATTAGTTTACCAATGTTCTTGTTACACTGGGCTCTGACTGCATCAACCTGAAGATGAACAAAAGTAATATTAAATATAAATACCATATTCAACTCTTCCATTAGTTTACCAATGTTCTTGTTACACTGGGCTCTCACTGCATCAACCTGAAGATGAACAAAAGTAATATTAAATAAAAATACCATATTCAACTCTTCCATTAGTTTACCAATGTTCTTGTTACACTGGGCTCTGACTGCATCAACCTGAAGATGAACAAAAGTAATATTAAATATCAATACCATATTCAACTCTTCCAGTAGTTTACCAATGTTCTTGTTACATTGGACTCTCACTGCATCAACCTGAAGATGAACAAAAGTAATATTAAATATCAATACCACATTCAACTCTTCCATTAGTTTACCAATGTTCTTGTTACATTGGGCTCTCACTGCATCAACCTGAAGATGAACAAAAGTAATATTAAATATCAATACCACATTCAACTCTTCCATTAGTTTACCAATGTTCTTGTTACACTGAGCTCTCACTGCATCAACCTGAAGATGAACAAAAGTAATATTAAATATAAATACCATATTCAACTCTTCCATTAGTTTACCAATGTTCTTGTTACATTGGGCTCTCACTGCATCAACCTGAAGATGAACAAAAGTAATATTAAATATCAATACCATATTCAACTCTTCCATTAGTTTACCAATGTTCTTGTTACACTGGGCTCTCACTGCATCAACCTGAAGATGAACAAAAGTAATATTAAATAAAAATACCATATTCAACTCTTCCATTAGTTTACCAATGTTCTTGTTACACTGGGCTCTCACTGCATCAACCTGAAGATGAACAAAAGTAATATTAAATATAAATACCATATTCAACTCTTCCATTAGTTTACCAATGTTCTTGTTACATTGGGCTCTCACTGCATCAACCTGAAGATGAACAAAAGTAATATTAAATATCAATACCATATTCAACTCTTCCATTAGTTTACCAATGTTCTTGTTACACTGGGCTCTCACTGCATCAACCTGAAGATGAACAAAAGTAATATTAAATATCAATACCATATTCAACTCTTCCATTAGTTTACCAATATTCTTGTTACACTGGGCTCTCACTGCATCAACCTGAAGATGAACAAAAGTAATATTAAATATCAATACCATATTCAACTCTTCCAGTAGTTTACCAATGTTCTTGTTACATTGGACTCTCACTGCATCAACCTGAAGATGAACAAAAGTAATATTAAATATCAATACCATATTCAACTCTTCCATTAGTTTACCAATATTCTTGTTACACTGGGCTCTCACTGCATCAACCTGAAGATGAACAAAAGTAATATTAAATATCAATACCATATTCAACTCTTCCAGTAGTTTACCAATGTTCTTGTTACATTGGACTCTCACTGCATCAACCTGAAGATGAACAAAAGAAATATTAAATATAAATACCATATTCAACTCTTCCATTAGTTTACCAATGTTCTTGTTACACTGAGCTCTCACTGCATCAACCTGAAGATGAACAAAAGTAAAAAGAAGTTATTCACCAGGAGGGATTTAATATGGGGAATATCACAAGGGAGGAGGGATATTCCTCATATCATCTCGACAGGTGAATAATGACTTTATACCATGGTCAAGAGCAATATCTACCCAAAGTCCTCTGTTGAATCAAGAATGAGAGAAAAAATGTTCTTGTAACATTTGGTTCTCACTGCATCAACCTGAAGATGATCAAACATAAAAAGAAGTTATTCACCAGGAGGGATTTAATATGGGGAATATCACAAGGGAGGAGGGATATTCCTCATATCATCTCGACAGGTGAATAATGACCTTATACCATGGTCAAGAGCAATATCTACCCAAAGTCCTCTGTTGAATGACAGAAAAAATGTTTGACTGACTTAGGAATGTCAAAGTAACATATTATCCTGTCCTAACGTGCATTAATTTAAGGAAAAAGAAAGATGTATTATACTTAATTTATATTTATATATTATACCGATATTGCTCTGACAATGGTATAATATGAAATATCAATACCATTTTCACATGGCTTCTATCATATCATAAATATCTTATGCTGTACTCATTGTCTTAAAAGGACTGCACCTGATATCATACTGCATCTACTCTTGTATTATATTGCATGTCTATCATATTGCATGTTATATTGCATCCTGCATAAACTAGACAACAGCAACGCCAAAGCGTAGCAAATCCCATCGAACAGCCATTGAACAGAATGTGGCCATTTTTCAAAATGGCCACATTCTACAAAAAGTTAGACAGTGTACCATGCTTAAAGTATTCACATACCAAATATGAACAAAATTGCTCCGCTACTTTTCGAGTAATAGTTAAATATGTTAAAATGGTGGCCATTTTGAAAAATGGCTGCCTTCTACCAAAAGTGTCATTAGAGAGTGTGCCATGCTTATAGTATTCACTTACAAAATATGAACAAAATCGCTCCCCTACTTTTCGAGTTACAGCAAAAATCGTAAAATAGCAAGTAAAGGCCACCATTTTTCAAGATGGCTGCTATGTGCTTCTTTAAGATCTACATTTCTAGCTTTATTAAGGTCCTACATATTTTTTTTTAAATTTAAAACATATTGCTATTACAGTTTTACATATTGTTCGAGCAGATCTCCTACCCCCCCCAATAGGGTATATGTTTACAAAATATGAACAAAATTGGGCCAACAGTATTTGAGTTATTGCCCGGACGGACAGAAAGACGGACGGATGTACGTACGGACGGAGGCGTTCTCTATATTCCATCATATACAGAGGCGTAGCTAGCCCATTTTGCGAGTGTACGCCCGTATGATTTCCCGGTTTTATCAAAATTAACAAAACGATGGTTCCATAAAATAGGAAGATCCCGGGTGTTCAGAAGATATGGCACACACTAAACACTCTTAATTCAATGAAGGAAATATGTATTGTTTGATCATTTTGACATAGCTTTTTAGAGGGATTGAATTAACTGTATTAACAGATAATATTTGGGAAACAAAATAGACAGATTCTATATAATCATGCCATCGGCGATTGAAGCCGTCTATCAAGGCGATTCTATTTTTTAGGCTACCTAAAACTGTATGTATGAGGCTCATTGTTTTAAGCTTTTGTGGTCATTCTCCATGAAATATTATTATTTTTTCTGTGTTTGTTTTTATCTAGCTCACAAGATGATAAACAATAAAAGAACAGTTGCACGACCGTCTCAACTCCAATTCGGATCTTAACAATCTGTACGTGATTCTATAGAAAAAATTTTATCTTTCTGTTTTTTGCATTTTTGCATTTTCGAACATGTCAATAACAGTATCAATGTTTATATCCTGTTCCCTATGGATATGTATCATGGCCAAGGAAGAAAGTCTTTCCTCGTTCATTGTGGAACGCAAGTATGACTTAATGAATAACAATCAACGGGATCAACGCCGGGAGCTCTTGCTGGGGCCGCCATTGAAGAATACACAACAACAATGTCAACTCAACCGAAACGAAATAAAATTCTCTAATTATCAGTAGCTAACTGATTCAAAACAAAGAAAATGAAATAATCGAGGACTGTTTTATTTATTAACACGAGTCTTCATAGATCTATCGATTTCTATCTCTTGGTAAAATATTTATTTTTCATCACAATTAATCAGGTAAATTTTATTTTTCCTTAAAATTTGAGAGTACGCCTGGGCGTACTTGGCGTACACGTAGCTACACCATTGATATATCACATTTCATCTCATAATTATACAGTAAAATAATAATGAATCTGTTACTTTATATTCATATTTTGTAATTAATCAAACATTGTCATAAGTGGTTGATAAGTCTTAAGTGGGCTGGACTTGACATAAAGGTCTATTTTTTATGATCATATGTATAAAATAATGAATAAAAACAACAAACAGTACCTCCTTTCTTGTTTTAATCCCAGCCTCATTAAGGATATTATTCAGAGCCTGCTGGAGACGTTGTACCTCTTCTGTTTGCTGCTGCTCATGTATAATACACTGGTCCTTCTCAAGAATAGCATTCTCCGTCATCTGTATGCTTTCTCTAAGTTGTATCACAGCCTCCTGCTCTCTCTGCTCCAGCTCAGCACTGAAAATATTGAGAAGAAAACATGAAATACTTGCGTTGGTGTATAGAAAATGAGGGTTCACATTAGAATTTCAACAAGGCATTAACATGCCAAATGTCACAACATGCCATTTGTTAAAGACACCGACCACCAGACACCGACCGCCAGACACCAACCGCCAGACACTACCACCAAATACTTTCACAAAAAATGGAGACCATAAAAATATGTACTCCAACGAGTAGCTTAAATTCCACCAAACAAAACATTTTTGATAAATAGGGGCCATCTTGAAAATTTCTTCTTGAACAGAGCTCCTTTTACCTGGCATCATATCAGCTTATAAAAATTGAACCAAATCCGTAAAGCAATATTTGGGTTATTAAAGATTACATTTTTAATAACAAATGTTGGCCATTTTGATGAAGTGGTCATCTTGTAATATTCTTCTTTAAGCAGGGTCCTTATCTCCAGGCATCAGCATATAAAATTTGAACCCAAACCATCCTGGTATATATGAGTTTTAAATATTATTTTACGAAAAATGGTGGCCATTTTGAGATTAAACTGTCATCTTGGAAATGTCTTCTTGAGCAAAGCTCCTCTGTCTCTAGGCATCAGCATGTAAAATTTGAACGAAATCAGTGTCTACCACTCAACTGGTATTTGAGTTATCAAAGATTATGTTATTTTAAACAAATTTCGGCCATTTTGAAATTTAGCTGTCATCTTGAAAGTTCCTTCTTGAACAGAGCTCCTGTGCTCCTGTTTTTAAGCAAAGCCCTAAGTCCCAAGGTGTCAACATGTAAAATCCAAACCAAATCTGCCGACTAGTATTTGAGTTACTGTATCAAATAATCCTTTTTTTACGAAAAATGGCAGCCATTTTCAATTGACTGCCCATATTGAAAATTCCTTCCCGAGCAAAGGTCCTACACCCATAAGGCATAATAAGCATATGGAATTTTCACCAGATCCATCAACTGGTACTTGAGTTATCGCCTGGGCAAATGAACTAAGAGACGTTAGGACGAATGGATTCTCTATATCCCTACCATGTTCACTCAATAGAATGAAAACAGGTTAATTGTTCCTCATCAAATATCTCTTTAATCTGGTTCCCAACTTCGTGACATTTTCAATTTTCAATTCATTAATCTTTGGAATTAATAATGAATCCGATATCAAAATTACTTAGAATTGTTTTTTGATTCCCTCAGCAACAGCTGAGGTAGGGATTTTAATTAACAAAATATCATTCTTGATATATTAAAAACATATACGAAATTATAAGTCCTTTCATTCCATATCGAATAATAAAAAAAGTAGGAGACAAAGTTGGCAAAATGAATTTCTACAGGGTGGTCCAAAAAAATTGGAACATTTGTTAATTGAACATGAAACCTTTATTTTTCCTCTGAAATGCACCAAAATTTTACTGAGCATAGTTCAGTCACTTGTTTATCTGATGTAAAGTTTATACATTGTTGTTTGCACCTTTAAACTTTATATCAGATAGTGACTGAACTATGCTCAGTTAAAGTTTGGTGCATTTTAGAAGAAAAATAAAGGTTTGCGTTCACTTATCAAATGTTCCAATTTTTTTGGACCACCCTGTAATTGCAATTTTAAGTCTCTCTTATTTTCCAGAAGAAAATATATGAAACCAGAATAAGAATTGCTATTGACGCTCATCAACATTATAACTAACAATGGCAATTTGCACTATGAAGGTATGTATATTCAATTTATATGAATTGCAAAGGACATGCATAAGTGATTGAGTCCATTAATATTATAATTTTCATTTTAACAGGTCAAGTTACAGCATTTAATAATTCAGATGTGAGTAGGTGGTTACCAGTTTCACCACCTGGTGGCTAATTCTAATAATTATATAAATGAAAATATGTTCAGTAAAACGAAATATTATCTGTCCAATAAAAGAAGTCACATTTTCAAAGAAAATTAAAGTTTGCAGATGTAGTTTTACATGTAGATTTCAAATATGATATGACTTAATTTTGAAAACTTAATGGTGTAAATCAAGATTATTTCTATTCACATCTACTCGTACATAGTCTATTGCAGATATTTAGGCTGCATTTTTTTAACTGTCCATGGCGATAGCAAATCGGGCAGCACTTTATGAGCCTACTCAGTAGTAGGAATCATGAAAAAATCAATAAGCCCCTGTGATGCAAATTACATGCTAACATGTTTTCAACAAAAACAGTTCATCCAAGCATACTTACATCACTTAATAGCGTTGTTTAAACCTTCTCAGGCACAACAGCATTGGCTAGTCGCTGATGAACCACAGAAGTTCTATTGAATAAACGGATGTGTCTTTCAAAAGAATTATGGGAGTGTAAGTACACCTGGATGAACCGTATCTGTTGAAAACATGTGACCATGCAATTTGCACCTTGAGGCCCATTGATCCCTCTTGTGGCACCCACAGGGAAAATTCACTAAACACCAACCAATCCACCTGCACCACAGGCAGTACAAATGCAAACTAAACAGTACTAAACAGAACTCTGTTATCTTTGTTCAAAAATTGTCTAAAAATGCATTTTTTGTCACTTCCTGTTTTGTCATTTCCTGTTAAGTGTCATGACACCTTAAAATGGTGGCCATTTTTCAAAATGGCCACCTTCTACCAAAAGTGTCATTAGAGAGTGTCCCATGCTTATAGTATTCACATACCAAATATGAACAAAATCGCTCCACTACTTTTCAAGTTATGGTAAAATATGTTAAAATGGCGGCCATTTTTCAAAATGGGCGCTTTCTACCAAAAGTGTCATTAGACAGTGTGCCATGCTTATAGTAATACCAAATACCAAATATGAACAAAATAGCTCTACTGCTTTCTGAGTTACAGCAAAAATCGTAAAATAGAGAGTAAAGGCCGCCATTTTTCAAGATGGCTGCCATGTGTTTCGTTTATATCTACATTTCTAGCTTTATTAATGTCCTTTATAATTTTTTTACATTTAAAACATAGATGTACTGTAGGGTTCAGTTAGACATACAGTGTATCTAGGTTATAATATTGATTCTGTTTTACCCACTTGATTTATACTGCAATTTTGAATTGCCCCCAGCAGTGGTGCATTGCGTAATAAGTAATGAGATTTCCCCCCAGGTATCAAGAAAAAGAACAAAAAGCCTGTGGCCCAAATTACATTGTCCCATGTTTTCAACAAAAATCTCATCCAAGCGCACTAACACTCAAATAATTCTTTTGAAAGACATCATGGTTTATTGCAATTGAACTCCTGTGGTGCACTAGCAACAAGCCGACGCAGTTGACATACGCTGTTACCGAGTAAGTTTAACACATCATAATTAGCGGTGTAAGTGCGCTTGGATGAACTGCTTTTATTGAAAACATGTGAGCATGTAATTAATTTGCAACGCATGGGCTCATTGTTCTTTTTCGTGATACCTGAGGGAAACATATTATATATTATACTATGCACTCACCCGCAGATAGTTCAAAAATGCAGCCTTTTTTTTAAAATTTATTGTCAAACAGCCTTACATTTGTATCATTTCAGAGTGTGTTGTTGGTGGTGTGTCTTCTTGTAAAAGGTGGGACTCCCTTGCAAAATAGCAAAGATATAGTGATGCGTGGGAACAACATCACAATAGTAACACATGGAATGTTCAGTAATGCCACAAATATGGTATACTTGGATCTTAGCAACAACAAAATATCAGAGATTAAAGCTGGAGCATTTTCAGGTCTGAAATCATTGCAAATACTTTACTTGAGAGGAAACAATCTTAAAATCTTAAAAACAGGAATTTTTAATGACCTGTTATCCCTTTGGTATATTCATCTACAAGCAAATGAAATGTCAGAGATAGAAACTGGTGCATTTTCAGGTTTGGTATCATTGCATACCCTTTCCCTTCAGGGAAACAAACTTCCAGTCTTAAAAAATGGAATATTCAAGAGCCTTAAATCTTTAGAAGTACTCAACCTTTACGACAATGACATTTCAGAGATTGAAGCAGGGACTTTTCTCGGTTTGCAAGCATTAAAAACACTCAAATTGCAAGGAAACAAATTTAAAATTTTGACAAAGGGAATATTCAAAAACCTTAAATCCTTGAACCACCTTAATCTTGCAAAAAACATAATATCAATAATAGAATCAGATGCATTTTATGACTTGCAATCATTAAATTCATTAATGTTATTTTCTAATAAACTGACAAATGTGACAGGTGGGATGTTCAAAAAATTATCCTCTCTAACGAGCATTGACCTTACAGCAAATAAAATATCAGAAATAGAACCTGGGTCTTTTTCGAGTATAAAACAGTGTCTTCACTTATATTTGAGTCAGAATAAACTTAAAAAACTTTGTTCTGGCATGTTCAGCGGTATGCTTGGATTACAATATTTATATATGACTTACAATGAAATAACACAAGTTGAATCTGGTGCATTTTCGGGCCTTGATAACCTTGAATATCTTTATCTAAATAACAATAACCTGCATAAAATACCAACTGATATATGCGAACATTTATCAAATTTAGAATATTTAGACATTGGAAGTAACAACATCACATCTGCCCTCTCTGAATACATAAGTAGTAATGAAATAAGGGAACTATGTTCAATCATGAAACCCAAATCAGATCTTACACATGTCAAAACTGGAATGCCATTTGTCAACACTACAGTTTCAGCGTTTCAAACAAGACAACCATTGATTTGGATAGTATGTGGATGCTCAGTTTTCAGACTGTTTACAACAACTTGAGAGTGCCTGACATATGGTACTACAAAGGCAAATTATATCGGTTCCAATACAAGCTAGATCGAGGCTCAAAATTATGAGCCAGTATGGACAAAAAAGAGCACACTCCCTATACAGGCAAGTATGGGGCCTGTAATTATAAGTTAGGGTTGCCGTAAAAGCATGTACAAAGATTGTCATGTTAAATTTGAAGCCTGTATTAGCATTTACGTGGCTCATCATTTTAAATTCTAGGCCCGTATGAGCATGTAACAGGCTCATAATTTTAAATTCGAGGCCCGTACAAGCACATACAAGACACATAATAAAACTCTTTTTGAGCACAAAAAAGGAAAACAAATATGTCTTTGATTTCCAAGTTTTCAACACCAACTTATCCTATGCGTTTGTTATCCTAACTTTTTCCATAAAATGCAAAAAGAAATGTACTAATATGCATGTTTTTGTACGTTGTCTGACATTGCTTATTTTGTAAATTTGTTTTCTACCTTTATACAAGTCCATCATATGGTACAGGCCTTTAAAGAATATTTTGAAAACTGTACAGACATATTTATCCACATATCCATGTTCATTCATCAAGTGACAAGCTATAACGTGCCTCATTATGAGCCCTGTATGAGCAAGTACATGGGGCAAAATTATGGGTTCTTGGGCATCACAATGACAGGCCGTTATAGAGCTCAGAAGTAACAAATTACTATGGGGCCCATTACCATCCCTGTACAGACAAGTACAAGGGTAAAAAATTATGGGTTCTTACAGTCTTTGTCACAAGTTATTGTGAGGCTCGGAAATTATGAGCAATTATTATGAGATTATAATTGGGACTATGGCAACTGGTAAAAAAGTACTGTATAACATTGTTATTATTACTGAATTGTAAAACATCTTCACATTTATGGAATAAAGATAAATGTGTTTTAACTGAAAACATTTTCATGATAATTTTTAATATGTTGTGTTGCATTTGTTCATTCCAAGCAGGATCTTTTATCAGCTTAAAATTATAACTTCAATAAGAAAATCAAGTCTGTAATTTTCAAGTTTCTGAAGTGCTTGACAGTAGTGAATATATATCATAGGTCAGTGAGCAGGCCTTAATAGATTGAAATATTCCTTAAATGCCCACATTTTTTTGCATTTTACCAAGGTGTATGCTGGTTGTGCCATCTTAATTACTGATAAAATTGAAAATATGTTTAAGATGATAGCTTAGGGAGGGTAACCATTTCTCCCCATGGGGTAGCCATATCTATTACTACCAGTTTCTTTTGACTAACAAAACAATTGTAGACCTCTCCATTCGGTCAACCCACAAAATTATAGACCTCGACTGTGTAAACCTTGTCTCAGTCAACAGTAGTTTCTCAGTTTACATCTTGGTATATAATTTTGCCTGTTGACATCTGGAGAGGTCAAGAATTGTATAATGTTAGATCACATAAAATCTTTCCAGTCACTTTCCATCACTGAAAAATGTTATAAAAATACCTCAAAATGTTATAAAAACCCATGTTAAGCTTTTTGAATAAAGGGGTATTAACCCTCAAAGGCACCATTAGCCATTCTTTTAGCATGTATATGTATTTCCCAAATTGTCATGTTCATCACATATGCACTATCCATATCAACTCCATTTCATGGTGACTATCAAGGCCCCATTTATTGCGACCAAGTTTCCGCTGACATCACTAGCAGTGAGCTCATGCTAGAAGCATAGCCTTGAGAGATACGATAAAATATAGTTATAGTTGAAGGATGTTGTTGCCTTGCAATTGAAATAGCCATTATACAGTAAAATTTCAAAGAAAATTCTTTATTTCAATATCTCTCAAGGCCCTGCTTCTAACATGAGCTCATTGCTTGCAAGTGGGGCCTGGATAGTCCACGTGCATTTGTTCATGTACAAGTGACCTTCTAAATTGATATAAAGGGATATTCCTGTTCAGACCATTTGTATCCTGATATGATAGCTATAATCATATATATACTTTCCATATTTAACACAACACTGGAAAATGATTTAATATAGTCAATATTGATCATTTAAAAATGTAGTGCTCATTTCCTGTAAGCTGCCATCTTTTAAGATGTCACTCAGGAAGTGATGTCATCGACTCTCAACTTTCATAACCTTGCCTAAACAGTAGGAAAGTAGCACACAATCACTTTTAGACAAATGGTCTTTACTTGATGTTCAAAAATATGAAGAAGAGACTTTTAGTATTAATTTAGGCCTAGACAAAATTGAAAAGAATATTCAGCTAGTTTTATAATCCTTAATTGAGAGTCGATGACATCACTTCCTGAGCAAAATCTTAAATTTGTTCTTTGGGATAAAAACACATTATGGTCAATAAATGTATAATATTGAGATATAAAATCACAACCTGCTGCCATGCTCATTTCTTGTTCAACTGAGAACTGTTTCATTCCATATCGTATTATAGGCGAGGGTTTAAATTACTTATTGCTAATATTAAGATGAAAGAGCCCATGATCTCATGTTTATTGGCAACAGCTGAGGTAGGAATTTTAATAAGAATTTTAATTATCCGGTCATCAAATATATATTAAAATGTACAAAGTTGACAAAAATAATTTCCAATTGCAATTCTAAATCTATTTTAAATTTCCAGAACAGAATATATAATACCTTGTATAGAAATTGCTATTACAAAACTCTTGTGGCGCTCATCGACGTTTTAACTTACAGTATGGTATCTAACTCTATGAAGGTATGTGTATTTTCTCAATTTATATAAATGCAAAGGATGTGTACCCATAAGTGTATAAAATCTGCCAAGAAAAATATGTAGTAGAATCAAATGTGAAAATAGTTACTTTATAATTAATGTTTGATCTTTTAAAGGCAATATGCTAGCAGTTTTCACCATTGTTCAGGACTTCTACTTTTGATCAGTCTAATTAATTTCAAGTTGAAAATATTAGTATCATTTGTAAAAGTATTTACGATCAAACAGATAAACCATCAAGAGCTTCTATATCGACTCTTTAAAAAGACCATACACTTGAAATATATAAATGTTAAGCTTCTATATCGACTCCAACTGTATGTTAAGTACATGTATGGAGATTCAGTTTGTCAGCTCAGGAGAATCTGAATACACATTCATAGATGTTCATGTATGAATTAATTACTGGTGTTTAATTGAAATGCTACCTGTAAGACTATGTGAACTCGTTTACAAAGAAGATATAGTGATTTTTGTCATCTAATGTACGTGTGACACCTGGTAAGTACTAGGTGTAAAATTCAAATTAATGGTTTTGATGTATAGTTTTTTGTTTTTTTGGGAAATCAATATTAAATTTTGTCTTATATAAAGAATTCTTAAAATTACAAAGCCTAGTATGAAGATGTAAGATTAAGTTTGACATACCTAATACTTTATAATATTGATTCTGTTTCAGCTATTTGATTTACATTTCTATTATTTCAGAGTATGTTGTTGGCTGTTTGTGTTCTAGTTAAAGCCGTGACTCCCTTGCAAAACAGCAAAGATATAGATATGAGTGGGAACAACATTACAATAGTAACACATGGAATGTTCAGTAATGCCACAAATTTTGAATCTTTGGATCTAAGCAACAACAAAATATCGGATATTGCACCTGGGGCATTTTCAGGCCTGAAATCATTAAAAAACATCTACTTGGAAAGAAACAATCTTAAAATCTTAAAAACTGGAATTTTCAGTGACCTTGTATCCCTTTTGGCTATTCGTTTACAGGATAACGAAATATCAGAGATAGAAAGTGGCGCATTTTCAGCTTTGCTATCACTGAACTCCATTTTCCTTGAAAGAAACAAACTTTCAGTCTTAAAAAATGGAATATTCAAGAGCCTTACATCGTTACAAGCTCTCAACCTTTATGACAATGACATTTCAGAGATTGAATCAGGGACTTTTATTGGGTTGCAAGCATTAGAAAAACTCAAATTGCAAGGAAATAAACTCAAAATGTTGACAAGGAAAATGTTCAAAAACCTTAAATCCTTGAGACAACTTAATCTTGCCAACAACAATATTTCAGTAACAGAATCAGATGCATTTTCTGACTTGCAATCATTAAATTCATTATTGTTACATTCTAATAAACTGACAAATGTAACAAATGGCATGTTCAGAAATGTATCCTCTCTAACAAAAATCGACCTCGCATTCAATGAAATATCTATAATAGAACCAAGGTCTTTTTCTAATTTGAAACAGTGTGATTCCTTGTATTTGGAGCATAATAAACTCACAAAACTTTATTATGGCATGTTCAGCATTATGCCTGTATTACGATTTTTATATATGTCTTTCAATGAAATAACAAACATTGAATCTGGCGCATTTTCAGGCCTTGATGGTCTTGAATATCTTCATCTAAGTAACAATAACCTGCATAAAATACCAACTGATATATGCGAACATTTATCAAATTAAAAATTTTTAGACATTGGAAGTAACAACATGACATCTGCCCCCTCTGAATACACAAGTAGTAATGAAATAAGGGAACTATGTTCAATCATGAAACATAAATCAAATCTCATGATGTCAACAATAGAATCTACACATGTCAAAACTGGAACGCCATGTGTCAACACAACGGTTTCATCCTCTCAAACAAGACAACCATTGATTTGGATAATATGTGGATGCTCAGTTTTCTTACTGTTTTCGATAATTTGAGAGTCTCTGACACAGTGAAATAATGGAAAACGAGACAGTTATATATTATGATACAATCAACGAGAAAAGTAAAGAATGTGACAAATGTAAATGTGTAGAACCAGGGGTGGACCCGGGAACCAACAAGGGTGGGGGGCCAAATTTCAGGTCAGAGAAAACAATTTTGGCCCCTAATTTTGAGGCCCCCCTTAAGAAAAAAGCCAAGGTAACCATGGTATTCCATGGTACATCCATGATAATCCATGGTTTTCCATGGAAATTCATGGTTTTTCATGGTAATTTCAATGGAAATTCATGGACATCCATGGTAATCTTCCATGGATATTTACCATGATTTTCCATGATAATTAGTGGTTTGATAATTGTTTTTTTATGGACGTGTCATGGTTTTTTACCAGGACACATGGAGATCCAAGTTGAACTGAGACTTACATGTATCATTGAGAAAAAAGGTGGACATTTCATGTTTTTTTTAGATTTAGCAGGAACATTTGTCAAATATTAAACTCGGCTTCCTTACAAATGAGAAAATATGTGAAAATGGTGTAACTTTTCTAAAAGGAAATATGATAATGCAGCCACAGTAGGCCACAAGATTTCAAAGGGAAATGTGTATAGGGCTTTTGTGTAGATCAAGACTAGATAGAGAATGCTTATTTTTTAGGCCAAACACTTCTAGCCTTTGGAAAAGTCAAGCTAACCCCGACCTAACCCTACGGTACCTCTGTTTTGTTTCAATACTTTCTTAAATATTCAGTTATGAAAATTAATATGAAATAATTTCTAAAATAAATAACTCTTTTTCTTAAATTACATGTCTTACATTTTAGAATGCAAACCATGGTTTCTTTCTTTGAAGTTGAGGAAACTGCAATCAAAAGCCATGGAAGTCGGTTGATTGCAATCGAAAGCCATGCTTTTCCATGGCTATTTCTTTGATGTTTTGGAAAGTGCAATCAAAAGCCATGGTTTTCCATGGTTATTCTTTTGATCTTTTGAAAGTCCATGGTTTTCCATGGCTATTTGTTTGGTCTTTTGGATGCAGAAAAAAGAATACTGCATAATGAACTTTTTCAAATAAAGTCTCATTTAACCTTTATGAGCACATTGTCTCAAAAATCCATAGAAAAGTATATTCTTTTTCAGAATTTTGACTTGAAATTAAGGTGGGGGATTAAACACAAGCCTATGCCTGCAAACTGAAATCTATTTGTCTACGCACTAATGTTATCATAATCCATTTAAAAAGAAGTCATGAAGGAGGGAGGGGGTTACCAGCACCATTTGGCTTAAAACATATACCTTAAGTAATCAAAAATTGATTTGTCTTTGAATAGGAATATAGGAAAATACCATGAAAAACCATGAATTTCCATTTAAAAAGAAGTCATGAAGGAGGGAGGGGGTTACCAGCACCATTTGGCTTAAAACATATACCTTAAGTAATCAAAAATTGATTTCTAACTCTCAAATTAGTGTTTAGATTTAATCTCTTCACCTTCCCTCTATGATTAGTCTCAATCCAGCTTTGGATTCATTCATTAAAACATTGATTCAATTTGGAAGATTTGGGTAAATATAAAACCTGCCAAAATTGTTGATTTTACAACTCCAAGTCACTTAGTATCATGGTAAAAACATGACATGTTCATAAAAAGCCAATTACCAAACCACTAATTACAATGGAAGATCATGGTAAATATCCATGGAAGATTACCATGGACGTCCATGAAATTCCATGGAAAATACCATGAAAAACCATGAATTTCCATGGAAAACCATGGATGCACCATGGAATATCATGGCTACCATGGCTTTTTTCTTAAGGGCCATTTTCTTCAAAATTTGGCCTGAAATTAAGAAATAAGGCCCAGTAATGACCAAAAAGGCCCACTTTTTACCCCCCCTGGATCCGCCACTGAGAACACTTATAGTAAAACAAGTTTTTCTTTTTAGGAAGCATACTTCATGTATTTAAGTGTGGAAATGTGAACATGATTTACTGAAAAATGTAAAATATTTACGGAGAACATTGTTCAAAGCTTTTTAAGACATTCACATTATGCATATCTAACTTGAATAGGGGAACAGACGAAACAATCCCCAAAATAAAAATCAGGTGAAATACTGGTATTTGTTTCCATATATAACTTGGAAATGAGTCATTTTGAGGAAAAGATCAATAAAGGATTGAAAAAATAGCTACTCCGGTCCTGTTAATTTTCAGAAGCTTTGCATATTCTTTACATTTTTAAGTCAGTGAGTGACTGCTACTGAGACAGCATTTGTGTATGCCTGCGGTGCTAGTGAATTGTGTAACATTTTTTTATATGAGGTTTCTCCCCAGATATCACTAAAAGAACAATAAGCCATGCGGTGCAAATTACATGCTCGTGTGTTTTCAACAAAATAGCTTATGCAAGCGCACCTACACTCACATACAAGTAATTCATTTGAAAGACACCAAGGTTTATCGCAATCTAACTCCTGTGGTGCACTAGCAACTAGCAGATGCGGTTGACACACAAGAGCAGCCAACAAGGTTGCCACAGCATAATTAGTTTCAGTTCGCTTGGATGAACTGCTTTCGTTGAAAACGTGTGAGCATGTAATTTGCAACACATGGTTCATTGTTCTTTTTCGTGATACCTACGGGGAATACTAATTAACTAATTATGCAATGCACTAGCTGGCGGGCAGTTCAAAAACGCAGCCTTAAACTAACTAAACCAAGTTATATGCAGATTAATTTCCCAAGTAATTAGTTTCACCAATATATACACTCTGTCTCTTGTTAATCAACCGTGGCACAATACTCTCAATCAATCAAAATCAATTTTATGTTCATGAAGCTCCAGGCCCTTTAAAATTATCATTTATTACATAAATTCATAAGTCTATTTGACAATATCGACTTCTTCCTCACCCGTACCCATGTGACATCTTTCATTACATGTATTGTATTTGATTAATGTACATGTAAATGTATGAATGAATCCCACTGATACATGATAAGAAACTACAACTCAGAATTGATATGTGTTATTGTAAAAAAAAAATAGTGACATATTATCCACATACTTCATTTACAAAGGATCCCCTTTGCCACCGTGCATGAACAGTTTGAGATATTTAGTCTAATATCCACAACTAAAGGGTGCTCAAAAAACTGCAATGCTGCATTTTCACATATCTTTGTCATTTTGGGAATTACTCCCTGATATTTGTAACATCATTTAATGTCCTCCCATCCTACCATATTTGATAATCGTCAGATAGTCGCAATGTCACAGCACTTTGAACAACATGCTCTAGCTGTGGCCATCATCCTGCTGTAGGGAAACCTGCACAAGTTGTCAATCACCCGACTGCGTTCCTCAGCAGGTGTGGCCAGAAGACATGGATGGTTTCCCTTTTAAGGTCTGCAATTGTCCTGTGGTCATTCTTGTACACTCTATCTTTGCATATCCCCACAGGTAGAAGTCAGATACGTGAGCAGATTTGCCTATAGCGCAATAGTGGCCACTAAAGTATGTTGTTTAAAGTACTGTGACATTATGACTGTCAGTCTGATGGCCAGTGCTATTTGAGTTATCAAAGATAATATATTTTGTTTAGAAAAATGGCAGCCATTTTAAAATTCAGCTGCCATCTTGAAACGTGAGTAAACAAGGATTACGTTTTTTTTTTACAAAAAATGGTGGCCATTTTGAAATTCAGCCACCATCTTGAAAATTCTTTCTAGAACAAATCTATTTGTCCCTAGGCATCATCACATAAAATTTTTACCAAATCCGCTCACTGGTATTAAGTTATCAAACATTACGTTTTTTACGAAAAATGGTCACGATTTTGATTTAGTAGCCATTTTGAAAATCTCTTCTTCAGCGTGGCTCCTTTAACCCTAGGCATGAGCAAATCAAATTTGAACCAAATCCATCTACTAATGTTTGAAATATCAAAGATTACATTATTACGACAAATAATGGCCATTTTGAATTGAGCAGCCATATTGAAAATTCCTTCTTGAGCCAAGGTCCTACACCCATAAGCCTATAAATCTTAATTAAATCTGTCAACCAGTATTTGAGTTATTTTCCAGACACATGAATAGACGTCATTTGTTGCTGCTGTATCAGTATCTTCATTTGTTGTCTTCTTCCTTCTTTATTGTCTTTTTTTTTGTTGTCTTGATTATCTTGTATTTGATTGTGATGTTAGTCATTTTCATTTCTTTGTGGTCCATAGACTTGATACTATATGTAGGTGGGTAAAAAGTTTTGATCTGGCCAGAAAACTCTCCCCTACCCCTTACTGATGTTAATTCATTATCTTATATCTGTTGTTTTCTCTTGTCTTCTAATTTTTCTTAGTTTACCCTATTTGCGGAGAATATACTTCTTACAATTTACAAATGTGTTATTGCAAATCCTTGTTATAGCTCTCTTGGTATACAAATTCAGCATGCCACACTTATAGCCTTGACTTTTTAGTTTTTTCCCAAGGCTGGTAACTTTGTTAGTTGCATCTTCCAATTGACTGCATTTCTTGAAATCCTTATTACGTATTTGCGATATCGGACGGACGGAGAAACAGACGGACAGCTTTCCTATATCCCCCTCAAACGTTGTTCGGTGGAATAATTACAAAACCAGCTATAGTTTCATTGATATAATGAGTGTAGCCTGAGGCATGGGGCAGGCAAGGTACCGACCCAAAGGCCCTAAATTTAGAAAGGATTGGTATTGATATGGTGAACTGAATTCAACAATGTTTTTCTCTTAAACCAATTATTGAAAACGTTCTGTAAAAAGACATGGTCCTTTATGTAATTTTGGACAACTGATTGACAACAATTTAATGCGAAAATTATTTATATTTATTTTAATATAACTGTTTTTAAAATTTTTTGATTTTTGTGCAATTGTTTTTTTGTTCCTTTGTACCAATTCTTGAGAATGAAATAAAATATTCTTTCCGAAGCTTGTTGGAACAAAATAGCATATATAACATTTTCTTAGACCTCTCAATATTGTAATTGTACAAAGGAAATTTTGGTTGATTTAACAAAAAGAATTCAAAGAATTCGAAAAAAAAAATTAAGATATAACTTTTATTTCATTACCCCCCTATCACACCAAACTCGTTCTTACCCGTTCTTACCAGTCCTACGAAAACGTCGTAAAACGGGCTCAATCTGGCTGTGGTCGGGAAATATGTCTGAAATAATTAGCTTCTTCGTTCTTAAACAGTCTTCAATACGTCCATCTCGTTCGCAGTTCGTTCAGGTCGCACCACGTCGGTGTGCAACGCCGTAGAACGCATCCCTTAGTCTAGAAGGTCATCATGACCTGATAACAGAACGGTATGGTCGCAATCGAATTTTGAATCGATTCAAAATTCTAAAATCACATTGCCGTCTGAGAACGTTCATAAAGTTCGTAAATAGACCTTAGAAAGTTACAGGTACGTTCATTCCGTTCGCACACAGTTTAAAACCAGTTTTGAAGAACGCAGTGGCAACTTGTTTGGTGTGATAGCTATATTTTTGCTAACTCGTTCATAAGCAGTGTTAAATACGTTCTTAATCAGTTTAAACCCGTTTGCAATGAGTTCTACCTCGTTCTCAACACGTCCTCAGACACTTCAACTCGTTGTTAAAACGTCCCTAGTAGGATTGAAGTACGACGGTTCCGTTCGTAGTACGTCCAGCTCGTCGTTAGTACGTTGTCACTCGTTCTAATTGTAGAACGTGACGACCACCTAGAACACCTACCCGTTCGAGTACGTTCGATGAAGTTTGTAAATAGATCCCAAACGGTTCTTAGTACGTCCAGTCCGTTCGTACACAGTTGAAGCCCGTTCTGGAGAACGTAGTGAGAACTAGTTTGGTGTGATAGTAGGGTTAACAAGATACTTTTTTAAATCAACCAAACTTTTCTTTGTACAATTACAATATTGAGCGATCGAAACATGTTGTGTTGATGTCATTTTGCCCCAATGAGGTTCGGATAGATGCTTCATTTCATTACAAATAGGGTCTGATGTGTTAAAACAATATAGAGAAAAATATATATCTTTTTTTCAAATTATTATGTTACCATTCAAAAGATGACCATTAAATTGACGATGTGTACAATTTTCAGATTTTTTATGACTGGTTTAAGAGAAACGACTTTGTTCAAAAAGTTTACCATATCGATACCAATCCTTTTTCCAGTTTGGAGAATTTACTTTTTTAATTTTACTTAAGCTATGGGGTTTCAATGCACTTACCATTTTCTCTGCATATCTGTGAGCTTTTCTTCAATTATAAGTTTTTCTCTTTTGAATTTGGCACCATCTCTTTGAGCACTACTGAGTTGTCCCTCTAGATTGGTCAGTGTGGATTTAACACTTGAGAGTTGGCTGTTGAGGCTGTGGTTGGTTGTTTTATACTCAGCGCATTCCTTATCCTGTAGTGCAGTAACAACATTTCAGTAAACAAAATATAAATATTAATAATAACTTAAGTTCATTTACTTCAGAGTAAAATGTTTTATTTTCGACGTTTCGCTAATCATCCAATTAGCTTTATCAAGATTCAAAATGGAAGTACACATAAAAATAAAACATTTTACTCTGAAGTAAATGAACTTAAGTTATTATTAATATATTACCAGAGTGATGAATTTACACAGAAATATATAAATATATTTGCAATTACAATAGTGTAACAACTGTTACAGAAACTGAATGTCAATGCTGAATACCAGTCAAAAATATAGTGACATAAATGTCACAACATCTTGGTGGTGCCATAGAAATATCATATTGTTAAGTAAATCTCTGAGGCACAGCACTTCTGTGTATATTATATTATTATGCACCTCATTAAAATTCTCAAATCTGATTGGTTAAGAGCTGCGAGGTTTATTGCCATACGTGGCAGAAAGATCTCGTTCTATCCAGTATTGAAGCAACGAGATCTCCAACCATCCCGTATGCCAGAATCCTCGAAAAAAAATACTAGGCTCAGCTTCTGTTTTAGTAGACCCATTCTTTAAAATAAAGTATTTCTTGACAATTTAACACCATCTTTTATTTATCTACAGTAAATTAAGAAGGGAGGTGCATAGGCTCGGTTTTGCCTCGACTCGTATTTTTTTCTTCGGATAGGTATTCTGGCATATCTACCTCATGGTCATCTAGTATTTGTTTAAAACCAAACTGCTCCTCAATGCAATTAAATATTACAATAAAAAATAAGGTAATTCTAAAAGGTTGCAAAAAATATTAAATCGTAAAATGTTGCACATAACATTTAAAAAATCTTAAAATGTTGCACAAAAAGTTACAAAATACTAAAATGTTGCACAAAAAAATAACAAAATCCTCCACACAAAGAAATGGGGAGAGCACTGTAACAGATAACATAAATACAGTATTTGCCAATACATATGAGCTATCTTTATGAGAGAAATCATGTTCTAAGGCGATGTACAGCCAAATCAAAAAGTTGTAAAACATATGTAGCATATCAAAAGTCTATATGAGGTGCAGTTCTATAAGAGGCAACTTGGTCAGAATAATATTTTTGCCTACTTTGGAACTAATCTGAGACTGTCTTCAAATCGAATTTTGATCCATTGATTAATTCAATCCCAGCAAACAGTGACGTCCATGTAACGTCACTCATATGTGGTATATAAGTTCACTGGAGACGTTGTATATTTCCGTTATATAAACGTCAAAGCAACGTAAAATTGTGACATTCAGCAAAACGTCGGTGGATGGTTAAAAAATGACGTTGTAGTAATGTGTTAGTAAAGTTCGAAATTTGTGCTGGTGTGAAAAACGTAACAATGACGTTGAATTTTTACCAGTTTGGTTCATTTGCAACGTAATATAAACGGTAAAATTTAACGTTGTCGTAACGTTTTTTAAATGTGTAAAATATTTGTAAGTGCAGGAAACATTACAATGACGTTGCAGTTCTCACCAAATTGTTTCATTTGCTACGTAATATAAACGGTAAAATTTGACGTTGTCGTAACGTGTTTTAAATGTGAAAGATATTTGTAAGTGTAGAAAACGTTACAAAGACGTTGTGTTCTCACCAAATTTGGTACATTTGCTACGTAATGTAAACGGTAAAATTTGACGTTGTCGTAACGTGTTTTTAACGTGAAAGATATTTGTAAGTGTAGAGCACGTTACAAAGACGTTGCACTTCTCACCAAATTGTTTCATTTGCTACGTAATATAAACGGTAAAATTTGACGTTGTCGTAACGTGTTTTAAATGTGAAAGATATTTGTAAGTGTAGAAAACGTTACAAAGACGTTGTGTTCTCACCAAATTTGGTACATTTGCTACGTAATGTAAACGGTAAAATTTGACGTTGTCGTAACGTGTTTTAAACGTGAAAGATATTTGTAAGTGTAAAAAACGTTACAAAGACGTTGCACTTCTCACCAAATTGTTTCATTTGCTACGTAATATAAACGGTAAAATTTAACGTTGTCGTAACGTTTTTTAAATGTGTAAAATATTTGTAAGTGCAGGAAACATTACAAAGACGTTGCAGTTCTCACCAAATTGTTTCATTTGCTACGTAATATAAACGGTAAAATTTGACGTTGTCGTAACGTGTTTTAAATGTGAAAGATATTTGTAAGTGTAGAAAACGTTACAAAGACGTTGTGTTCTCACCAAATTTGGTACATTTGCTACGTAATGTAAACGGTAAAATTTGACGTTGTCGTAACGTGTTTTAAACGTGAAAGATATTTGTAAGTGTAGAAAACGTTACAAAGACGTTGCACTTCTCACCAAATTGTTTCATTTGCTACGTAATATAAACGGTAAAATTTGATGTTGTCGTAACGTGTTCTAAATGTGAAAGATATTTGTAAGTGTAAAAAACGTTACAAAGACGTTGTGTTCTCACCAAATTTGGTACATTTGCTACGTAATGTAAACGGTAAAGTTTGACGTTGTCGTAACGTGTTTTAAATGTGAAAGATATTTGTAAGTGTAGAAAACGTTACAAAGACGTTGCACTTCTCACCAAATTGTTTCATTTGCTACGTAATATAAACGGTAAAATTTGATGTCGTCGTAACATGTTCTAAATGTGAAAGATATTTGTAAGTGTAAAAAACGTTACAAAGACGTTGCGTTCTCACCAAATTTGGTACATTTGCTACGTAATGTAAACGGTAAAATTTGACGTTGTCGTAACGTACGTGTTTTAAATGTGAAAGATATTTGTAAGTGCAGAAAACGTTACAAAGACGTTGCAGTTCTCACCAAATTGTTACATTTGCTACGTAATATAAACAGTAAAATTTGACGTTGTCGTAACGTGTTTAAAATGTGAAAGATAATTGTAAGTCTAGGAAACGTTACAAAGTCCTTGTTTTCCCACCAAATTGGTTCATTTGCCACGTAGTGAAAATGGCTAATTGTAACGTTGTCAAAACATGGTTTGAATGTGAAAAATATTTGTAATTGTAACACACGTTACAAATACGTCATTTTCTGACCAAAATGGTTCATTTTCAACGTAGTGCAAACGGTTAATTTCAACGTTGTCGAAACGTGTTTTCAATTGAAATGTAAAAAAATATTTGTAAGTGCAGGAAACGTTACAAAAAGACGCTATGTCCTCACGAAATTGGTTTATTTGCAACGTTGTCGAAACAGTTAATTTTGACGTTGACGAAACGGGGTTTAAACGTGAAAAATACATATACATGTATGTGAAAAAGAACGTGACAAAGACGTTGTGGTCTCAACAAATTCGTTTAATTTGTGACGTGAAGTAAATGTTAAATATATAACGAATATACATGTATGCCTCGAGTTGTGGTAACTTTAAATACTGATCGGTGGAGGCACAGGCATATGTTGGCTCACACAGATGAACTTAACGTGGTAATTGAGAGTGAGAGTGGAAATATGATGTAAAGAAAACGTTTCTCCGACGTTGTAATTTTGCCATGGGTTATTGCTGACAAAAGTCTGACGTTCTGTCCCGGGGGGTTCATTCCAATATACCTCTTAATACCTATGTGCCGCGCCAAAGACCCCCTTTTTGAGCATTTTTTCCATGTCAATTTCCTCTCAAAATTGGAAGTTTCCATGTATTATTCCTCTCAGAGTTATAAAATTCCATATTTTCTTCCTCTGAACTTCATAGATGTCCATGTCGACTTCCTCTGGAGCTTGCCGGTGTAAAAGAAATTATGGTCCCCTGGGGATTATGGTCCCCTTTCTTAAAGGCCCTTACTGGCCCTGATTGTGGATACGATAATAAGGGAGAGTTGTATTTAGGTCACCATATAAATCAATGGAAAGTAGGACCATAATTTGATAGGACCTCCTACCCTTTTACACCGGGACTAAAGTTTGCGAATTATCGGTAAATTGACTAAAACTCCACTCTTCCGGCGATTTGTCAGACCTCAGGACAAAAATTTTAGTCCCTTTCAACAAGGGCGAGCGTTACAAACGGAAAGTATATCGTTCGCAAATTTGATGTATTTCTCGTTCGGCTTTTTATCGTATTCTGTTCTATCAACCAATAGAAATAGAGGAATTCCCGCGTCGAAATCAACATGGAGGACAGTTCCAAGTTCAAGAATATTGCTGCTTAAAAGCAACTTGGGAGCCGTACTGCCAGCTTTCGAAGGTAAGAATGATGCATGCATGTTACACAATCACCAAAGGTTAAAATGAAAGCATTCCATGGCCGGTACTTGCAGCGAGAACACAAATAATCTCATGTGAAAGTTGGGATCGTTTCAATTTTCAAAATTTTTGTCAGTTGAAATTAGACTTTTGAATATTCTGATATTTGAATCGATGTTATTGATTTTCAATTTGATCACGATTTTCAATCATAATTCCTGGTTCATAATTTTCGTTAGGTCAATTACAAGGGGTCCAGGGGTCAATTAACCATCAGCGACTTTCAAGTCAGATCCGGTCCCTGTCCCTGGGATCTGGCGCAGAGGTGTTGATTGGATGGTGAAGTGTTTATGGCAAATGGTTTATGCAGTTATCTTAATCTTGATGGTGATCTCTGTTAGATCTACCTCTTTCAAAGAATAGACATTGCCCGGGGAGTCAGTGATTGCCATCTTTAGCCTGATAGATAATCATGATGGCAGAAATACAGAAATACACAAACATGTATCAGTTTCATATGCTTTAGAAAATGTACATGTTTGCGAACAAATAGTTCAGAAGACAATAGAATCGTCGATTTAATTCCTCACTTAAGTTACATAAACGGTTTTTTCGAAAAACAGTTAAGATCTGCACTTTTAACCCGAACCGTTTGTGTAACTTAAGTGAGGAATTAAATCGATGATTCTGTTGTCTTCTGAGCTATGCCTATTTTTCGCAAACATGTTCATTTTCTAAAACATATGATGCTGATACATGTTTGTGAGAAAAAATGTTGTGGGGATTCTGCCTACAATGCGTGAAATAAGGAAAAAAGAAAAATCGTACCTTCGACGTTCAGACATTTTGTTACCAAAATGAACCGTTTCGGTAACCAGTGTAATCGAGCGGATCACCAGTGAATAGATAGCATACTATATTTAGGGAGTTCTTTAATTTTTTTGAAAATAACATGGCAGAGAAGCATTGAAATATGAGGTCACAGATATGATAGCTAAACTACAAAACAAACTAAAATAAACAAAAGTAAGAACATGTATAAATGTTTCTATTTTTACATGTTCTGTTTTAATGTGGTCCTTTAATTGCTTATTTTTTAGATTCAGAGAAGTTCCAAACATTCAAAATTTTACTGTAATCTCATCTACTCTACGACCCCCACTTAAATTTGTAAAAAACATAAGTGGGGGTAACCAAACTCATCTGGCCCTGTTATCCACTCCCTGATTCTGAAATGTCGTAGACCAACAATGTCAGGCGTAGATAACTGGGCCATACGGGTTTTTGTTAAAGTGGGGGTAGAATGCGATAAATCGCATGATGTATGGTCTCTCTAAAATTATCTTATTTTTAACATGGGAAATCGTCACTTCAGCAAATTCACATGTCATTTATTTATGTTCCAAAATTCACCCTATGCAGACAGAGCCTGTGGGAAATATTGGGTGCGGAGCAAATGAGCGGAGGGTGCTGAGCTAACGGTCATTTTTGAAAAAATTCTTTCAAAATCATGCAGTTTTCACCATTTTGAGCACTTCTCAAGTGATTTTGTCCATATTTGGGCCAAAATTGTCAAATGTGAACCCCCCCTGGAAATTTTTGAAAAATGAACCCCCCTTGGCAAATCCTGGCTACGGGCCTGATTATTGATATTTATATTTTTTAATCGAAATGGTGTTTGTTATAAGCACACGCCTTTTAACAATTGATAGAGACTGAAAAGTGTATTTCATCTTCAGCAAATCTGAAATTAAGCTTTGTTTTTATTGATCGAATTCAATGAAAGTTAATTTCTTTTAAGTTAAGTTAACTTTTATCAGCCTTTAAAAAAACTAACTATTGTCATCTGTTTTTCCATCTTAGTGTACAATAGTTCTCTACTCTGTTTTCAGAAGTAGGAGATGAACCAGATTTTTGTAGCTTTCATCCATGATAACCCTGAGACCTTGTTGGTTGTGTTTAGATGATGGTGTTTCATACTAATCAGGTATATTATTTCATCGTTTGATTTAATTAACTTGCATCATTTGTGGCTCTTTGCTTCAGAAAGTATTCATTTGTATTTAATGCAGTTATTATTTAACTTTCACAGTTTCACAGCAAATGAGATACTGTAAATTGCTTTAATTTGGTGCTATTTAATTTGGCGCCCTGTGCAAATTTTAAAAGTATGACTGCTATATAATTAAGTTCTTTTAAAAGGTTTGAACTTAATCCTGATTGACACAATGTTAAAACATCTCAGTAGATTTACTCATCATATTCACAATTTAAAGGTCTTATCTTAATCAATACAATTTGAAATAAAAGTATAAAATAAAGTAACAGTCTTTTAAAGTACTACTATTGTCCTCTATTTTCCCATCTACCTATTCTGTTTTCAGGATTGTTGTAGCCTTCACCCATGATAACCCTGAGATGATTTTGGCTGTGTTGAGATGAGTGGTGTTATGCTAATCAGGTAGGCCTATATTATTTCTAGAGGTGTCACACTGACCCGAAGTTGACCTGCCATATTTTATCTCAGAAAGTTAAGAGTCATTCTCAGGTATCTACTTTCCTACCGTTCCAACATTTCAAATTATTATCCAATAGAATATTTTAATAAATAGATCTCTAGTTAAATCATTGGATGAAGATTATGAGAGTCAACGAAGGAATGTTTTGGCTAAATGATTCTACTGTAGAAATACAAAAGGATAGTCCAAAAAGCTACTAGGGATCTATAAACAGATGAGCATAGGGATTGTTTTACCCCAGAGTAGTCCCAAAAAGTCTCCTGAGACAAAGATCAGATCTGGTGGAAGAAAGATTACACCCTCAGGTGCATTTTCAGATAACCAACTAATAAAATGTTTATACTACAAGTCTCTAAAATATTTCAGACAAACTAGCAGTACAAGCAGAATGGAACATTTGACGGTTTGGAAGTTAGGCAGTCTAGAGTCCTCTGAGCTTGGGGAGTTGCGAGGAAAGTGACTTCGGTAAGTCCAGGTTAATCTATTATTCATTATAGAAGTATTTTATATATATTAAGTTTACAGCAGAATCAAATCTAGCAAGATCCTTGTCATTCTATTCTAAAAATATAAAGTGCAGACTTTACTTCAGGAATACTAGAGTATTTTACCAAAGAATTTTACAATTATGTATTTTATTTTATATATATGGCTTCCATATTTATATTTGGAAGAATTTAAAAATTTTCCCGATTTTCGCACTTTTAATCCTCAATAACTTACTGATTTACAACACATTGTAGACCTTTGAGACATATTGTATCTGAGATTGTAAAGAATAGATCGCTAGCTCAATTTTGGTTGAAAATGACACTGCAAAATAAACAGAGTGGGTATGGGTATACAGGTTACATTTCATACTTTTCAATAGATTGATTTTTTCCAGGAAAATGTCCAAAAACAAGCAGAAATGGCAATGTGTTAAACATGCAACCAGGGAAACAACGACTGAGCTGTACAAGTCATTTGAAAAAACATTTGGAAAGTGATGAGGACCAATGAGAGCTCATGCTTTCAAGGAAAAATGAACACTTAGCATAAACAATATCTGTTCCGAGAAGCAAGCCAGTTTGAATTAAATTTTTATCTCTATGACAAGTAACGGGACAGTACTTTTAAGATTGCATAGATATAATGGCTTCATATCTGAAACATGCAATTTTTCTAGATTTATTCCCAACTTAAAATGGTCATTATTGCTTTTTGAAAATCAATACCATGTTAACAAATAGAGCATTTGTTCAAGCTCAAATTAGAATATTTATTCATTCCCGTTCAGAAAAATAACAATATAACCCCTAAACAGTTAGGCTATAGATAATTAGTTCTATGTAAGTTCATCTCTCTGGTTAATATATCAGAAACAAGTCAAATTCTTTACTTCAGAGAATATTTTTAATTTATTGAGACTTTCGACTAATATCCCTTAGTCTTTTTCATTAAATTTTCCATTGTCTGTTTATGACGTCACATAAATTGTATACATGCTGTTATATTTTGAAAAAGACTAAGGGATATTAGTCGAAAGTCTCAATAAATTAAAAATATTCTCTGAAGTAAAGAATTTGACTTGTTTCTGATATAGATAATTACATTCATAGTAAAGGGGGTGAATAGATCTGCCGAGATCTGGGCACAATCTCGGAAATGAAATATCGAAATATCATCAAAGTTAATCCCATACTTAGTAGTGTTATAGGTAAATAACATGCGGGAATATAATTGATATCTGAGTTGAGCGGGAGATATACAAGGGTTATGTACTGGGAGGTTTTGGATACAGGTTTTATCCCAAGGGAAATATGTGTATATCCCGACGGACCGCAGGGACCAAGGGATATACACATATTTCCCGAGGGATAAACCCTGTATCCAAAACCGACCGTACATAACAGATGTATTTCATACCTACTGATGTTCTTGGTACGTCATATACCTTATAAAGTTCCAAAATTCAAAAATATACTTAAGATACACATTTTCTTGGTGTTTTAAAGTGGTTTTTAAGTTTCTGAGATTATCAAACTCATAAATGTGAAAATCTTTTTTTTAAAAATGTGAAAAAAAATTTGGGGAAAAATGGGAAATTTCAATGCATATTTAATTCTCATAATCTACTAAGTATAGGATAAATCAGTTATTAAATGCTCGATTTTTGATACAGTGTATATCCCTCAGTAAATACAATATAGTCACGATTTATTAGTTAAAATATGCCTAATTCAATTTTAAGACAAGCCAGAACGGCAAATCTCCCCTGCCCCTTAACCGTTTAGGGGTTAATAAAATACTCAATAAAACTTATTAACGATAGGATAGATTTTTGATAGATGACATACGAGACTGTAATTATATTTAAGTTCAATTCTGTGTGTCAATATTCTCTATTTGGATGCTCAAAAAAGTTCTTGTGTATTAACTCATTAATTATTGGAAAAACAATATACATTTGTTAATAAGTCAAAGCATAAGTTAGTTGTGTTTTACCTTCACATGTGAAAATGTTAGGCTTAGTGTGTTATATATAATTTTACTGAACATCGGTGTCTACATCTTCCTGTACAGGAACTTTAAATTATGTTCATGTAATGATTCATTTAACTGGACGTTAGTCATTACTATCACTATATCTTGTTGATGGCATAATTAAGGTTACTAGAACATTCCTTGCATGTGTTGTCCTAACTTGATGTAACCAGAAGTTATGAATTTGCCATGTATGTGACAAGCACGTTACAGTCTCTTTATTTTGGCAAAGTCGTTGTTAAGGTTGGTACTACATTCCTGGCTCGTGATATCTAAGTCGAACGTAACTTGTATACTCATTTATGCGTGTCCACACTTTCCTTTGCCTACAACGTTCTATAGTTAATGTTACCAGAACTTTAACTTGGCCACGTATATGTGACGTTGCATTAGCACGTTACAGTCTGTTATTTTATTTTTGCAGTCATTGTTAAGGTTGCTACTACATTCCTAGCACATGATATTTAAGTAAAAGGTAACGTTGTATAAACATCTGTGCGAGTCCAGACCTTCCTGTGCCTACATCGGTCCAAGACAAACGTTACCAGAACTTTAAACTGGCCAGGTATATGTTACGTTGCATAAGCACATTACAGTTTCACTATTTTTGCGAAGTCATTGTTAAGGTTGGTTCTACATTCCTGGCACGTAATATTTAAGTCAAATGTAACGTTCTTTAAACATCTGTGCGAGTCCACACCTTCCTGTACCTACAACGTTCCATAATTAACGTACCAGAACTTAAAACTGGCCACGTATATGTGACGTTGCATAAGCACATTACAGTCTCGTTATTTTTGCGAAGTTATCGTTTAGGTTGGTTCTACGTTCCTGGCACGTGATATTTAAGTCAAATGTAACGTTCTTTGAACATCTGTGCGAGTCCACAACTTCCTGTACCTACAACGTTCCATAATTAACGTATCAGAAATTTAGATTGGCCACGTATTTATGACGTCATGTAAGTACGTTACATTTTCGTTATTTTGGCGAAGTCATCGTTTAGGTTGGTTCCACGTTCCTGGTACGTGATATTTAAGTCAAATGTAACGTTCTTTAAACATCTGTGCGAGTCCACACCTTCCTGTACCTACAACGTTCCATATCAACGTTACCAGAAATTTAGATTGGCCACGTATATATGACGTAATGTGAGTACGTTACATTTTCGTTATTTTGGTGACGTAATTGTTAAGGTCGCTACTACGTTCCTGACACGTGATATTTAAGTCAAATGTAACGTTCTTTAAACATCTATGCGAGTCCACACCTTCCTGTACCTACAACGTTCCATATCAACGTTACCAGAAATTTAGATTGGCCACGTATATATGACGTAATGTAAGTACGTTACAGTTTCGTTATTTTGGCGACGTAATTGTTAAGGTCGCTACTACGTTCCTGACACGTGATATTTAAGTCAAATGTAACGTTCTTTAAACATCTGTGCGAGTCCACACCTTCCTGTACCTACAACGTTCCATATCAACGTTACCAGAAATTTAGATTGGCCACGTATTTATGACGTAATGTAAGTACGTTACATTTTCGTTATTTTGGCGAAGTCATCGTTTAGGTTGGTTCTACGTTCCTGGCACGCGATATTTAAGTCAAATGTAACGTTCTTTAAACATCTGTGCGAGTCCACACCTTCCTGTACCTACAACGTTCCATATCAACGTTACCAGAAATTTAGATTGGCCACGTATTTATGACGTAATGTAAGTACGTTACATTTTCGTTATTTTGGTGACGTAATTGTTAAGGTCGCTACTACGTTCCTGACACGTGATATTTAAGTCAAATGAAACGTTTTTTAAACATCTGTGCGAGTCCACACCTTCCTGTACCTACAACGTTCCATATCAACGTTACCAGAAATTTAGATTGGCCACGTATTTATGACGTAATGTAAGTACGTTACATTTTCGTTATTTTGGTGACGTAATTGTTAAGGTCGCTACTACGTTCCTGACACGTGATATTTAAGTCAAATGTAACGTTCTTTAAACATCTGTGCGAGTCCACACCTTCCTGTACCTACAACGTTCCATATCAACGTTACCAGAAATTTAGATTGGCCACGTATTTATGACGTAATGTAAGTACGTTACATTTTCGTTATTTTGGTGACGTAATTGTTAAGGTCGCTACTACGTTCCTGACACGTGATATTTAAGTCAAATGTAACGTTTTTTAAACATCTATGCGAGTCCACACCTTCCTGTACCTACAACGTTCCATATCAACGTTACCAGAAATTTAGATTGGCCACGTATATATGACGTAATGTAAGTACGTTACAGTTTCGTTATTTTGGCAACGTTATTGTTAAGGTCGCTACTACGTTCCTGACACGTGATATGTAAGTCAAATGTAACGTTCTTTAAACATCTGTGCGAGTCCACACCTTCCTGTTCCTACAACGTTCCATATCAACGTTACCAG
The DNA here is from genome assembly GCA_903813345.2 of Owenia fusiformis. Classification (NCBI taxonomy): domain Eukaryota; kingdom Metazoa; phylum Annelida; class Polychaeta; order Sabellida; family Oweniidae; genus Owenia; species Owenia fusiformis. The sequence goes on along the minus strand of CAIIXF020000002.1, from coordinate 9,760,806 downwards.
AAATTTAGATTGGCCACGTATTTATGACGTAATGTAAGTACGTTACATTTTCGTTATTTTGGTGACGTAATTGTTAAGGTCGCTACTACGTTCCTGACACGTGATATTTAAGTCAAATGTAACGTTCTTTAAACATCTATGCGAGTCCACACCTTCCTGTACCTACAACGTTCCATATCAACGTTACCAGAAATTTAGATTGGCCACGTATATATGACGTAATGTAAGTACGTTACAGTTTCGTTATTTTGGCGACGTAATTGTTAAGGTCGCTACTACGTTCCTGACACGTGATATTTAAGTCAAATGTAACGTTCTTTAAACATCTGTGCGAGTCCACACCTTCCTGTACCTACAACGTTCCATATTTAACGTTGCTACAACTTGAGACATATATTCTGACGACGTTATCACAACGTAAAATTGTTAGCTGGGATAGACCTTTCAAATAAACCCCAACTCCTTTTGGTTAACCAAGGAAATTAGGGTATATTAGCTAGATTTATGTGTTCATACTTTGTTTGTTTACTTTACAATTTGGAAAATTAGCAACAATTTATTTCTGTCATGAAACTGTAAGAACATCCTAACTAATACTTACCAGGATTTACTAATAAGGTCTATCTCGGTTTACACAATATAATATTGAGGTGCTTTTTTCAGTCAGATGTAACATAACTATCAAGGAAGGATTATATTCTAACCTTGATTGACAGGCGTTGCTTTGTTTCCTCCAGAGTTGCTTGTGTATCGACCAGCTTCTGATTGGCTGTAATAATATCTCCCTTAGCAGCCATTAAAGCGCTACTTAATCGCTGAATCTCAGAATCAAAGTCAGCGAAGCTTTTCTGGTAGTTTGAAACCAGCTGAAATAAAGTATGATACATTATTCAGTAAATCCACACAAGCCATATTTCAAATGTTGATAAAATTGATAAAATAAAGAAGAATTAACAAAATTGAACATTATAATTGAACATTATGAAGTTTTCACTCAAAAAGTGAAAGGCACAAATAACAACTTTGAGAGAAAGGTAAAGTAAAATTAGGATCTGTACATTATATTAAGCACATTAATCTGATTCAAGAAACAGGTTTCTAAAAAATGTCCACAGTTAAATTTTAACATTTTCATACAATGCTATCCATATTGAATTTTCGGTATGAACTCAACATTTTAGGCATGTAAAGTTATATTGCCTCCCACCTCTTGTATTCTAGTAGTATCCTCAGCAGGTTGAGAGGGGTAGGGTACCCTAGAGGCCAACTCCATCCTACATTGATCCAGCTCTTCCTGTGTCATCTGACACTGTAACTCAAGGGCAGTCTTTTCCTACAATACAAACATAAAGTAGTAGTGTCAAGATTGAGTCATAGTGCCAAGATTGAGCCAGTGTCAAGAATGAGTCATAGTGCCAAGATTGAGCCAGTGTCAAGAATGAGTCATAGTGCCAAGATTGTGTAATATGGTCAAGATTGAGCAAGTTTCAAGATTGAGTCATAGTATCAAGATTGAGTCATAATGTGTCAAGATTGAGTCATAATGTGTCAAGATAGAATCATAAAGTGTCAAGATTGAGCCAGTGTCAAGAATGAGTCATAGTGCCAAGATTGAGTAATATGGTCAAGATTGAGCCAGTTTCAAGATTGAGTCATAGTATCAAGATTGAGTCATAATGTGTCAAGATTGAATCATAAAGTGTCAAGATTGAGCTAGTGTCAAGATTGAGCCAGTGTCAAGATTGAGCCAGTGTCAAGATTGAGGCATAGTGTCAAGATTGAGTCATAAAGTGTCAAGATTGAGCCAGTGTCAAGATTGAATCATAGTGTCAGGATTCAGCCAGTGTCATGTCAAGATTGAGTCATTATTTCAAGATTGGGTGATAGTGTAAAGATTGAGTCATATGGTTAAAGATATACAACAGGATTTTTAATATTAGAGCCATGATGACACATATTTGATGTATATTTTTGAATAAACATGTACTATGTTAATAATTATGTAGGTGATTTTAAAATAATAATTTGAAGACTATAAAAAATTCACATTTCGTAATACATGTGGTAAATATTGTATATTCAACTCGGATTGCAGGCATACCTCTTTGATATTTTCCAGTTGATTTTGTAAATTACGAAAGATTTTGTCATCTGTGAATTTGGGGGGTAGGTCTTCTGGATTTATATCTTCTAGCTGACTCTGCACTGTCTCCTTTAATTCTCTGTTGAGTCTAAAAAACAGATCATTAAATGTAGTTAGGTATATTTTTTTTGGAAAATTGGCAAATCAAAGCAGTGATCAATAAGCATTAATAAGCAAGTGGATCTTGCATCCACCTGAGAATCCATTTGCACCAACTTCAAAAAGTGAAAAATCACTGGTAGATTTTGACCAAATTTGGTCTTATATATGAGAATAAGATTTTTGCACCTATTTGATAACAAAATCATGGGGAGAACACAATAAAGAATATAGGTTATTAATTTACTAATTTAACATTTACTAACATAATTTTTACTATTTTACATAGCATCAATAAAACAATATCTACCTTTTATTTTCACTCATCAACTTAGTTACTTCTTGCTTTAGTTCTTTCAGCTCATCCTAAAACAAACATGCTATTTTTAAAGGTGAGAAAATTATTTTTAGAGAATGTCATATGACACGAGGAGTTTATTTTGCATCAGGTGTTTTTTCTCTAAAAATAGGCAACTGTTTTTATGGAATTTTGCAACTAAATAATAGTTTTCAATAATTCTGCCTGTTTTTCATTTTGTTTTGCCTCAGAGTGCATCTGATTCAAAAAGAATGAAATCTTTCTTTATATATCAAGAAAACACTTGTGAAAAAGATCAAGCAATTCCAATAAGTCCATTAGGTTATTAGAAAACATGTCATATTCTAAAGTCGCTGAACAAGATTCTTCAATTTTTACAGAAAGTTCCCAAGTCAATGATTTTTACAAATTACATTCTAGCCATTCTGAAGTATGATCATGACCTTTAAAGGCCCTGTGTAAAGTTTAAACATACATGTACCTGGTAGCTTGAATTCTGTTGAAGCTGGAACTGAACTTGGGCATCATAAGCAGCAATTAATGGCGCCAACTGCCTAAGAACAAGAGGAGAGACATTTAAATTCATATACCATGTAAATTGTTAATCAATGGGGTCAACTCCTTGAATATAGAGGGAGATATGCTAAATGCTGTTTCACAAGAATTCTGACACAATAGGAAAAAATCTATTTCTGTTTCTAAAATTAATCACATTGTACAATAGATTGTTGTGGTTTATGTTATTCATTATGAGAGATCATGTTCCTAATCTTCAAGAATTAATTAATTTCTGCACCTACCCTTTTTCTGTTAACCAAGGGGCAGGCGGGGCTCCAGGCTCTGTCTGGCTCTAAAACAGTATATAGTAATCAGATACAATATACAATATGTGTAGAAAGAAGGTGTTTAAAACCAGAATGTAATTGATTCACCAATAATCACATTAATATCATTTCATGTATCATGTAAAAATGCATGCTTCATAATAACATTCAACATTCTTGTGAGAATCCTTTAAGATGAAGTAGTTGCGAATCTTATTTATTCCAAAATATTGTCTGGTATCTCAGGTATGACATTATTCAGGGTTCGTACACTTTTTTCAAAAGGAAATTCCCTGACATTTCCCTGACATTTCCAGGCAGAAAAGTAAATTTCCAGATCTAGTTTTGCTTGAATCGCCTCCGAAAAAGTTTCAATAACTGTATCATTTAGAGGTCAAGACCTTTTATATGAAACCTTCCTTTAGTACCATTTCTTATGACCGAAACTACTTCTACAAACCGTCTTATTCACCCATTTATTCCTGATACATTATATTTTTAATTTGACATATTTATATTGCATAATATTTTGGATTTTTTTGATTTTCTAGGGGTTAGCATTACCAAAGGTGAAGTGAAACCATGGGCTCTACTGACAGAGCCCATGGTGAAACCAAAGGGGGGGGTCACCCCCAGAAATTTTTTAAAATTTACATTGTATGTGGTGCTTTCTAAGCATTTCAAACAATGATTCGTGAATGTTTTGTAATGAATCAAAATCACAAATGAAAATTAAAAATGATGATCAAAAATCATACTAGAAAATAGCAACTCCCTTGAGGGGCAATTCATACCTTTTTTGTCAAATACTGATCTGTGTGAATATTATATGTAAAGCAATAACCTGGCATTACTTCTCCCTTTTGGGAAAGTCTACACCAAAACATGATACCATATTATAAATTCCTTCTCAAGTAGCGTCACTATAAGGCACAGGCATATGACACCAAATCAAATAATCGGTAATTGTGTTACCTGTAGCAACAACCATTTTGAAAATTTCTTATTGTACAGAGTCTTGTGGTCATCAGTACAATTAATCTGAATCAAATCTTACAACTACTATTAGAGTTATCAAAAATTATAATTATTACGGAAAACTGGTCATAAAGTCTTTCAAAAAAATACAGAAAGTGTTGTCTTGAGCATAGAATAGTTATATTAAATTTGAATTAAATCTGTCAACTGATATCTGAGTTATCGCCCTGACAGGTGGAGAGATGAATAGACTGATGCAGGACCGGACTGTCAAACAGACAGCTTCTCAATATAAATACAGTATTACACTGAAAAGAGTTTCCGGAATCTTTTTTGTTTTTTACCTCCCACCCTCCTCAGATTAACCCCTCAACAAAATATGAAACATATACCTGTCCAGTAATATTCCAATACGCGATAAAGTTTAGTTTAGTTACCTCCCATTCTAATTATTGAATAAATTGGATCATATAATTATGCTTGAAGGCTGATGGAAGATCGGAAGCTGAGAAACTGTCATTTTGTCAGATTTATCCTAGTTTTATCAGAATTTGTTGAAAATTTGAGTAATTGTCCGCCATTTTGATACTATACATACGCTATGATGTAACCATCGACCAATGAAATTAGCGGATCGTGCCCTTTGACTTTGCAATCTTCGTTTCATTCAGAGTAATCGTCTTGTTCGGCGGGCCAATGAAAATTTGTCCCTTCCAAAGTGATACATCATGGGAGATATTTGTAAATTAACATCTGAACTCTTATCGCGAATTGGAGTATTAACTTTAAATGACCTAAGACAAACTTACTAAATGGAAAAGCATAATTGTATATGAACCATCTATACATGCCAGCATGGGCTCTACCACCTGATAGAGCCCATGATGCCAGTAATGACGTATATTTATTATTCGGTTTCAGTTTAATGTTCACACTGTTCTTAAAAATAGACAATACCCAATAAAATGTCATTCAATCAACCCTGATGAAAAGATATCCAATTTGTGGAAAGAACTAAATGTTAGATTTTGGATTTCATTGATTTGTCATTGCCCTAAAATGCATTTTGCTGGAACATTATTTTTTCAGCACTACAAAATTCCCTGACATTTCCCTGACATATCTACTGTTTCAAAATTCGCTGACATTTTTGGCCCTTTTTGACCCAATTTTAGATTTCCCTGACATTTCCAGCATCTGGAAGAATAAATCAATTTCCCTGACATTTCCAGGTGTGTACGAACCCTGTTATTGTATTGAGAATTTGGATTTATTCAAAAATATCGTCGTACCTCTGGTATAAGCCCATATTTCTCCTGGTACTTTGACAGCAAAGTATTCAAGCGCTGAACTGAAAATATCAGAAGTGAATTAATGTTTGTTTGTTCATTTTGATGTACATGTATTCATATTGGTCCAAAAGAACTTGAGGGAAACCAACCTAATTAAATTGAAATGTAAGACTTTTTTCTCTGAATTATTTTTCATAAAATCCCAGAATTCAGACTACAACAATCGCAACATTTATTTCTTGAATAACAGTAACTCCCCGGACTTGCAGATCTCACCCAACTAACAAAACATATTTATAATCAAATCACTCATCATTTTGAACCAACATGATAGGAATAATCACGCCTTAGAATATAATAATATTTCTAGTTATTCCAAAATCTAGTCTACACCCATGATGTGACTTGATTTTATATTATAAATTGCTTCTTGAGTAGAGATTCTATGAACATGCATGATGTCTGTATTAGCCTAAGAAATCTGTTGAAAACATAATTGTTACCTGCATTTGAGTTATCTTAAAAATATTTCTTCTGGCTGGAAAATAGCAGCCATTCGAATTCAATTGCCTTCCTGAAAATTCCTTCAGGCATCACCATATAAAATTTGAACTAAATCTGTCTACTGGTATGTGAGTTATCAAAGATGGCATTTTAAATTCAGCAGCCATCTTAGAAATAGTCTTTGATTGATAAAATAATTCATTTGTTATTTTGCAATGGTTTGTAACAAAGCAATGTCAGGGTTTCCATTAGCAGATGGCAATAGGTGATTTTTGCCGGAATGTTTTCACAAAATCACCTGCTGCTTAAACTTTTTCAATGTTAAAGTTATGATTTCCATTTATTTAGCCTGTTGTGAGAAATACTAGTGAATCTCCTGAATGGTTAGACTTAATAGAAAATTACCCATGGCCTTTCTAGAAAAACTGTGAATTATCAAAAACCATCCAAAACCCAGATCTCTAGACCAGAGACATGTTATTGTTATTACAGTTTAACATGTCTCAGTGAACACCTCTCTATAGTGAACATTTGTGTTTTGAGAACACCACTTCAATACACATTTTACACCGACTCATACAGAAATCCATGTACACTGATATGAGGCACCAACCAATGGATGACATCTGGGTGGTGAATGGACATTTATAATCTGGAAACTAATAAGTATATATACAGTAATTTTCAAACTTGATGGGATAGATGATTTGGTTTAATAAATCAATAGGATGATGGCAAATGCAGAGGATGATAGCCCCATTTATCCAGTGCCAGGATTGCCCTGGCATTAGATAAGGCCCTGAGATGATGACCCGTACCCGTAAAACTGAGATGTCAGATAGGTACCAAATTGATGATTTGCGATCACCGAATGGATTCTATCATGTAGTGACGTCACAATTAGGCCAATCAGATTTAGATGTTTGATTTTGAGAGACTATCTTCTATATTTCGTGCTTTATTGATCTATTTTTTACGAAAACGTTTGATTTGACTAGATCAACATTCATGCTAAACACATTTATACCAAGTCTTAGATCTTACGAACATGATCTAGATAGCGGTTAAGAGCCCCGTGATTTTAAAGAAAACGGGGGGTGCTTATAGGCATCGATGTTTAGTATGAATTTCACCCAAACTTCGCACATACATAGATATACTCATGATCTAGTCAAATCGGAATACCTGGTTAATATCCAACCCATGGTTTTCATAAAAGAAACAACAATATTGCCACGTGTCCGCCATTTCGTGATTCCATCATGTCTAATATCATTTCTATATGACATCACACCAATAAGACGAGATACATGACGACAGTATCCTGGACAAAATTCCTGAATTCTGATCGCAAAAGGTCAATTGAGAGATGCTGAACTTAGACGACAGGTTTCAAGACTAGAAGACCTGGAGAACATTGAACTGATTGTTCATTTAAATGATGACCTTTCTAGCCTATAAAAATTCTTATCATCATAAGTTAGACTTTAGGCCTATTCCCGGTAATTTACAATTTCATTTTTTTCCTTTTTTCAAAAATAATCAAAAACTCACCTTGATCTTTCAAAAATGCAACCTCATCTCCAGCCATTATTTATGCAGTTTTATGTAATACGTTGCCTTATGTGTATTTGATTACTATGTTCCATAATTTTAGGTGTGAAAGCTCTTCATTTGGTCATTTTCTTGGGAAAATTAGTTTTCATTTTTTTCAAAATAAATCGATGATGACGTCACTGAACTGGACGAAATAAGAAAATTCACAACATCCGGTCTCGTGTAAAAAATATTTTCACCGTGCTGTTTTCAGTTTTTTTAGTATCACATAAGAGGACAGGATTAAAAATGAGTGACAGACAGAGCAATAAGCTACCCAACAACCTACCACAGCTGCAAAATCTGATAAAACGAGATGCGGAATCATACAAAGATGAGGTGATATGACCTTTAAATTTTTTGTGGGTGATAATTGAGCAAGAAAATATTCATAATTTAGATAGGGTGCTTCAAACGAAGATAGTTCAATCCAACTTACAACTTTTTTATTTCAATACATTCTCCTTAAGATGTGATATACATTTACTGAATTCTATAGGCAATGGTTAGGTTGCGCAATACGTCACCATTTATTTAGATGTATCGATTCCCACACATTACAGACAGACATGCCTCAATTATTTCCTTTATTAAATAGAAACAATGCGGTGCATCACCAATAAGCCTGTGTTTTTGTGCCATTAGTATTTAGTTTTCAGAAATGTGGGAAGAGTCATGGGATTTGCGCAATAACAGTTGTCCTGTGAACTTGATTGAATGACTGTTGAATTACATCTTTAGACTTTTACAACAGGGACATGGAATATAAAACACAAGAGTGGCTAAAGGCCAGAATAAATTACGATAGCAGACATGATTTTTATAGCCTTTATAATTGTATTCTAAGTTGACAAATTTGATGATTCTTTCGTTGTTATGTATTAGTTATTGAATTCCTGAAATGCGCACAAGCCCACTTGCAAATTTTCAATCAATGCTCAGTGTGCTCACTTGTTTCAGTGTTGTGTCATCAATGTAAAAATACTCTATACTTGAGTGTTTTTTTCTTTAATTGATATCACAAAAAGCTAACAACTGGTGTTTATACATACATACATATTCCCTTTCAATTTTTAGTTCATGCAGCAGCTTCGACATTACCAGTCAAATATGCAGATATTTATGTTGAAGCCAACAGAATATTCCCATACATTGGCAGAACTAGTAACTTTCCTTGCTCAGGTAAGGTTGTTATAGGTTTTATTCTGTATTTAGTTGGTACTAATTTCTCAACTTATGATCACTTAATACAATTTTATTTTTGATAAAAAAATTAGGTTTCAATTGATTAATGAAATATCTTATCAAGATATAAATTTGATATGTACATGTTAAGTTTTAATAAGTACAAATTAACCTCTAATTAATTAATCACTACCAAGAGTGACAATATTTTTCATGAACTTGGAAACGACTTTGAAACCCAGAGTGACGAGAAAATCTGTCACAACATTTTTCACTGAACTCTAATTTTGATTATTTTCATCCAATTTACACCAAAAATGTTTTAAAATGTGTAGAAATGATCTCTGTTGACTAATTTCACTAAATTGAGCATCACCTGTTGTATATGCATGTAGTTAAATGTCAAAGGCTGGCAAAAATGAAAAATTCCCTGGTTTCAACCAAATTTTAGAACCTGGGATTCAAGAGGTTTTAAAAGAACTTAGTGTAATTCACAACCTGTTGTTATTTATATAAGTGTCGCAATATAGGATTATAAGAACATAAAACTTTTTGAATGATAACTTTATTTTTGACAAATGAACACATTTTTTTTAATATTATAGGTGTCACACTGTTATGCTAAGGAACTTGCAGATTTCCCCCAGCAGTTAAGGGAGGTGTTACAGCGTCATTCTACTGTACTTGATCCAGGGTTACGCATGGTAATACCTTAATTTAAATAATCCAAGAAATCGTAAAAAGTCAAATTTGCTTTTGCTAATAGAATGTCCGAATTACAGGTTTGAAGAACTATGTATTCTGTAATTTTTTCCACTGTCTAAATCCCAATCAACTGGACTGCATTTCTCCATGCCAGTCCTTGTTTTTGTTGGATGTAAAACATAAAGTAATCTGACATTTTATTTTATTGTATCTTTCTCAAGTAAAATTCCGATGTCAGGTAAATATCTTCTGCTTTTCAAAATTACACTTGCCAGTGAACAGAAAGCATCACATGGAAATGTTGAAGCAAATTTAATATAGATGTCTCTGTTTTTCATGTAACTTTATTGTTTCACAGATGGCTCTACTTCAGAAATGATGTCACCTGTTAAACCTTTTATATGTACTGTATTTTATTATATTATTAAGGAATAAAAATTGAATTGAAAATTGAATTGTCATTTGCTGAACCTACAGAGAATAAGGCTACAATATCACATCTGTATTTCAGAATCTTGTGAAAGCACTGATGCTTTTACGCAACAAAGGTCTGATTCCCGCAACAACTATTCTTGAGCAGTTTTTCGGTTTGTTTCGCTGTAAAGACAAACTATTGAGAAAGACGTTATACAGCTACATCATACAAGACATCAAAAATACTAATGCTAAGCATAAAAATGCAAAGCTTAATACAGTAAGTTCATTCAATCAATGAATGGTACCCTTTTTTAAAAAGTTCATATTTATGATTCAAATGGCCTGTTTTGAGAAATTTTGGCAAATTGATGTTTGAAAGAACTGTGTTATATTTGTATTGCTCAAAAACGTTGCTTTATCTCAACATATTTTTCTTGTCAATATTTTGCATTGTAGAAAACCTACAGTAAATCTATGAAAAAGCAATAATTGTGAACTCTATCATGGCTTGCCATGTAATTATTTTACGAAAAACTACTTGTAACAGTGTTTACTAAGGACTGAGAAATATTTTATCTTGCTTTTTTACACTGTTCTTATTTTTGAAATGCCATAGACCTTACAGCCATTGGAAAAGCAATTATTTTGTATACTCTCTCATGTTTGCTTGTCCTATGATTATTTCCAGCAACTGCAGAACTTCATGTACACAATGTTACAAGATAATGATGCCACTGCTGCTAAAACATCACTGGTAGGTCGTTTGCATTGAAATTTCATTGAGATGTTTAAATCTAATGTCAAATCAAAGGTTCTTACTTGTAGTTGAAGTTTCCATCAACAAATTAGAATATATTGTGATGGGTCATTAATGCATGCTTCCATAGAGCAGAGACAATTTTTTGAGTTTCTGGCTATTTGTGAATGATTTCTTGTGGGAATTTAACTGTACATGCATTTGTAGAAAGTATAAATTTACAGAGGAAAGGCTGGATTGTTTCAAGAACCTCTCAATTGCTCAGACATGACTGCTCACGGTGCAGTATTTACCTCAATTTGAATCAAAAGGGAATACACTTTTGGTAGGCTAAGAGTTGACTTTTATGTTCCAGGATGTCATGGTAGAGCTCTACAGAAGGGAAGTCTGGCATGATGCCAAGACAGTCAATGTCATCACAACTGCCTGCTTCTCCAAGGTGACCAAGGTGAGTTTGTTGTCTCCATAGTTACCAATGTAAGCTTTGTTCGACATCTTCTGAGTTACCAATGTAACACTTGTATTTCTCAAGGTTACCTAGTATAGCTTTTATGGTTCCAAGACAAGTAATGCTTTATGTCACCAGTTATCAACAAAGGGTTTGCGTCTCCAATGTTGCCAAGTGAAGAACTTTTGGTTAACCCCCCTCCCTGGCTATGGGCCTACATCAAAAACCCAAATACCTTACCATTCAACTTCTCATCCATCTTCAATAAAATAACCATTTTCATAAAAACATGTGTCAGTCCTCAAAGGACTGAGGCAACATTCACATAAATAAATAAACTAACCCACGTGTACTCTTCATTTGTAGATTTTGGTAGCTGCAATAAAGTTCTTCCTTGGAAGTGATGTCATGGAAGAAGACGACAGTGATGATGAGGATGTAGGTTTCACATACTAAACAAATACTGATTCTCTTGTTTGAAAGGAGTATTGTGAATGTAGTTACACACAAGAGAGTACTTAACTACATGTTTGTATTATTCCACCTTGCGGGGCCTGCTCTTAGGGTTTTCTTGCGAAATTAGAATGCAATTATTCTTCTGTTATTTCATGGCCAAATATAAGACAACTTGATCATGGGCCGTATTGTCTGGCCATAATTGATATTATCCACCCAGTAATAGGTGAAATGAGATATCATTCAGTGCATAAAATTTTCAACCAGTTCTTGCTTAGCCATATGTGCATAAACAGTGGTTATAATACTAATACACACAACCTCATTTCAGCAGGCAATCTAGTGAAATCTTATCCTATTGAACTAAGTCAAAACGTTAAAATGTATAATATATTGAGTCCACCCGCTTTGGCTCAGTGGTAGAGTCAAGGTTACCAATATCGCTTGGCCCCAGGTTCGATTACCGGTTCAGACAAGTTTGTTTGTGCATTATGTAATTCTGGATGTTTGACCCATGCACAAAAAAGAACACAGGGCTCCTCCTAGGAGGGGTTTCTGGCTCTGTCTTGGAGTGTAAAATATGGAATCAGATACCAATGAGGTATTGCTCCCCAAATATGGCGGTAACCAAGATACAATCACAATATTTTCTCTGCATATTAGGATGAACCTCAGAAGACTTCCAAGGAGATCATGTTGGGACACAGGGTCGGCAAGAAATCAAATAAAAGAAAGAAGAAGATGGAGAGAGCTCTTCAAATGTTAAAGGTATACCACTTAAGTTCCCATTGTGTTGCTCAGTGTAAGCTAAAGCATTCAATGCATTTGATATAAGGTAAAATGTGCCTCTTGAAAAATGCTGAATTTCTTTTGTTTTATTTTTCCAAATTTTGTTTGGTGATAATATGATCTATCAAAATTATGAATTAATATTTCGCGATTATAATTACAATAGCCTTTACTGAAATTCACACAAAAATGACATGAATAATATGTTTTGAAGTTTTTTGATTCATAGTTTTTATAAATCTAACCAATGTTTTATTTAAATAATGGGTTCAAACAATAGTTTTGATTATTTACTCAGACTTGGTGTTTGACATGATGTTGACTTATTTTAGAAAACAAAGAAAAAGAAGAAAAAGGCGCCATCTTTTAATTTCTCTGCTATTCATCTAATCCACGACCCTCAAAGTAAGTACACCTGGAAGAAACTAGAATGTATTTCCCTTGAATTCTCGTGGCTTACTTTTTTACTCAAAAATTTAATTGAACTACATGTATGATGGAATTTACTATTCAAGCAAATGCATTTTATTGTGCCAGCTGAAAAAAAGATATTGTGCTTTATAGCTTATAGCTTTTGGCAGTTTTCATACAATTTATACAGTTTTGCTCTTCAGATGTTGCCGTTTCTATTTTTGGATAAACGACAGAGTCTAGGCAAAGTTGAAAATCTTAGTGGTTATCACCAGCATCACATGAACATGCAAATAATGTTTATTATATGGTATTGCAGGTTTCGCAGAGAGACTGTTGAAACAGCTAGAAGCAACTAATGAAAGATTTGAAGTCAAGATTATGATGATCAACCTAATCTCAAGGCTTGTTGGAATACATGAGGTAATGTGAAAATATATAAGGTAATTTAGGAATATATGAGTTAATTTACGAATACATGAGGTAATGTGAGAATATGTGAGGTAATTTAGGAATATATGAGGTAATTTACGAATATATGAGGTAATTTAGAAATGTACGATAAAAATATGATGTAACGTAGGAATACAGATAAAATTGCAGTGGGGATGAAATATTTGAAAATAGTTCTGAAAAAAAACAAGTACATGTATTATTGATTAGTAACTTAAAGATTGTGGCGTTATATTTTATATCATTAATTTGTCTCATATTATTGTATAATCTTCTATTTTTTGCTTGTTAATTTATAGTGTCTGACTATTTTCACATTATGTCACAATTTCTTTTCAGTTGTTCCTGTTTAACTTTTACCCTTTCCTCCAGAGATTTCTACAACCCCACCAGAGAGGTAAGGATAATGCTCCTTTTTGTCCTTGTGATACCGTTCAAAATAATTGAGTAATTGAGAAATGTGATGCATTAATATTGGCAAAGTTGCAATCCTATTGGGAGTAATAATATTAACATTAGATCTGCAACACTTGTCTTATTTTATTAAATGATGCATTTCATAGTTATGAATACCTTCCCCTTTATGTGTGTCATAGTGGCATAGTATTTTATCGCACTTTGAAAAAGTGCTATTTTGTAATTTTTATCAAAAACAAGTTTCAAGCTACGACTTTCACCACAAAGTAATAATATTTGGTAATCATTATGTATTTTTTGTTTGTTAAGAGGTGACCCGTATTCTGACCTACTCTGCCCAGGCAAGTCATGAACTGGTCCCTCCTGAGGTATGTACCACTTCCTCTCACATATAGGTTATTTAAATTTAATCTATATTCTAAAAGACTTATGAAAGATAAAGTTCTTCAATGTATAAAATATGAGGTAAATTCTGTAGAACGGAGACCTTTTAATCTTAAGTTTACATCCTCTGTGGACTGTATAAGTTAGATCTCATAAATATTTGTATAAGTACATTTTGTACTTAACCTTCACTCTAATCACTAATGTAATAGGTAACAAAACATAAAGTGTTCCACTTATAGAGGTGTTCCATTTACAGAAGTTTTCCCCATTGATATTCTCCTGTATGTTTTATTTTTAGATAATAAATGGTGTAGTGATGTCAATAGCAAATAACTTTATCACAGAGAGAAACTCAGGGGAGGTGATGGCAGTAGGGTGAGTACTCACTAAAGGATGTAAGCCTAGGGCTAAATGAGTTGTGGATGGTCACGCCTGGCTCCCCTGGCCAAAATTTATTTCAAAATCATGCAGTTTTTCACCATTCTGCACATTTTTATGTAATTTGGGGCATTTTTTGGCAAATTTGTCAAAAGTGAACCCCCCTGGAAGTTTTCAAAAAGTGAACCCCCCTTGGCAAATCCTGGCTACCGGCCTGATGGTTTAAAGCATGAAAGTCTTGTATGGAAACTGAATGAGGGCAATATACATGTATTTTTGAAATATGGTATGCCTAAAACTGAATTGAATTTTGTACATATTTCTACACATAGTTAGAATGAAAAATAACATGAAAATACTTTAAGTCGAACAATCAAAAAATGTAAACGTAGAAATGCAAACAAATGTAATATTCCTTGTACCATTGACATTAATATATCCATCTATTGTGTTTCTAGAATTAATGCAGTTAGAGAAATATGTAATAGATGCCCTCTAGCCATGAGTGAAGAGCTGCTTCAAGATCTTGCCCAATATAAAAGTCACAGGGAAAAAAGTAAGTTGATCTTGCCCAATATAAAAGTCACAGGGAAAAAAGTAAGTCAAACAGGCAGATTTTTTTTAATATTGACTCCTTGTGACAGGCATAATTAGGTCACAGAATTCCTCACTAAATTGGATCTAAATATGACGAATTTTGTTTAATTTTCACAAAATATGTATTACAATGCTTGTAATTTTTTCTGTTCAGTAATATTACCAAATGAACATCAAAGATTCTATAAGCTGATAGAAATATGGCTAAAGTAAAGGTAGCAAAAATGCTGTGGTATTCAATAACATGCCAGATCATTTATCCCTCAAGTTCAAGAGCAGTGAATATACATTTTTATTCATCACTCTCGGTCAATATTGTATTTTCCTTGGCCAATATCAAATTCTCCCTCGGAATAAGATTCATATTCCATCCCTCCCATTAAATAACCTCAATATCTTTCTCCATCAGGTGTACATATGGCAGCAAGGTCTCTCATACAACTCTTCAGAGAGAAAAACCCAACTCTACTACACAAGAAAGATCAGGTAAAATGCTATTTTAATTGCATTTTTTAAAGTACTTTATTGTTGTTGTCTTATGCTTTGGGGATGCATCTGTATGGTTGGGCACCACTTAAATATTGTCTTGGTAAACTAAATGTGGGGATGCATCTGTATATTTGGGCACCACTTAAATATTGTCTTGGAAAACTTCTTAAATGTTGGGATGAAGACAGATCTCTATGGTTGAGCACCACACAAATACAGTCCAGGAAAACCACTGATCCATTGGACTTCATAATTTTACAGATTTTACAAGAGCAGACTAAGTGCCAAGATCTGATTAAAGGTTTTGATTATGTTGGGTAGTTAATAACATTGCAACTATTTCACTGAAATTCACTCTTCAAAGTGATATACATTGTTTGGTGGTAAATTACATTGCAACTATTTCACTGAAATTCACTCTTCGAAGTGAATCTGAATACATTACAGGACCATTCTAAAGCCATTTTGATAATAAACTAAAGTGTTTTAATTTAATATACAATGACATCTGAAGAATGAATGATTGTGCATTATGTACCTCTATAGGAATACATGAACTGTTGTTGAATACCTTGACCAAATGCTTTTAATAGAGGTTAAGCATTGCTGCTTGAATACCTCTGAAGCGTAGGTGGTGTGAACAATTTTACACTTTCTACCAGGAGGTATGAACAATTGTACATTGTATACCCCTGTAGGGGTGTACAATTTCATACTGTACACCTCTTGAACAACTGTACACTGTATTACAGGGTAAGCCTACGGAGGCTAGCAAGGAGTTCCAGGCTAAAGATTACGGTGAAGTGAATGCTAAAGATTATATCCCTGGTGCTGAAGTACTGAAGACAAATGAGGAGAAGGACCAAGAGCCTGAAGGTAAGGGCATGATATACATAACATTCCAGTGATCTCCACAGGATTTTTTCTCAAGTGGGTGCAAAATTCTCATTTTCTCAATTCAGACCAAAATTGGTCAAAATATGCAAATGTTTCATGATTTTACTCATTTTCAAGTGGGTGCAAATGGATTTTCAGGTTTGTGCAAGCCTATTTTCAAAATCTCAGATGAGTGCTGCGCCCACTTGCTTTAATGCTGGGGAGATCACTGCATTCAATTATTGTTTCAATTATTTATTACCAAACATCTGGTGAAACCCATGTTGAAACCCAAGATGACACCGAAGTGGGCATATCATCTACACAAAGTCATTTGATTGGTTCCCAATGAATTTGAACTTGGCAACTTTGTCCGGTCTTGTGGTGCCATGAAAATCTGCTGGGTTTAGCTTATAGGCCATGGATATGAGAAGCACAATTGAATGACTAACAAATTACCTGACCTATTGCCAGTGGTAATATTATACAGGCTATAGGGATCAACTCATTTAAAGATACACAGGCAATGTAATATGTAATGTAACATCTTTTTATCTCTTTATTTATTTATCCATTGTAATTGTTTTCATTTCATAGATTGGGATGTCAGTATATCATAATTCTTATATCCATTGGAGCTAGTTAACATAGTAACCACAAAAGACTATCTGAAGCTATCTTAAAAAACTCAATAAATACTTCAGGTGTTATCTTATGACTTTATCCTTACTTGAATTTATGGTTATGATCTTATAATGTGATAGAATATAATGCATTAAATTATGCCTTATTTTTCACTCTTTCTGCTAATTCCTTTTATTTGTATTTTCAGTCTATGTGGGTTTTTTAGGGAGTAGTCATTACTGTTACATATTTTAGTTTTTGTTTTAATGAGCTAGATTATCTCTGAAAATATAAAAATACATTAGACCAACATAACAGTGATTAATTTAGTTGCTTACCTTCATGTATCACTAATTAAATGTATCACTAATCAAACCATTTTCTTGATCTCACCTTAGTTGGGGGATAATTCATGGGTGGTACATGGGGGAGGGTTGGCGGGCAAATACTTACAAGATTCACTCAGAAATCAATTCTTCCTCCAGCCTCAAATAAAAATGGATGAAAAATGGTACCGTTGCTGACCTACATTCTGTTCTCCTACCTAGCAACCAGTTTTGTTTACTTCTAAACCTAACAATTGCGGCGTTATAATAAACTCCCATAAAACACACTTAAAACCAATTAATTTATTATTAATTGTTATTAATAACATATAAATGGCCTGAGAGTTTATGAGAAATTATGGAACACAATACAAATTACTGTTACATGTAAGATGTGTCCCATTATGGTTTTATCATGAGGTAATAAAAGGGTCCTTATTTTCCCCAAAAAGAGCTTAGGCTAATGATGAATAAATGGCTTGTCTCCACACACAGTTTGCACTCGTTTTCAAATCATGGGTACCATACATTTTATTAATTAAAATCAGTCTATGTAAGATCATATTGTATAAGATCAACCTGTACAGTGTCATCTATGTAAGATCATATTGTATAAGATCACCCTGTACAGTGTCATCTATGTAAGATCATATTGTATAAGATCACCCTGTACAGTGTCATCTATGTAAGATCATATTGTATAAGAACACCCTGTACAGTGTCATCTATGTAAGATCATATTGTATAAGATCACTCTGTACAGTGTCATATATGTAAGATCATATTGTATAAGATCACTCTGTACAGTGTCATCTATGTAAGATCATATTGTATAAGATCACTCTGTACAGTGTCATATATGTAAGATCATATTGTATAAGATCACTCTGTACAGTGTCATCTATGTAAGATCATATTGTATAAGATCACCCTGTACAGTGTCATCTATGTAAGATCATATTGTATAAGATCACCCTGTACAGTGTCATATTGAGAAGTGTCACTTTGTTGTATATCACCTTTTTTGACATCACCTTGCTTGACAGTTTGTTTGGCATCATGTTTAGTTTTGCGTTGTTTGCTATAACGTTTAGTTTTGTGTTTGACATTTTTTCGTTTGGTGCCCCTTTGTTTGGGGTTACTTTGTTTAATGTGATCTGGCTTACCAACCCGCCTCCGACAAAAGTCATACACATGAGATAACCCTTTCTTTAAATCTCCTATGATCTTACTGCTATCTGATAGAATTATTGCTCCAATGATTATCAACATGACAACCAGAGGGGGTATCCCTATCGCCGGGGCAACGGGTGATTCCGAAGGCTCAAATTCTATTTTCTTAGCTCGAACATATTTTTCAACAACGTTTTGTTTGAGAGTGATAATTTCCTGTTTTATTGTTGTTGATAATGTTGTTAAATCATCATTTGTTGTAGAAAGTTGTCTATCTGTCGAGTAAGTACTTTTATCATTAGTTGTTGCTGTACTAGCTTGTGCAAGTGTCTGATTTATATCATCAGCTATCGTTGTTAAGTCTTCAGTTGTCTCTGAGGTGGTTGGTGTTGTTATTAAAGTAATGAATGAACTTGAATATACTGCATTTGGTGTTGTTGCATTTGTCTCACTAGTTGTTGCATTTGTTTCACTAGTTGTTGTAATTGTTTCTCCAGTTGTTGTAATTGATTCAGTAGTTTTTGTATTTGTTTCACCAGTTGTTGAAATTGTTTCACCAATTGTTGTAATTGTTTCAGTAGTAGTTGTTGTAATTGGTGCACTAGTTGTTGTATGTTTTGTGCATTGACCACGGGATCCCCATGTATATGTGATATTTAAAAAGGATATGTCGTCATAGTAACCTGAAAACATACGTAAGAGTTATAAATGTATACTTGTCACAGATGGTGTCAAACAGTAATTAGTAACACTAACACAGAATTAAATCATGTATACTAACAAGTAATGTCACATCTACTGTAAGGATTAATTCATACCTGTCTCACTTTTCACAAAAGGATATAAAAGATAATATAAGTTCATTGTGTAATAAAGAATGTAAAAATAATCTGAACAAAGAACGTTATAGTGTCTTAAATTTTATCATAGCTGCTATATTTGATGATCGTTATCTTGAAGTAGAATAGAAATCCATGGACGTCAGATGCTAGTTCTAGATTCACACTGCTTATTAACTGATTCTAAAGACATAATAACGCCTTACCCTTTTCTGCCTGACAGAAATAGTAATTATTCTCGTTGCAGTCTCTAATCTCGATGATATTTTCTAAAGTAATTGTGTAACACATCCCACTTGTGCTATCTGGAAGGGTTGATGTGACATTCAGAAACTCTGCTAGATTACTCTCCGTTATAGTGCTGCCATTGGCCAGCTCCAAGGATGTGTCATTTATTTGAACACCTACCCAGAATTCCATGTTGTTGTTTGTCTCCCATGACCCAACACTGGAAACAAATTATGTTGTAAACTTGAAATAAATATGTATTATCATAAGCAAAAAGATAGGGAAATGACATATAGTAAAACCATTCTAATCCAAGTGCCACCTTTACTGGCCAAAAGTGTTCGGATTAGCAGGTGTTCACATTTCAAAATTTAAACATGTTGATCAAAATGAACAAATTGTTTGAGAAATGTTGTGAGTCCATTTTCTTAATTGGCTTACTTTTCTGAGGCATCTAGCTCTCTTAATATGTGGTGGTTCATGACTCCTAGCTGAGCCCCCTGCTGTTTGCAATGGTTCAAAGCTGCCGTGTAGGAGATACAGTGGTATGCGAGACCATAGCACAAGTCACCGACTAATGTTGTCTTTGGGGGACATTTCAGCACTGTATTGGCATCACCTAAAATATAAAAAATATATAATTGACAGTGGAAGTCACAACTTTTGTCAGGTTTGCCATGATCAAGAAATGTCACGAAAACTTTTTCCCTTGACAAGAGAAGACCATGGAATTTTACATTTTCTGAAAAGCTAAGATTGTCAGTGAATATATGAATTTAGCAAAAGGTCATGGGAAATTTAGGGGAACTTATTTCAGGGCAACAAATTGAAAAGGTACTTGCAAATACTTGATCATATACAATCGGTAAACTTCTAATTTGTGAAAGAAAAAACAATCTATATGGTCAGGGAGATTCACTCTTGAATTAGGGAAAATATTTCTTTATATAGATACACATTAAACCTGCGTATTGAACATTTTTTTCCAAGAAAAAAAATTCATTGTTAGTTGGTGTTCATTACAGAGAGGGTATTAAGGTAATTTATACAGAAAAAGTTGAGAATGTGAGTTGGAATGGTGCCCAATAGAGACAGGTGTTCACTCGAGAGAGGTGTTCACTAAGACAGGTCTTACTGTAGATATATATATATATTGAAATGTAACTTATTGTTTTGTTACTAGCAATAATATAGCAAAAATATATCTATCTTACTAGGAATAATATATCTATCTTACAAGCAATAATATATCTATCGTACTTGCAATAATATATCTATCTTACTAGCAATAATATTTCTATCTTAATAGCAATAATATATCTATATTACTAGCATAAATATATCCATCTTCAGATTTAAAAAACAATATTTGAAAATGAAGTATACTGCTTTGCCAATTTTGGTATTCCTGCTAAGGTTGTATTGGTTTATTTATTCCTTTCCTATTTTTGACCTTATTTTATGTATTAGACGTATTCACCTAACATTTCACCATGTAAATGAGTTCCTATATTGTGGTAATTTTGTTCTACGTGGGCTTGAACTGAAGAGTGTTCTTAATGCAAGGATTAATGCAATTCGTTGTTCATTGTTCATAGAAAGGGGCTCTTTGTGAAACAAATTTTCACCTAAGGCTAGGATATATAAAAAAATTGTTTCGCATCTCTGCCAGCGTTTTTCTGTTAATTAACATGATAAGTATTCAATCATCATTTGTGAATCAGTAATCATGAATCTTATCTTTTTCTCAGAAATTTCCGTTTATTCCAAAGGACATTGCCTGTATAAGCGTTTTTGGAAGATGATGAAATACTAGAGGAGAAAAATTAGAATTCATTAAATGCTCATACTTTATAACAATATGCTAAACAAAGAATCGATTTACTATAGCCTTAGGTGTCAATTAAAGGATTACTATTCCGGCAATCGTTTAGTGGTAGTTTATTAATTACATAATTTGTTTCTATTGAGATTCAAGAATTCAGAATATAGTATTGACATTAACTTCTGAAACATCATCCAATTTCCTCTAAAATAAAAAGAAATCAATTGCACCTATATTTAATACAAGTCCTCGCATATTTCTCCCAGAGTCTTTTTTATGAAAAAAAGTATGATGTATTTGTTTCTACAGTAATTTTTTTATTAGATATAATCCAGCACTATTTATAACAATGATGCTCTAAAAGATATTTATGTGAATTTGAAATTATTATCGTCTTACTTTTTATGCTTTTGACCCATTTTCTTTATGAAACTCTTGTTATTACTCTTTAACGGTTAGTTGTAGTTGTATTTTGTGCAATCAGGTGAATGACTGGCGCTTGATAATATCACAAATGCAAAAGCAGATTAGTTCCAAGATCTGAATAACAGGCACATTTATTTATTTATGTATGTATTTATTTTATTTATTTATTTATTTCGACTTACACTTTAGCAGGTAGATTGTGGACATGCTGGGTTATTTTCAAAGCAACGATTTTACTTTTTGTTCAGTACTTTAACATTTATTGTTTTGTTTATTTATGATTTATTTTAATTCAAACATAACCTTTAAAACTCTAAAACAATGACACTCTAAAGCAAATGAACAATGTAGGGAATTGTATCCCAAACCATAATCAGAATATGAATAGAGTTTTATATACATATATATATATATGAAGCTGTAACCAAACTTTTTAAAAATGGAAGTCCCTTGTTCAATATGATTTTTTGTATCAGTCTATCGGGATTATAGGCCTTATACATGTATATCCTCATAGCTATTGGCAATAAAATAAAGTCTCTATTTGTTCCTATTCAAACAAGGAAGTTCGGAAATCGTTTTTTGTATCAGATGTAATGTCAAATAGACATATGTAAGTTACTATGATACCATGTGTATATAGTATTGAATTTCATCCAACCAATTTGAATGTTACAGGATATTGAATTTGACACATTATCCCTGCTTAATTGCTTTATCTATGTCGACAAAAGTGACCTCTAACACCTCTAGGGTGTGGATTTGGTTGTATAACATAATGCAGAATCTATTTATCCCCTTTAATGAAAGCATTTATTTTTTATCTATTTATGCAAAATATGGTGTTTTTCTAATTAGTCAAGGACCATTTTTGGTTTCGTGAATAGACTCCCTGGGTGTGTTTGTCTGGTCCGGAGCAGTTTGTATATTGATATAATGGTTCTCAATATACATGTTAAGATGTTTATGTTTTACGTAGGTTTCTATTTGAACCAGGTGTGTCTTTTGTTCGCTTTGTGTGTCTTTTGTTCGCTTGGTGTGTCTTTTGTTCGCTTTTTATTACTGTCCCAAAGAATCTACTGTGATCAAGATCTATATATCAATTTAGGAACAGAGATCAAATGTAATTTTGAAAAGCAAATGGGTATCCAGCATACAAGAATGCCTTAGATCCTGACACACAAGTATGTGGAAAGTAATGTTGTTTGTATAGAAATGATTAGTTTATTCAATATTCTTGAACTTAAAGGAATAAGTGATACTAGAAAAACTTGATTAACTTAAGTTTTTAGCAAAGGTTCAAGGCTAATGTTATCAAATATAATGTTTATTATATATTAGAAAATCTGACTATTTAATAAAGGTATAAGGTTCTACTGTTTTGGACTTAAATTAATGATGACTTTTTCATCCTCCATCTGCATGACTTCCAAGATCTGGAATACCTTGTGGAAGCTTGCAACTCTGTCGGAGATTGATTGCAATCAATGTACTTTTATGGAATCAATTAGACTTTTATTTGAAGTAATATAAAGAAACGATTTTCAGGTCTTGTCACTTAATCTATGTAAAGTTCAAGGTGGAAAACATTAGCACTGATATGTAACTTACAGATTCTCAATTGACTGGGACATAAACCTTATTTAAAGGCCCCATATAAAGTTTAAACTACTTTGGCTTATATTGTAGCCTTACCCAAAGTTATCAAAATGTGATATAATTTCAAAAAATGTTTTCTGATTGACTTTTTGTTCAAAAAATCATGAATTTATTGAAAACTTGATTTTAGAATTCACACATTAAGTTTTTTCAAAAATCTCTAAGATAACTTTTAAAGTCATGAAAAATATGTAAATGAAAACATATTTTCAAACTTCAGGTGGGGCCTTTAATGAAAATACCAGAGCTTATAATTAAATATTATGTAAAAAGTAACTTGAGCCCACTGCACTATGAAGTATGCCTGTAAAGAAACTATCACTTTGTATGCATAGAAGTTGAAACTATAGACTAGCTCAACAGGAATGATTGAGAATATGACATAATTGGGGGCTGTGAGGAAATGTCATTAGGGAGGTTAAGCTACATGTTTTCAAGAGAACCTGGAACTTAAAAATTTAGAATCTAAGCTACATGTTTTCAAGAGAACCTGGAAGTTAAATTTAGAATCTAGAGATCAGTTTTTCCCTCCATAAACAGAGCAATTGAGCAAAATATGATGCGCCCCATCCCCGAGGCGCGTCATATTACAGATTCACGTACAAGTTTTTTTTAAATATGTGGAGCTCAACCTCCTTATTGTTGAAGAATAATAAAGAATTAAATTATGGAAAAAGTATGTTTTAGATGAAAATTAGATTATCAATCTGTGAAACAATGTTTGTGAAATCATTTTTTGGGGAGAGAGGATGGGGAGGGGTGAAATAATTTTTTGGGGAGAGAGGATGGAGGGAGGGGTGAAATAATTTTTTGGGGAGAGAGGATGGGGAGGGTTGAAATAATTTTTTGGGGAGAGAGGATGGAGTGAGGGTGAAATAATATTTTGGGGGAGAGGATGGGGAGGGGGTGAAATAATTTTTTGGGGAGAGGATGGAGGGAGGGTGAAATAATTTTTTGGGGAGAGAGGATGGGGAGGGTTGAAATAATTTTTTGGGGAGAGAGGATGGAGGGAGGGTGAAATAATTTTTTGTGGGGAGGATGGGGAGGGGGTGAAATAATTTTTGGGGGAGAGAGGATTGAGGGAGGGTGAAATAAGTTTTTGGGGGGAGAGGATGGGGAGGGGGTGAAATAATTTCTTGGGGAGAGGATGGATAGGGGAACACTCTTACCTGTTGTTTGGAACGTGAATGCCTTGATATTATATTCGTGTATAAAATTTTCACTTGTCTTGTGGAAATAATTGAGAGGTTGTGAAGCATCAGTCACGTTATACACAACTTGTTCAAAACTCCCACCTCCTATATTATAGCCAAACTCCTGGTAGCCGTGCGTCGGCTCAAGTTTGTAAACTGCTTTTTGGAATGTAATATCCTCGTAAAAGTATGTCTGAGCTAGTTCAGTATCGTTGTGTTGTAAATACATTGTGATGTTCTCAGATGTGTTCGTGAATTGTAGTGTCACGGAACGTCCTTTATTTTTGGCAACGAGACATGGGGAGTGAAAATACACATTTGTAGTTGTCGTGTCTCTTAGCACTAGGGTGCCGTAATTCTGTGAAGGTTCTACATTTAAGTTAATATATTTGTTAGGAAATACTTTCGTTGTTACGTGGTATGGTCCATACGATTCTGAAAATACATGAAGTTAACACATGGTTGGATGATATTTTTAGCTGTTAAGGACCAGGTGAAATATCTGAGTGGGGACAAAAAAACAGATTGAAAATTGATTAGAAGGTAATAAATTTAGTGTCCAATAGGTATTTTGACCTGCTCAGTGATATTTTGACTTGGTACAAACTAAATTGTCACAAAAATTTCAAAGATAGATTAAATTGACAATACTAAATAAACTGAGTCAGTTAACATCTATTAGAACAGAATTGGAGAATTTTTTAAAGATTTTACAGTCTACAATTTGCATTTATTCGGATACTTCAAATGGCATGCATGATCTATGTTTGCCATCTGTCAATCACAAGATCTTTGTTTCTTCATATTAGGTAATTATATTCACTATGATATGTCTTTATTAATTTAGACAAACAAAACTGAACTACTTTCTGATTAATTATACAATCGTACCAGCTAGTATTATAGTTATTTAGAAGTTAGTATTTACTGACCTGTCATTATGAAATTAAAAGCTTCAGAAATGATAGTGAAAATAAAACTTGAAGTAATAATCCTCATTTTATTTTCCTTTGATATTATCTGTCAGTTATCCAGTCCTGTATCAGGATATTCATCATTTTTATCATCCTTTCATAGATACATAGTTTGATTATATCAGGATATTCATCATTTTTATAATCCTTTCATAGATATATAGTTTGATTGCTTCGTTATATATCTATCATAAATCTCTTATATTTTTTCTTTCCTATTTTTATATAATAAACAAGTAAATGTTCGAGTTCTTTATTGTGACATTTTTAAGGCCAGATCTGAATGGGCCACAATCGTTTAAGTTTCCAATATAACGTATCTGCAATTGTGTAATTACGTTATCCGACTTTGTACTTTTATGAAATGTTGTTTTCCATAACATATAGATTTCTAGGATTTGATCCACTGAACCTTTTCCACATTTATCTTCAATCAATCTAATATCCAAAACCTTTTGATCTAATTGATCATTCTAAAAATATGTGTATTTGTACTTTTTCCAATTTTTGATTTTTCTATTGAATATTATTACATAATATTTCCTTTACGTCTCACAGTTTGATATTTTATAATATTCTGCGATTTCGCCGATGTCGATGTTGTCTCTTTAAGTTGACTTAGTTGATTGAATTGACGTTCTCGTTAAAACTTACTAAAGTAGCAGTAAATGACTTGATTACTATTATATCAGACAATAATTGAACTGATACAGCATTCAGCAAGATCAGATATTTAAAACTGATCTATCAATCCACTCAACCAAAACATTTTGCCATTGTTTCTATGTTTGAACAGTTTTTTACCACCTTATGACACCCATAAAACACTTATATCGTGTCATTAATTATTCAATGAATTATATCTACTTTAATGAAATTTATACCCTCATTTTAGCAATATTATTTCATTAGATTCTGAATACCCTCATTTTGGCGATATTATTTCATTAGATTCTGTATTTTGTATATTTATTTTCAGTCCCCGTATATTGTGTATTTTCTTATTAATCTAGTTATGTTGTCACAATATAATTGTACTTGTATATTCCAATCAGCTTCAGCGATTCTTGTGTTTACAAAGAATATAACAATAGTATAGATTAATTGTGTAATTAGTCTCTGTCCTATGATAGGCGTGTTGTATAAGCATCATCCACTATCTTAATGAGAATCATTTGCTAGCAGGAAAAATCCGTCTGCTCGACTTATATCCCATGATATCTTTCAAAAATTTGAATGAGGTATCAATTTTTCTTGCACTTCTAAACAATTTAGTGTATGAACTACATGACTATTTATTTTTTCCTCGCTAATTTCACTCGTTTTTTATTGTATTTTGCGAATGAAATCACATCTACATTGACTTCATTTGTAGACATCTTGTATATAAGGAATTAGTAGGCAGATCTGTTATCTCTCATTCCCTTGAATACATTTATCTATGACATTAAAGGATATTGGTTTGTTTATGTGTTTATTGATCTCACAACCTTTGTTAATGGGACTCTAACTTCTAACACCACAGTTCATGCCCAATAATCTGTTCAAAATAGTGTTACAATGTTTTATAGGTGTTTATTACATTATCCTGACTTAGTTGCTAAAGTGACCATATCTATAAAGCGGCTATTCACAGGAACAACAAACCCTATTATTGACATCAGAGTGACATTATTGACATCAAGTAACATTATTGTCATCAACATATTATACGTAACAGCATATGTAACAGGAAATAACAGTAGCGATAATGGTTAATCTCATGAATGAGAACATTTCTGAAAAATATAAATTCTTTCATGTACTTTCAACTCATGTATTTTTCATATCTGTATTCACATGACTGATATGGGGATTTGCCCAACACTGTCCCGTTTCCTATTACTTGACTTGGTTATCAAAATTTGGAGGTGCAGGCCCCTAGCCAGGGAGGGGGGTTCAAGGGTGAGGGCAAATTCATGCATTTTTTACCATTTGAGTAGTTTTTGCTTGATTTTGGGCGAAAATTGTCAAAAATTAAACCCTTTGTTTTTTTTTAGAGAGTGTACCGTCTTGGCAAAAGTTAGCTAAAAGCCTGAAAGAAAATGTAGCACTTGCAGAAAAAATCAATTTTGTTTTTAATTGATCATCATTATACCCCTTACTCCATAAATTAACGAACTAAAGAATTGTGAAAGTTATAAACATTGGCGGTAATTAAACATAAGTATTGGGTATATATTCAAGTTATTGTATGTATATTGTATACATGTACTTAATGCCATGCCATTAATGTTAACGTTATAATCAGGGGTCAGACACTTTTAAAATTTTTGGTTTGGTAGCCTCATAGGTGTAGCCAGGGGGGTGCGATGGGTGCATCCCACCCCCATAACCAATGAAAATAAGTCATGAGAAAGAAGAAGAAAGGAGCTTTAAAATGCTTTTTATTTGAAGCTTCCAGCTCAATTTTTAAGGAAGTTACATCAATTTTCAAAAAAAATAAATTTTATTTCTTGGCTTGTTTATGCCACAATTGCACTCCCCTGACTGAAACTGAATTTTTTGGACAATCACCCACCCCTGACTGAAAGTTGCCAGGCAGTTCGGTTTTTAAATCTCTCAGTTCGGTTATTTGTTCGGTTATTCTGTTCTTATTGCTATGCTCATAAGAATCTAAAAACTAGCCTGTATGATTGCCATGTATTTAATCTCATGTTATCGGCTATGTCTTGATATTTCACAAATGTATTTACTAAATACTGAAAATTATTTCAGGGATCATGCATTTACAAATGGTAATTTTCCCACATTCAAGGTTTCGTTAAAAACAGAACCAAATGATTTTTCTGAACTGAATGAACCGCCAAGGCCAATGACAGTTGGAGCACTGCGGTTTCAATTAACCCTCTGACCCCTAATTATGATGCATTTGTAGTCTAAATATACTGTTCCATTCCATTGTCCTTTTTTGTTCAGTTCCATCCTTCATGTCCGACGGTTGACGCAAGTCTTTCTCTTTGCACCACAAGCCAACAGTGTTTGGGTCATTAGATCAAATGTATCTATTGTTTCTGTGAATCAATAGGGGTCTTTGAACAGTTTATTGCTATGAAAAAGTAAACAATTAAGCAAAGTAGCAATCAAATGATTATACAACCCCTGGGCTTTAGAAAGTTAAAGGGCACATTCATCTTTTGTCTTCTCTTGTTTATTTTGTGATTTGTACATTCGCTAATGAATTTGATCGATAACTCATAAAATCTGGAAATGTTGAATAAAATTATTCAGGTGAATGTCCCATGGAATCATAAAACTCAGCTGGTGTGTTATGATAAGAGAAATGAACTTAATTGCGACAGTGTTCAGAGTGCTTCAATGCTTTAACATATCTCAATAAAAGCTGGTCAATATTACATTTTGACCAGTAAAAGCATTTGGATGTTGGGATTAAGCTCCCATCTTGAATTTCTCTTCAAAAGATCTTAAGTACAGAGTCCAGCTTCCTTTTAGTTTCTCATCGCTTGTTTCACATATAAAATTACCCTACTTCAAAATATAACTTCTTTTCTTGTTCAAGGCCGTTCAAATATAAATATTTGTTTAATGTCCTTTTGGGGAGGGAGCAAATCTTTAGAGGTTGTGAGGTGAAACAAAATTTTGAAAAAGCAAAATCTTTTATTTCTATTTAGATTTTATCTTATTTTATGGTAATGTAAATAGGAAAAATATAGAAAGTTTAGATTGTACCAGTTTATATGACCCAAACACACTCAGACATGCGCCAATACATTTTTAGAGGACTCTTCTAAGGGCGAAACAATAAGAAAAGTAAGATATTCTGATATATGTTCTGAAAGAGAGTAAATATGGTAAATATTTAAATTGTCTAATGTAGCTGCAACAAGGTGTCAATATCCTTTTCGTGGTGATAATGATAGAATTGTTTGATGCAGCTTTCCAATGGCATAATCAATATGTACTGCTTATATCTACTAATTGCAGATCAGCTGATATGAGTAGGTAAATATAAGTTCTGACCAATTAGAGGATAGATAAAGTTCATATTTTCATGTGATGTTTTGTCTCATAAAAGCGGTTGATATACTCTATTTGGATCATTGTCAGAATGACCCATGATGTCAATGTTACATCTTGTAGTGTGATGTCAATGTGACATCTTCTTGAAGGCTGGTGTCAATGTGACATCTTCTTGTAGTGCAATGTCAATGTGACATCTTCTTGTAGTGCGATGTCAATGTGACATCTTCTTGTAGTGCGATGTCAATGTGACATCTTCTTGTAGGGTTCTATTTTCATTAAAGAAGCCGCAAAATGTCATACATGCATTATTAACGATGATTAATGATGATAGTTATGTTGCATCAGGATGAATAGCAACAACTTACAAATATGAACCATATTGATTTCTAAAATGATTTGAGGGATTAGAGTGTTGATCAGCCTCATTTACTTTACTTGAGATATTACAGGTGACTTGACATGTAATTGGGGGAGGGGTTATAGTACCCACCAAGGTAGAGTGAATTTTTCACATCAGCCCAAAGCATATGATTTGTATTGACCCTATGTTTTAAATTAACCAATGAATTATCCACTGGATCAAGCAGGAACATTCAATTGTGATGTTCCCAGCATTCAAGCAAGTAGCTCAGTTGCACCAGCCCCATTTGCTAATTTGCTAATTTGTTGCCATTCGGAAAATCATTAAGAGGAAAATAGATGAAATTGTGAAACCAACTGAGAAAAATCTTTGGTAGAACATCTTTGACTCAATTTTAACTTTACATCTTAATGCAGATTGTTGCTTCATAATTTTAGGACGTAATTATATCCTGCAGGGGGTTCATTAGCAGCAGGCAACAGGTGATTTTCACAGGTTGTTTTCACAAAATTGCCTGTTGTTTTTAGGGACTTTTCCATGTTAAATTCATAATTTGAATTTATTTTGCCTGTTTTCAATTATTTAACCTGTTGTGAGATATTCTCGTGAAATCCCTGTCCTGATTGTCTTATCATCTTGCCTGTTGTTTTTAGGGACTTCAACTATTCCATGTTAAATTCATCATTTCTATTAATTTTGCCTGTTTTCATTTATTTAACCTGTTGTGAGATATTCTAGTGAAACCCCTGACCTGTTTGTCTTATCATCTTCATTCTAGGTGAACCATTTCAATTCTTCCTACTCTAATCAAATCCCGTAGGCAGGAAAAGTGCAGGCTGTAAGGTTATTTTTGGAAATTGATTTTTCAGTGTTGCAGTGCAGTGTTGTTGTTACTTAATGGCTACTTAAACCTGTTGATTAGAAATATGACGTTGTACTGTTGTTCAATAAAATGATATACGAGGATTCTAAGCTTTTAAAGCCCCCATAAAACATATCCTACATTCAGTGGGGTATTAGCTAGAACAGATGCTAGAATGATATTTCATGCTTATCCATCTTGGACACCTATTGTATGATAATATCTAAGAGGAGTGGGGCTTTATACTTTGAGCTCAGCCTGTAATGATTATCATCGTCAAGGATCAGTTCTTATATGGTATACATTGCCTATCAATTTTTAATGACAAAATTAATGGGAAGAGCTAAAGAAGATTGCCATTGTCTTGAGGAAGGATTTTTACATCATAAGGGTGCTTCTTGAGTTGAAAAGTTGAAAACACTTCCTGTATTGCATCTATTGATGTCTCCTATATATTATGTATTGCATATATGTATTAGACCCCTGTATCATTAAACCTTGGACAGAAAATATGTACGTATATAGAAATCTTTTAGAAAATTTGCAGTATTAATCTACAGTAGGTAGAGATTCTGCAAGTCCATGAGTTTACCAACAATGAATAGGATAACTATTTAAGGTCCAGCCATTGGCCATATAGCTTAGATAAGTTTATGGAATAGTACCGTGGCAGGGCTTGTATATTGAAGTATGTCGCAAGGATACTGTGTTGGCTTTTTAGAGATAAAATATTTTGCCATTTTTGCCAAGCCTATTTATCGGATTTGCAATGCATTTAAAAAGACTAATAACAAAAACTATAGATGCTCAATAAAAAATTTGGAGAGGGAGGGACAAGGTGCTCTGTTCTGAAACCAAATGTTCCAAACCAATATTTTGGTTCCCTGATACTTTAAGTATACAAGTGAGTTGCATTTTTGCCATTTTCATACATGTAATTATGACAGTATTATTCATCTGTTTCACTCTTGTAAATTCTATGATGTCGATAATGTTGTACATCTGCCATAATTTATTTGTTGCAAAATACACGTTTGTTGCAATTGTAATGTATTACATTTTATTAAATTTAGGCTATCCAAATGTCCCTCAATTTGCACATTTGTCATACATTTGCTAAAGAAATTAAAGTCATGCCTGTTGTTTTTGCGTGACAGAATATGTCACGCAAACACAGATTTATTCTGATTATTGTCAAGCAAGAATATTTCATGATAAGAAGAAGATCAAAAAACGAATGCCAAAAAACAAACACAGTTTGTTCTGAATTTTTCACTGGAATCATGTATAATTGTCACGCATTTGCTTTCAATTTTTATCTTCTTTGTTTTCTTGTTGGATCAATTTCCAGGTTGTAAATTGTCTAAATGGAATATTAAACCAAATATAAAAACCAAATTGTACTTCGAAGTCTATTAGGAAATGTGATGAGTAGGAATATTTTGATGGAATGGAATTGACAACTGGAAGGGAAAATAATGGAAAATTGTTAATTACATACCAGTGGTCTCCCCACCATTGAAGCAAGTGGGCACAGCACCCATCTGAGATTTTGAAAATAGGCTTGCACCCACCTAAAAATTAATTGCACCCACTTGAAAATGAGAAAATCATCAAAACTAGGCATATTTTGACCAATATTGGTCCGAATTGTGAAAATGAGAATTTTGCACCCACTTGAGAAAAAATCCTGGGGAGATCACTGTATACACTACTTGAGGAATGGTCATGATTAAGAATATCAATATTTCATTGAGATAATGAAAACAATTGTCTGCGATCCTTTATAGAAGCCTTAATTTCATTAGGATGAAATATTGCTGATGGCTCAGTAATGGGTGATAGGGTGGCCTAGTTCTGGTCCATTATCCCATAAATAAATTATTCACTAATCGTGGTCTTTCGATCAAATTGTTTCAACGGGAATTTCTCGGAATGCTAAAAGGTTTTCATTGGTTTTCTCATAGTATCACTTCAAATAGATATAGTCATAGCTGCCATATTGTTAATAATTTTCTTAAAAAGTATTCATTAAAGAAACGTTTAAGCCATCTTCATAAAAGGCATTCACAAAAGGTATTCTTAATTTGTGTTCCTAAAATGTGTTCATAAAAGTTGTTGTTTGTGTCAATGTGAGATATTAAATGATGTTCATAAATGTGTTCATGAAAGTTGTTCTTGTAGATTTGAATTGTTTTTCAAAGTTGTTTTTTTATAGGAGTTCATATTAGAGTTTAAATGGTGTTCATAAAAGGTGTTCATGAAACCATCATTCAGTTATTCCATTCATTTCTCTTGGTTTTATGTAAAACTTTAGTATAACATTCCATCTCTTGGTGATGAGTTGCCTCTCTGGTTAAGAGTCACTTGCAATTATCATTATTAAATGCTTTAAGTGATATCATTCTGAATTTATTGGCCACATTTGATCCCAAATGGCTGTTTCATTGTTGTTTGTCATAACTGTTTGTTTTATGTGCTGTTAAAACCAGAAGGAGGATTAGGTAATTTATTTACTGTTGGTATTAGTTGTTTTTCATTCTTGATGGGCTTAATATGGTATATGGTTGTTTTGTTTATCTCGTTGATATTTATTTCAGCATTATTCATTTAATTTCATTATTACCACCTTACCGGGCCTGTTCTAGGGGTATTAGTATTAGAAGGCTTATATTTTACTACATTGACCTGAGCAATGATGTCATAGAAGCGGGCCAATAATGGATATAATAGCCCGGCAATGTTCCCCGACACACAGGCAAAATAGTGAAATATTAGACCAATGGGCCTTCGGCTCTTGGTCCAATATATCAGTATATTGCCCTTTGAAATGACGTTATTGTACTATTATCATGCATAGTATTTATTACGTTATCTGCATATAATGGTAATTAAACCAAAATGAGTACTATTATGAACCTGTTTTATGGGTAACTTACTATAAAAGCCTGAAACAAACATTAAAGTTGATGAGCCTTTAGAAGATTGCCTATCAAGATATTTTACGTTTTTCCTACATACGCAGGAAAATATTACAATTTTCTACAGATCTTATGATTTTTGAGTTAAATATAGGCTAGGTTTCTTGACCATATTCCATGCTTTGTTTGTTTCTAGACCATATTCCATGCTTTGTTTGTTTGTTTGCTTGTTTGTTTGTTTATTTATTTGTTTGTTTGTTTCAGTTTGATTGTGTATGTTTTGATCTCGCCTTTTCTCCGATTCTTATTAAACGAACATTAATAACAATACCATAATGACCTATTTTATGTTGTATCTATCACAAGTTTAGCATTATGATTAGCGTTATACGTGCATCGGAACGAGGATTTTATCTCTTACTTTCACGACCAAGATCTTACTTGACATTTCTTTTATCAGTTAATATAATAGAACTTTATGATTGATGCCTATATTATGCTGTTAAGAAGAGATAAGTGTTCAGTTGATGACTACTCTAACGCACGAAGGTGACATTGTATTAAACCATTAAAAATATTCAATACCAACACTTTGTTGTTGATACAGACGTCTTCATTAGCGTGATGTTGATAAATGATGGTTTTAGATCTTAATGTTTGGAGAATCATTTTCGTAATTGCATTCATGCATAGTTAATTAGACTCATAGTGATATATACTTCTTTTTTACTTCCCGTCTGAAATGAATTCAGAATAAAGACCAGTTTATTGTTAATTAAAGGACGGCTATTTGAGCAATCAAAATGAATATATCACTTCATCAACTTTTTTATCTCCTTAATTATTTCCTAATAGTTTTTGTCCCAGTGAACGTAGTTTGTGAGGGATATAGAGAAGTCATCTGTCCGTCTCTCCATTTATGGCACCATTCATCTATTGAGAAGAGGGGGAGAAACCCCAAGGTTCAAAGATGACATACGCTTATAATGTAAATCTGTATTGAGATGACATCGTTGCTGATTGGTTTAGCGAGTCGATCGTTGATTGGTTTAAAACTAGGTCAATAACGCAGATGCGAGTAGGTAGTTACCAGTTTCACCACCAGGTGGCTCGTTCGGGTCAGATAGCATGGCGAGTATAGGAGAAAGTTCCCTTTAACTTAAATTACATCTGTTTTAGTGGTTCAATTTTCATATAACCCTTATGTATCTAATAGTTATGCAAATTAAAATATGTCCAGTAAACGAAAATGTTATCTGTCCAATACAAGAAAAAATATTTCACTTTTTGTGATTTTGTAACATGGGCTCTATGGGGAATCAACCCGAACAAGAAGTCACATTTTCAAAAAAAACAAAATTTCATAGTTGATAAACAACTTTCGAAACCATATTTTTAGATGTACTTTTACATGTAGATTTCAAATATGACATCACTTTGACTGAATTTTGAATATTTAATGACGTAAATCAAGATTATTTCTACTCGCATCTAGTCTATTTGAAAACTTTGAAAACCAAGATGGAGGGCAAACAAATATACTTAAAGAAGGTGCGCGAAGGAGGAAATCGTATGTCATCAATAACCCAGATGCGAGTAGAAATAATATGGATTTACGTCATTAAAAATTAAAAATTCAGTCAAAGTAATATCATATTTGAAATCTACATGTAAAATTACATCTAGAAATATGGTTTTAAAAAGTGTTTATCAACTTTGAAAAATTAATTTTCTTTGAAAATGTAACTTCTAGCTCGGGGAGATTCCCCATAGACCCCATGCTATAAAATCACAAAAAATGAAATATATTTTCTTTTAGTAGACAGATAATATTTTGCTTTACTGGACATATTTTCATTAGTATAAGTATCAGACGCATAAGGGTTATATGAAAATTGAGCCTCTTAAATTGATAATATTGAAGTTTAAGGGAACTTTCTTATATACCTGCCATGTTAATTGACCCGAATCAGCCACCTGGTGGTGAAACTGGTAACTACCTACTCGCATTTGGGTAATTGAATCATGGGGTTTTCCCTCCTCTTTCTATTGAGATGAAAATCCAAATACCAGTTGATAGATTTTGGACTGTGTGGGCATAGGATTTGCTCCCAGAGTGCAACATCAATATCCTGTCCCATATATGGGCATGTCGTGATACAAAATTCAAATTCAAACAGCCGCCATTTTGTTCACTTCAAAATTTGAATCTTTAATTTTGGTCTTATTTCCTAACGAAAAATTCCAAAACTCACAAGAAATGATTGAGATATTGGCTTGAATCTTTTGAACTGTTTATATTGAATTTAAAGTTAGTTTTAATTTCAGAAAATAATGACATTTCGATGTTTTCATTGTTGGAAACCTGGGAGCCAATCCTCCTTGGCTTGAGAAGGAATTTCAGATGGCCACTCAATTCAAAATGGCAGCAATTTAAATTTTGCCAAAATTCATACTACCTGGTCATTTTTATTTTTTATCATGAAATGTTCAGATTGATGATTACCTGATTACCAATGGTTCTGGAAAGAGGATAGTCCTATTTAATCCCCTGTGGGCCCTATGTTTCATCAGTCATCATTGTTCTATACATGAACATCTCATCCTTCAGAAAGCTGTCAATCTCTCTCTTGAACTGGTTTGTGCTTTGAGCAATTCGATATATATACGATTTTGTTCAGTGAGATCTGCTATTTCATGGAGCTGCCTTTTTAGTCTAAAAATGTATTCATTGTTGAAAAAGCACATGGAGCTGTAAGCTTATGGGACTTGGGTGAAATAGTCACATAATTTTCACATGTCCACTGATCACACTGGAATAGCCTGACAATGGTAAAGTCAGATACCGTTGTCACAAATGGTGAACATAACCGTCACTTCAACTCTTCAATCACTTGGTCCTCTTTCATGGGACTTTATTGTCACTAATTTTGTGCATGTACGAGTATTAAGCTCTTGTGATGATATATCATATGAAATCCCAATTTTGATCAAAGTGGGTCGTGAATCGCCACAATATGGCGTCTTCGATATCGCCAATGATAACGGAATCTGAATTTTAAATAATTTACCATATGCTGTTGTTATCTTTGTAAATTATCCCAAATTCAGATTCCGTTGTCATTGAACGTTATGTCCGCCATTTGTGACAACGGCATCTGACTTTACCGTTGTCAGGCTATTCCGGTGTGACTGATGAATCTTTTCCTAAACAGAAAAGTGAAAATGTATGATTATAATCAGCATTAAAGGAAAAGTTATACCCAAATAATGTTTCTTGTCAAAACCCCTGAAATGTGTGAGAATACTTAGTGGCACAGATCCAATAGAGAATCAATTTACTTGAAATTAGATCTTAGATTAAAATATTAAAACCCCAGAAATGTGTGACAATATGTGAAAAGCTGTAATCAATGGGTATAGGTTATACTTTTCAAATAGAGGAAATATTTGTTTTCACTACTCATTTAAGATAGCATAAACATATTTGTTACATACAATTGTCAATTTCCTCTCAAAAAGTTTGTGAAAAGACATGCCGTATATATTACATTTTATTTGGGTAATACTTTCTTCATGAGTTCAGCTTTTATTAGATCGTGATAATGGATAGTAAACATGACATAAGAACACTGTGACCTAGCTAGGTATCACGATTACTAAAATCAAAATGACATTCCGAGTTAATTATTTGGAGTTGTAGAGTATTCACGCAAAAGTACCATACGCAATAAACATGATATTTTAACATGTGAGTGAAATTTTGTAATAATCTTCTCTCCTTGATTGTCCCAGGGGTAGGGGAGAAGGGAAGGGAATTAAAAGAATTAGTATTGTAATTTCCTTAATATCCAATGAGGGGTCTTCCTCTCTGACAATTGTATTTTTAAACATCAACAATTAAATAGCTTAACTAACCAATCCTTTATTTCTACTGCCCTAGCATGCCATCTATTTTAAACAATATGAATACTAGAATACTAAAGATGTTCAATATGGACATACCGTACATGTATATAAATAATAGAACAAAGGCAAACAACATTTCGATATGTAATATTAAATTATTTCTCCACAATTATTGATGCCATGGGCATAGTTAGGTGTAGGCAGGCGAGGCAAATGCTGCACTAAAATTTTACAGAAAAATATGCTTTAGACAGTTCCTTGACTGGAACTTACTGTGATATTTATGTCACATATTAGAAGTACAAAAATGTCCTCTTTGGTTTTGGTTTTGCCTCACCTTTCAATTATATTTGCCTCACCTATATTGCATCTTGACTATGCCCTTAAATGTGGAACAGAGGGTTTTAGGTTTTCTATAAGGCCTATATTATTAATCTACATCTTTTCTACGTATCAGTACTAACCAATCAACTGGAATATCTCTCATAACTGGAATTGATATAAAAGTACTTTTCTTCAAATATATGGCAAACTAACCATTTACTAAGCATGGAGCAAAGTATGAGACATGATATACCCATGAGTCTTATTTTGACCCACTAGTGATATCCCGTGTCAAAACGTCGACCCCATGTCCCTTATTTTGACCCACTAATTATATCCCATGTCAAAATGTAGACCCAATGTCCCTTATTTTGACCCACTAATGATATCCCGTGTCAAAATGTAGACCCCATGTCCCTTATTTTGACCCATTTATCAGATCATGCTTGATTTTCGGAAGATCAAGAAGCACAATAACAACCAGGAATATCACCATAGCACAAACTGGTGGAAAACCCACAAAAGCTGCTTGCTTGGCCTCTGTTGGCTCATAATGCCTCCGTTTGGCTCTGTGGTAGTCTGTGTTATGGACAAAAATTCCTTTAATTGGATGTAGGACTATGATCTCCATCTTATTAATGTTGTTCTCTTTGGGGTCAGATATATTTTGAGTCCTGTTGTCTTTCAAGGTTAATATTGTAGTGTTTTGTACTGTATTATGGTTCATTATAGATGGCGTTGCTTCTGTTGAAGAAATCTCTTTTGTTTCTTTCGATGTCACTGTTGTTGAATTAGTTTCTAGATTTCCACTAAATGCAGTGCTGTTCTCAGTCTCTAGATTCCCATCATAGTCTGGTTCTTTCATAAGAATAGGTTCCCTTGTGTGGAATTTCAGTGTGGAGATTCTGGTAAGCTTGTATGCTGATTTAGGTGTACCAGGGCAGATGAATTCATGTTCAAAGGTTGGGTCCATATACAATGTGTTCATCCATGGTCCTCTAGTTTCTACAACACAAAATGGAGGTACGGGAGCATTAACTGACTTATAGCTTGACAACATGTATTTGATTATATTGTGCAAATATTTCATTTTGTTGAGGTGAATACCTAATGCAGTAGCACTTTCACAGGTGATAGCTATGAGGCTCTGAGGGCCATAGAATATTATCTTGTGAAAGTGCAATGTGTACCCAAGTGTAGGATGGTAGATTTTTGGAAGACTAGCACAGGCCACGTATGTTTGAAAGATCTTGTTTGATTCTTAATTTTGGGAATTGTAAATGTTATCACTGAATAGTAAGAAACATTTTGGATAAAATACCTAATGCACAAATAAAGTTGTTTTCCTCGCTGCATTCTTGTTTAATAAGACTCCCTGTGTTGACTTGTATCACATAGCAACCTGTATTGTTGTTGTCATCTCTCCTAGCAACCCAGAACACTGTATCATCTCTAACTTCCTCCAGTTTGCCATCAAATGAATAGAATCTTAAAATGCAGATCATCTTAACGTCAGATTTTTACTTGAGTTGAGAAATAATTGCCCACGAAGCAGTCAAAGGAATTGATGTATACACATATAAGTATGAGGACATTTTGAACTGTTTGGTCGTTCATGGGGAAACAAAATAAAAATGATATTTAAGGATGTCCCTTCTTGTTTTCTACCATTTGAAATTTTAGAGGACGGGTTTGATCACCACTGGGGTGGACTGACTTTTTCACATCAGCTCTTAGTGCAGAATTTTATTGTGTTTTCATGAACCAATCAATCTATTATCAATATTTGTGGGACACCCTGTATGGGCATATGTTTCCCACCATTATGACACCCTGTATATACATACCTTTTGCCACCATTGTATTCCTGAATTAGGAGCGAGTCGAGAGTGTTGTTAGAGATAGATGACAGATGAGGGTTCTCTATCCCATCGCCCCTCAGTCCATTGCAAGCAAAGTGCGCTGTGCTGTAATTGGCACAGTGTGATGTCACCATAGCGTAACATATTCCATTGCTTGACTTGGAGGTTCTAGGACATTTGACCTTTTGACCATTAACATTTGACCCATAGGTACCTGAAATGTTCATGTGGCAATAATAAGTTTTTGCATGATTAAAAGATGTCACCCTACTCTATTACAGCCATATGGTTCAGATGATCACAAACAGCACTCGGCACTGGTCATAGAGAAATAGGAATTTTTTCAATGAACTTAGATTTCATCTATTTAAAACAATTTTCAAATTTAATTATCCCTCAAAGTTAACTTGACATTTAAAAAAAATAAAATGTTATACCACATCACAGGGGTATAAGTATGTGCAAAATCCAGTGATTTAGTACATGCCCAATAAATGTTGTTTTTCACCAAATTCATTCCATTTATTTGGATGCAAATCAAGTGTTTTGAGCCAACCCCTATAGGATTGACTGTTTTCCCTTACCTTGAACTGCCAGGATTGTCCAGAGCCATAGTGTAAATAGTAGTCTAAGGGAACAGTTCCCCATCAGTCCCAGTTTGTCTGCATTACTGTGTCTCATATGTATAGTGGTCTTCAGTTTCGATGGTAGCATATGTTCTTTAATCCAAATGCATTGTTTTGATATTCTATTTATATGGTTTTGAGAGAAGCATTATATACTTTGATCCAAGTGCATTTATTTAATCTAAATACATTGTTTTTGTGTACTATTTATATAGTTTTGACTGAAACAGTATATCCTTTAATCCAAATGGTTTGTTTAATCTAAGTACATTGTTTGAGTATACTATTTATACATTTTTGACTGTAGCATATATCCGTTAATCCCAAATGCATTGTTATAATACAGTAATTGTATATACCAAGTTGCAGATTATAACACTATATGAATAATAAACTATGAATTTTCTTTCGATTCATCAATATTGTGTCGTTGTTGTTCATTAGTGAAGATTTTGTTTACTTTGTATCTATTAGAAATTATATTTGTTTGTTTTGATTATTTATGTTGGTCAATTATCACAGTTTTGTTGTTATACGGAAAACATTATGTACAGGGTGACAAAAAAATTCAGTCATCTATATTTGAAACAAGTTTTTATATATAACATATTGTAATATATTTATTTTATATATAACATATTGTTATAGTCTCCAACTTTTTGTGGACAGTGTTTGGTGGTTGGTGTCTGAAACAAATGGTGTTTGGTGCACAGTCAGCACTATCAATGGTATACTCTACCCTTAGTAATATAAGAGAAGTTCGTAAGCTGTTTGTCACAAGATTTACCGATCCATCCACTCTCTCCGATACGCATGCGCAGCCCGATGTAAAAAATAAGACCGTGACTGGAGAGCCTAAAATTTTAGGCTCTTTAGCATTTTGGTAACCCATTTGGCTAAAGAGCCTTAAATTTTAAGGTTCTTTGGCATTTTGGCTAGAAAGCCTTAAATTTTAAGGCTCTTTAGCATTTTGATTGCCAATTTTGCTAGAGAGCCAGCCTAAAGGAATTCTAAGTGACGGAAATGACAAAATATTGCTTCTGGGACGAGATCAAACGATTTTGACATATTTTTACTCAACCTGTTTTGTAATTTAACAATCAACACAAATTAACATACTATATATTTTAGCAGATACCGGAGATATTCATAAAAATATATTTTTTGATCGATAAACTCACCGATTATTAAACCGGAAGTGTCTTCTCTGAGGTCCGCGAAGAAAACGAAGAAGGAAACACAAAGTTTTTAGTCATTTCAATTTTGCCGTTGATTTGATTTTAAATGCTTCTAAATGGTCTTTGAATGCTTACTTTGACTTCCTATAAGAACTGTTTTGACTTCCCCACTTCATAAAAAGAACATTATCACTTTTTACTCGACTCGTAAATTTACTTCCGGTCTACCGAAAAAAGTTCTTACGACCTTTTCAATCCTCATTCTAAATTTGGCTTTTTAAAGGTTCAGTAACCTTCGTGGTGCTGCAACTTGGAGCAGTCATATACTTGTTCAATTTTACTACTAGTAATCAGTAACGATTTTGATATTTAGAATAGGCCCTTGGGAGAATGGTGTTGAGGTCACATTTAGTGATGCCCAATTGGAGGCTAGCCTAAAAAACGTTGATACAAATGAAGGAGGGAAGTTTTTGCAAAAAATTTAAAAAATATTTTGTGCCTCTTGTCATTTGAAAATCCTAAAAAATCGGCATAGGAATCTAATATGCAATAGATTTGGAAGTGTATTCTCTCTGATGTCCCCGGGCTGATGTCCCTACATTCCCGATAAACTGCATCATGATGTGCTGTATCTAGAATTTAACAAGATCATTTTCTTCATCCCAAAGTCTCCTTCATACTTTTTGCCACCTTCAAATGGGATTCCCCGTATTCTGTAATCTTGTGAATATAGTAAAGCCAATACAAGTGATTAATTTCATTAAACATGGATGGTTGAGCGTTGGAGCGAGCCCATGAATTTTTAAAAAATTGTGTACATAATATCCGGACCTCAGAGAACAAACTTCATAATGAAAAAAATTGTACCAACATGGAATCGAACCTGCGCCGTGGGAGTACTAGGCGAACGCCATAACCACAAAACTAGAGTGTGTTTTCTTTTTGTAAAATCTATATTTCAATAATAAAACATATATAAATAATATAATTATACATAGACCCAGTTACATTGTTTAATTTCTGTACAGTTTTTCATTTTCAAAATATGCATGTATACTTCCAGTTTTGTCTCTATTGAAAATTTGTATTTCCCTCCTGGCTATTAAAACTTCTTTATAATTCTTATACTTATTTATTCCTATAATTTGTTCAAAAGTGATATTATCCAAAAATTTCCATATATCCCTTATTTTTGTACACTCATAAAAATTATGTTTAACATTGTCAATTACATTACAATTTTAAAAAGAAATATCTCTAATTCTAAAACCATTTAAAATCTCATAACATGGATATACGTTGTGTAATGTTTTCCAATGAATAATTAAGAGTTTGGTATCTACTTTGCACTTAAATGCTCTAATCCAAGTTGCACATGAAATATCCTTACCATTATACTGTAGAAACAATTTTCTTTTATCTGTACATATAATCCAAAATCTGATGTTTCATAACATATTATCTCTATACCATTGAAATATACTAGAGTGGCTTGTACATGCATAAAGTTTAAGGCTCTTTGGCCGAAGTGCTAAAGAACCTTAAAATGTAGGCTCTCTAGTCACCGCCTTATTTTTAACATCGCTGCACATGCGTATTGGAGGGAGTGGAGGGATCGAGTGTGAGTTTGGACCAACTTTTGCAAGTTTGACCAGGAAATCACCTTTCATTTGGTATGTTTGTAACCTTTTTGATCGTATTGGTATGTAAGAATCATATATATGTCGAAATATAAGCATAAATGTCACAGTTTGAAGGATAAATGTCAGAATATTTACCGGAAGTGTTTATATTTCCAAAGAGCTTTCGGACTTTTCTCTTCTATTACTAAAGGTAGATTGATGGTGATGACTTTGGTTTGGTGGCTGTAACAAATGGCAGGTGGTGACATTTTGCATGTTAATGCCTTGTACATTTATGATGGAATCTACATGTACATGAAATGTCTTGTGTCACCCTGTATAATCATTCAGATTTTTATTTTATATTGGCAAGAGAAAAACATTTTTACTTTATTAGGCCTAGCAGTGATCAAAATATCAGTTTGTTGAACTATAGCAAACCAGAACTGTATGATAACAAGATTTGACAATGATCTTTCATACCTGCCATCATATTTGTTCATATACAATACATGGCAACTACAAACTTACAATAACATTGTATGTTGTATTTATTGCATTGACACTTACTCATTCCTCTTGGAATTAACCTTGTAAAGCAATGAAGAAGCAATGCGGATATAATCAAAATAGTGATGTAAATTGATCACTATCGGGGAAATAATTCTCTGAAAGATGCTGCATAAAACCAAAGATAGGATTTAATCACAACCTGTTCATCCTGATACTGTTTAATGCTCGTTATATTAATACACAATTATAGATTCATCAAGCTCCTTTGAAGGGATTACCTGCACTTAGTTCAAACAATAAAATATTCTATAGGTAATCCCTTCTTATATTTAATTGTATCAACATTTAATGGTGAAGGAATATATTCA
The DNA here is from genome assembly GCA_903813345.2 of Owenia fusiformis. Lineage (NCBI taxonomy): Eukaryota > Metazoa > Annelida > Polychaeta > Sabellida > Oweniidae > Owenia > Owenia fusiformis. The sequence goes on along the minus strand of CAIIXF020000002.1, from coordinate 9,716,450 downwards.
CCCTTTTCTCATAATTATCTCCAACACAGATACACGGCTGTAAGTTGGAAAAGGGATAGGTGTGGAGGGGAAGGAGGTGATTTCTGGTAGAAATTTCAACAAATTTGCAAGATAATTTTTCATGAGAAATTATTCATGAGAAAACTATTAAAACACTAAATGAATAAGTGTACGGTATGGTGAAATCTGTTAAAAATCATAGAATACCCCACCACTTAAAACATTGGTGCAAGATTATTTCAGAACATGGGTAAAATCCAGGAGATATTTTTTGATTAATTAACCATTTCCACTATTTTTAAAGGAATAAGACACCTTTAACCTGAACTATTATCTGAGGGCTGATCATAAAGTTCTCATAATACATGTATATCTCTGATTTCTTTAATTTTCAAAATATATTCTTTTGGAATTTTCATAGAATGTGCAACATTGATTGACTTCTTAGTTCAGTAAAATATATTTAGTAAAAAGTAGATGTTTAATTAGTAATGGTTGCCATAGTAACCAAAAATCAAGGGACTCGGGGCAAACAAAAAGTTTTTATAATGGCCCTCATTAACCATATTGTCATTGTTCTTCTACTTACAGATGATGGTTGGGAATCTTGTAGTGAGGATTCCGATGACAGCGATGATGGAAGTTGGATTGATGTTTCTCACTCTGAGGATGAGTTGGACGAGGTAAGTGAGATATGAAAGATATAAGGATGAGGGGGTGATAAGGGAACTATGAGGATGATGGTGATAAGGTAAATGAATACTGAAGATGAGGAGGTTGAGGTAAGTGAAACAATGAGGATGAAAGGGAATGGAGAGATGTGGTTAGCGAGCTCTGAAGATGAGGGAGATGAGGTTAAACTGGAAGTGAACTATGAGAATGAGGTAAGTGAACTCTAAGGATGAGGGTGACAGAATAAGTGAACTTCATGTTTTTGATCAATTATCTGTGAATGTTTCCCTAAAAGTGTGTTAAAATTGTTGAATGTTGAAACAAGGTTTGAGCCTAAAAGCCTAAAATATAAAAAATGGCTTTGTTCCTCCAATAACCAATTTTCCCATTAATGAATCCCAAGTAACCACATTTACATTTATCATATCCCTTCTTTATCTTATGCTTGTGAGTGTTGACGAATGAAACATCAACATTACCCATACTTGCAGAATGCAGTTGACCCATGTGAGGGTATGGCGCCAGAGGAAAAGATCAGTAAAGCTCGGGAGATAGTGGAATCGCGTATCCTCTCACAGGATGAGTTTCAGAAAGTCTCCGCAGCTCAGTTATCAAAACAGATGCAGGATTCAAAGTTCAGACATGGGAAGGGCAGTAAAAGGAAGTCTGATGTAATAGATATAGATGCAAAACCTAAGTCAAGGTACAGTATGATATTGCAAAACCTAAGTCAAGGTACAGTATGATATTGCAAAACCTAAGTCAAGGTACAGTATGATATTGCAAAACCTAAGTCAAGGTACAGTATGATATGTTGAAAATCTGTCACATTTGCTCTATGGTGGGTGTATGTCAGCCATTACGCTTCACAAAATCAATATAGAGAATCTACATCAGACTGCTCATCCCTATATCTTATGCTGCATAATTCCCTCATTTTTGGGAAGCCATGGCTGCCATACATTAAATATGACTGAGGCATCATGTTGAATATGCGTCTCTTATGTTGAATATGTGTCTCTTATTGAATATGTGTCTCCTATGTTGAGTAGTGTCTTTTAAACCTTGTGTCCTCATCTGTACTAAAAAACTATTTAAAATCATGGTTATTTTTCAGTTATAGTTGATCAACTCAACAGGATTGCTCTAATGACTAAATTGTTTTAAGTTTTGTTATTTGAAATAAATATATGAAATGTAAATATCGTACTTGCAACTGTCAAAAAAATTAAATCTTAATACAGTAAAACCTGTATATATTGAACACCTCTGGAGTAACAAAAATGTGTTTACTGTAGGTAGGTGTTCACTACAGAGAGGGGATTTTATACAGTAGTCAATGTAAAATAATGGAGTGTTGTTCACTAAACACAGGTGTTCAGTAGAGAAAGGTGTTCACTAAGACTGGGTTTACTGTAACGCAATATAACACGGTTATATAGGCTGATTTGAATGATAACTACCTCCTTTCACAAGTACAGTCAGTAAAGTGGAAAACATCTATAAGTGGAACACCTCCATAAGTGTGCTTTTCAAAAGCTCCTCAACCTATTGACTTAAATGAACTTCTGTAAGTGGAACACCTCCCAAGTGGTACACTTTTTAGAGGTACCAAATGTGTTCCATTTATGCAGGTTTTACTGTACAGTCAAATTAATATATATTTGTCAATGGGCAGTCATGTTATTCATGTATTTTCAGTGGAGAGATTGTATCACTAGATGATATTGAGAGAGTGCATAAGAAGAGGAAGCATGACAAAGAATCAAGGCTAGAAACAGTTATGGTAAGTAGATCATCATATTGGATGAATTTAAATTCTCACCACATATTAGTGGAAATCGCTTAAACATGTTCATGTAAATAAATGATGTCAGTTAGGTACATGTCTTATGGTAAGTAAAGCTAGCCGTACACCAATGGGACAATGTTCGACTTTGTCCGTTTTCTCCCAACTTGTCCGCTCTTGTCCCCCGGGCATCATGTCCCATGTTGTCCCATTTTGTCCGATGATGTCTGAAATATAGCGCTATTTTGTCAGAAAACTTGTCCCTTCATGTCCCATGAAAATAGTTTACTCAATAACTCCCTTGATGTCCCAACATGTCAAACATTCTTGAGCCTCCTGCTGCCATTTATGTACTGTAATAGGTATATTAGTTATCTCTATGACTGCAAATTATTATTGTGACTAAGGAAGTGTTTGTTAAGGGTCCTAAGTAGGCAGTGACTTAGCGAGGAAGAAAAAAGTGAAGAACGATGGAAGAGCATGATGATAATCCTTACATAATGAGATTGTTCACAATTGAATCAAAAATTGATGATTTAAGATTAAAAATTAATAAAAGTTATACAATTGATTTACAACTTGTCATTACTCGGGGAATATTTCTCAAAGGATGTTAAAAAAGTCTCGTCTGCCTCATCCTTGCCTCGCTATATTTGGTATTTGATATATTAAACATAACTTTTCAGGCTGGTAGAGATGACACTGTGAAGTTTGGAGCGAGGTATAAACGAGAGGATATCGGGCAAACAAATCGGGAAAAACGGAAGAACAAACCGTTCGAAATGGTGAAGCATAAAGTGAGAAAGACAAAGAATCATAGATCGTATCAGGATAAACAGGTGCATAATAATTTGGATGGCTACCTGAGCATAATTCAGTGTTTGCCAATATATATATAATATATGTGAGGTTAAAATATAAAAACGTTAAGTAAGACCCATAACACACATGTTAATTGATTTGGAAAATATGATGCATTTTGCCAACATTATAAGTATGAAAAATTCTGGGACTTCTTTTTTGTCAATTCGGGTATAGTAAAGGGGCTAATTAAATTCCATTTTATCCTATTTGAAATATTATATTTGGAATGAAAAGGAACACTTTGGTCTCATAATTACAATACAACTTACAATAATAATGTATTTCATTTGCATGTGTTTTCAGATGGCATTGAAGAGGTCCTTGTTAAAAAAGCAGAAACATGGCAAATAGAGACATGTGGCGAATAGAAACTATTCAATGGAAAATAGAGACTGCATCATGGCACATAGAAACTTCTTTTATCAAAGGAATATAGTTGAATGGAAATATGGACTTTTTATCAAAGGAATATAGTTGAATGGAAATATGGACTTTTTATCAAAGGAATATAGTTGAATGGAAATATGGACTTTTTCTCTAATTATAACAAATATGACATTTTTATTAGAATATGAATCATGGTTACATCATGTCTACAGTTGAATGACTGCTGAAGTGAACACCCAACTGAAAAATAAATACTTCAAAGTACCAACATTTTCTAGCTCCATTTGGGAATGAATGTCCTATTTACGCTCATGTTGGACTTTTTAGTAAGCGACCTCTCAAAGAACACGTTTTTTAATTCGACTATGAAATGTATATTTATTTTGACAAATCAAATATATATACTGTATAATAAAGTCAATATTGATAACATCAAATCAAAAGATTTTATTGCATTGATACTTTTATGTTACCATCAAGAATCTGTAACATATTTTTATAACCACCATTATTTGCTTTTGTTCAGATTTTTCCTTTTTTTAGTCAAGAGATGTGTTAATTACGCCGGGCTACAAGTCTCTAGATTTTACGCAAAATTATTTGCATCATTCATTTTTATAAATCAGGCTGAGGATGAAACTTGGCTTTGTGCTTTGACAGCTTATATGGATGTCCAAAAGACTCCTTGCATATATCACATACAAATGGCCTCTCTCCAGTATGAATATTCATATGATAGCCCAAGTGCTGATTTTTGCCAAACTGTTTCAGACAAATATGACAGGACACTTTTTTCTTTTCTTTGACTTGTTTTGTAGATGTACTCGTCTTATTCATTGATTCGTTGAATGATATAATAGGGTCGTTGAATGTCTGTGTGGATGATAGGTGGTGCTCATAGCTGGATGTCTCTGATTGTTGTCTTCTGTTGCTAAGTGATGCAGGGTCCTGTGTTAAAGAATCAGCAATGCTGGACACTTCCCCTTGCATCCAATACCATGATGGAAGGGCCTCCCCAGGTTTTATAGTTTTTGCAGCTTGAACTGAAAAGTGCCAATTAATTCTGTAAATGGTTGAAACATCAACTTTATGTGTTGGATGCTGTATGAACAAAACACATAGTCGATACATTATGAATCACACTTTTGATTAGAAAATTCAAAACAGCTGCCAAGTAATTAAGCGAGCATGCCCCGTGTGGCACCCGCCCAGACAGATCACACCCAACAGCACGAGACAATAATAATATAGCATTTTGAAGAAGTGCAGTAAAAATATTCATTTCGAGCAGTATGCATATTTTTTAATTATTGGTTTCACTGCACACAATATTTTGCAGCATGACCTAATTTATGCGACCACAATATTATGGGATATACACACTGATTAAAACTTTTTGAGATTTGATCTAAAATTCAAAAAGCCAAAAATGAGTTGTAATATTGAAAATGGGAATCTTTATGCACAAGACCCATAATGATGAGCGTAACCCCATTTTATTCATTCACTCCAAGATACAAACCAGAAAAAAACATTAGGAACTTATCTAGCTGCCTTGTAAATAAGCTCATATCAGAATCCATTTCTATGTTTTAATGCAGTACTATGTTGGGCTTTGTTACTTTGTGGAGTTTTTTGTCCTGAATTTGACTATTTTAGTTTGATTTTGAAACATAAACCATGTCATGAGAATTTAATAGAATATCAATTTGAGGGTGTTAAGCCACCTTAACACATTGAATTACAGAACACAGTTATTTTGGATTTCTAAGTTTATTCAGTATTGTATACATATATAAGTAAATATAGCACATAAAAAATAAAGATCTAAAAATCTATATTGCTAACTAAAATAGCACCTCACACAATACTATGCAGTATACACAAATTTAGTGAGTGACAAATATAAACCAGTCAAACAAACACCTACAATGTGAAATTATGGACGATTTACTCTACCAGGTACTAGACAGAGGGTGGACCTTTGGAGACTATGGAGAGGGGGTGACCCTTTTGTTATATACTTCAAACAAACCAGATTTTTTTCTTAAACATCTCAAAATTTGCTTATTTCAGACTAACAGTATTTCAGAAGTCAGCAACTCTCAACCATATCACCAGAGCCTTAAATTTCTTTACCTTAAAAGTTCATGTCAAAAATGTGTTCTCCTAAAAAGGGTTGGGTCCAATAAGCTCAATTGGTCCATCCTCTCCCTAAATTAGAACCCTGTAGAACTTTTACTCTTTCATTAAAATTGAATACATGAATAGAAAGATATTTACTGAATATAACTGAATATGGTTTCTCCACTCGGGAGGTAGCCAAAAATGCTGTTTCGAAGTTTCTGGTATGCTCTCTGGTAAAAGCTTCAATTGAATTGAGGCATTCATTCTACTGTGGCAGGCCCATAGTCAGGGGAGTTTGGCTCGGGCTCCCCCCTCAAAATTTTGAGGTTTTTCACCATTGGAACACTTTTCAAGTGATTTCAAGTCAAACTTGTCAAAAGTGAACCCCTTGGAGTTTCTAGAAAAGTGAACCCCCTTAGCAAAAACTGGCTATGGGCCTGTGTGGGTGATTTGGAGCAAAGTACTATCATCCAATACGTAATAATACTTCAATGGAGGCTCTAAATTCACTCCTCCACTGAAAGTCATTATAACTGTTGTACAGGGTGTCCGAAAAATTGTACCAAAGTGAAAATGAAATTACTCTTTTTTCTCTCATCAAAAAGCTTAATTTTTCGCATGATAAAAATTCATTTTCCAATTAGCATTTAAACATTCATAGGAATTGGTAAATTGCTTCTTGAGAAATTATGACATGCTCAAAATGATCTCTATCATGACTGATGTAAACTGTATGGAATTAAAAAGATGGAAAATGGATGGTACAAAAATGAGCTTTTCTGTAAAGGTCAACAGAGTTATCTAGTGAAGCATTCACATGATAATTAAAATGTCTGTCCTTATATCACTCACTGAGTTATTCCATGACTGTCTCGTCTCGGTTCAATTTTTTGGACACCCTGTAGGTTTCTCCTCTAAGGAGGTAGCAAAATAAAGGTTGCCAAATTATATTTGACTTTTACACATAAGAACCCTAAAAATACTGCAACAAAAACATTACTACTAATACATGTATCTGGTACATACATAGGGACTGAGTCAAAAATCAATGCCAAAATTTTGCCAAGTTAAACTGAGGCTCATCTCTAAACCCCCTGTTTTTGCTTTTTCTTGCCTAAACATCAGCTTCAGATTTTTGAGCCAGCCCCTGGGGTGAAATCTAATTTCAGTACATCATAATTATTATACACTTCATTCCTCTTTTTAAAAGAGATTTAACGAGAGAATAGCTATTACTATATATGGTATCATCAAGGGCAGATTCAGAACTTTGTATGTTGGAATTCTCACACAAAAAAACTTTAGCTTGTATGATTTTTAAGTTGACAATTAGCGGGTGCATCCCATCCATGAATCTGCCCCTGGTTATACCCCTTTTGACACATAACATTAGAGCTACTTACAATACTAAAAGCCAATTTATATACATGACTATATAAAACAGAAGTTCACTTAACAGATCATATATGACTAGTTATAAACTAGTAACTGATATTCAGTTGGGTTTTGTTGTTTTAAATGGATCATTTTCCCTCCATTTCACATAACAGAACAAGATACATGGAAGTTACATTTATACCATGTCAGTATAATAGTCAGTCAGAACATGCACATTTCTCACAAATTTCTATCAAAAGTTACAGGGTGGTCCAAAATTGATATTTGTAATGATTCAATCTGAAACTACAGACCACACATAAATGAAATTACAACTTGAGCCGAAAATAGAGAGTCATATATTTGTACAATCCTTTATTTGGACCACCATCGTCTAATTGTAAAAAAATGCTATTTCAAAAAGTTGCATAAAATCAATTCCTTAAATGCTCAGTCAATTAAAACTGGTCTTAAAACTGACGGATCCAAAGAATAAGATATAATATATACTGTCACAACATTTCATAATATACATGTGTACTGTACATTCAATATATGACATTGTTACACATAGTCTATGTAAGTATATAGCATTATACATTTGGCAATCTATTGTGGGACCTATCCCTTTATATATGACTAATCCAGTACTTGGATCTTTAATGTAAAGCAATCAATATACGTACAGTTAGACATGTCATTTAAAAGTGAATGGCTTGTACATGAGCCCCATTTGATGATTTTACTGTATTTAAGAGTTTGGTCTTTTAACTTAAATTTTATGCAAGTACTTAACGAAAGAAGTTCAGCAAATAGGTTACAGCACTGGTCCATATACTAGGCTTGTGGTTGAATATAAATCGGTCCATTCATGGTCCTTTTGACAATAATATCATCTTAACCTCTTGAATCCCAGGCTCTAAAAGTGATTGAAACCAGAGAATCTTTCATTTTTGCCACCTTTTGACATTTTACTACATACTTATACAAATTTAGATACTCAACTTAGTAAAATTAGATGGCAGAGATCATTTCTTCACATTTAAAAACAATTTTCATGTTAATTGCATGAAAATTGTTCAAATAAGAGCAATTTTAGTGAACATTTTTTTCTCGTCCCTCTGGGTTTCAAGGTCATTTCTCAGGTGACGTTACTCCAGGTAGTCAAGAGGTTAATAATAAAGAACAATAAATCCATAGTTACAAATTCTGACAATTAAGCACAAGACTTGACAATTAATGGTAATTTTCATGGTCATTTTTTATATCATGGAAGCTCCCTAAATGGTATATTTTTCATGTAAACACACATGTTTAATCAACATATCAGTATAAAAATATATAAATTAACAAACTTAAAGTTACAATTGTGGATTGTTATTTGGCAGATTTTCATTTTCAATAACTATCTGTAGACCTTCAGATTTTGAGAGTAAATAACACATGGAAAAAAGGTCCACCTTGTGTGTTTCACACTGAACTCTATGTCCTTATAGTTCAGTTAAATTGGTGGATGGTGTGACACCGCTTCATTTACTTAAACTATTGTTCTATATCACTGGTCAGTATTAAGCGAAGGTAATGGCCATCTTAAATGGGAAGGTAACGGTCATTTCCTTCACTTGATACTGACTTTTTATTTTGAATATGTATTTTCAAAAAGGTTTGTTTCAAAAACAATGGTGGGTGAATGAGCGGTCCAGCAGTCAATGATTCGCACTTAAAGTTCAGTGCAATTTTTTGAGATGATCCCTCACACAGTATTTCAGTAACTCAATATATATAGTTAGACTGCATCTTTAAATGACCAAGCAGTTCCCTAAAATATTGTTAAAATCCCCAAAATCCCCACATCCCCCAAAAAACAATCATCGGTGAACACATACTGTAAGGAAACTTATTTCTGAATGGAAAAAATCTGAGTACTCAAGGGATATCTGAGTACTCAAGGGATATCTGAGTACTCAAGGGATAATGTTTATTGTCCACATATCATTAGTTATGAAAATTTCTTTGGTGAAAATGTTGATTTAACCTTTCAAAAATTCATTTTTCAAGAACTGTCAACATTTGAACAATATCTTTAGTTGTTGTACAATAGCTTCATCTATAACTGTAACTGTCAACACTGAGTTATGCATAAATAAATATCACACACATCTGTAAATGTATATGAAAGAGTAGATTCCTTTAAAGAAAATACCTTCATGCTTAATATCCACAATCTTTCAAGATAAAAAAGGGTAATATGATTGCCTAAAAATGGCTAAAACAAAATCACTTTCAATCAAAAATGTCATGGCAGTTCTGCGTTATCTTGAAATAAGTTGAGATTTAAAATGGTACAGTCAAAGTCAATATGCAGTCACAGATCAATCAACCAGGACAATGAGATCTCGCGATTCCATTTTACTAATAATTGTGTTAAACAGATGGCGCCATTGGAGTCACCATTGTTGGTGGGAAGGAATTTTTACGCATATGCTTCAGCTCCTTATGACGTTGTAAAGATCCAAGCTGGTTAAACAAGCGCATACATATGTTACATTGGAAGGGTTTCTCGCCAGTATGAATCCTTATATGGGTTTCACAATTTTGTTTCGTTTTGAAACATTTATTACAATACTTGCAAACAAATGGCTTCTCTCCAGTATGAGTCCGCATATGTACTTTCAACACATGTGCATATCCAAATTCTTTCTTGCAAATCTTGCAGTTCAATGATGCCTTCATGGTATCCTCTTGGTCTGGCATCCTCTGCACATTTTTCACTTCAGATTCAAACACGGTAAATGTTCCCCCTTCGTATATGGAATTATTCCCATACGTCACTCCCGCTGAAACCAGAAAATGAAGGCCATTTGTTAAGTGGTCTTTTGAGTCCTTTCTTAAGCACAATAATGTTTCAACATGTATGAAATGGGACAATAGAGTCCATGTCAGTGTCCCTACTACATGCAGTTTGTAAAATTCTGACAATCTTTCCTACATATGGAATAGACATCAGTTCATGGGCTTCAATATACTAACGTCCAAGTTTAGCAATTTCATCATAATAAGCTTTGAAAGTTGTTTGAAATACAGGTGGCTTAAGATCCTAGAACCACTGTTCTCTCTTATTCTATGTCCAATTGCAATATCAGCTACAGTGCTCATCACACCTATTCAAGTTCCTTTTGTAAATATACACAGTGGTCTTCCAAGTTTTTTTACAGTCCTTTTTGTAACTGCTTGGCTGGATGGTTCAGTATTCGATAGGGTATAAATTGATCTTATGGGTGTCATGGGTTCATTTTCAGTGCTCAATTGATCTAATGCTGGGGAGACAGGAGATACACGTAAACATTATTTAATAGCTACATGTAGTGTCTAAAATCAAATGTTGGGGACATATATGGGAGATATGAAAAATATTAAACACAGACCAAGGTTGTTACAGAAATTAAACACAGACCAAGGATGTTACAGAAATAATCATTAGTATTGGGTATTTTCAACATAAATATTATTAAATATATCCAAATTCTCATGTATTTAAATTAAAAAATGACCATTGGTTTCGTAAGGCACCAAAGGTTTTCTGTAAGTGTGTTATGTATTTCCCACACAGAACCCAGTTTTGATTATTTAAAAAATTAAGATCCAAATGATTCTGGGAATTTGTAATTATAATCAATATCAAATCTATTTTTTAAATATGTTGGAATAAGTGATTACTTCCACATAGTTCAAGATGATTAAAAAGAATTTGCATCTGAGACATATCACAATCATTTTTATCATATCGTTTATTGACATTATACTAAACAAAATGTTGAGGGCCACGATCATAATTAATTCTTGTAATTGTAATTTAAATTTTACCCGTACCTGGATATTGTGATGTCATAATTGTATGAAAATGATAATCAATTAACCTGATGAAGATGTATGAATACATCGAAAATTCCTAAATCTCAACATTTCGTTTTGTTTTTAACACTTATAAACATATTACGACATTACACTATATAAGGCAATAAAACCTGTCTGATGGAACTTCCCTCTGTTTTGCAAAGAGCAAAGTCATATTGACACTCCCAATCCACACTCTAAAATCATGGTACCGTACTATACATTAAGAGTATGGCACCGTACGATACATTAAGAGTATGCTACCGTACGGTACATTAAGAGTATGCTACCGTACGGTACTGTTTCAGTCTACAGTACCGTATGGTATCATATTTCACTGTACCATACAGTGCCATTTCCAGAACGGTACCGTATGGTACTGTTGCAGATTGGCTGTGATTATGAACCCTTTCTATACCCATCTACAAGGAACAATATTTGGCAAATTCAGGAAGTCCCATTTGCACAGGTTTTAGTACACTTCAAGTTGTCCACCCACCTGTACTTGAAGCTGCTCCTGAGGGAGATATTTTCAAAGGAGTACTGTCCAGCCAGCTAGGCTCATCTTGTCCCTCCTCAGCCCCATCAACTGCCCCATTGTCATAATCAAGTGTAATCTCTTCCTCAACCTCTCTCTTCACATTAACTATACTGTCCTCTGCTAATGGGGGTGGGGCATTTGGTGAAGATTGGGGGTCATCATCAAGGCGTGGCTGTTTATTGGGGGAGTGTGTTGTAGAAGATTCGCTAATTGGTCGTTTGTTGTCTTTTGAAGATTTCTTTAATTGAGTTTTTTCTGAAGTTTCTTCTGAAAAGTGTTGAAACAAAATAATGATATCAGATCAAATGAAGAAAGATAGCTGCAACAATAATATAAGACTCTTAGTAAGATTAGTACACTTAACAAATTAATAAGTAAAATATTTAATGTAGAGTTTTAATTCAATGAGACTATTCGAAAATTTAAACTACATAGCTAAATTACCTTTAATATCATTAACTACATTGCCTTTAATAGTTAACTTTGCAGCGTTTGCAACTTGACCACCTGGGATTTCTGCTGTTGCGATGGGAATTAAATTAACTTTTGGCGGTTCATAATGTTGTACATTCTCAGTTATTCTTGGAGATTTAGCATATACCAATGGTGTATTTTGAACATGGATATTATGCAGAGAACTGTCATTCCAATGAGTGTTTGAATTTTCAGGTTTAACAATTGTTCGATGCATTTTGATGACCATGTCTTTATCTTCCTCGCTATGTGATATACAGATTATACCATCTATTTCAAGCGATTTGTGGAATATAATATTCTGTGTGCAAAGTTTCAGAATTGCATCCTGGATGATTTGCGTTAACATCGCATTTGTAGAACCCATTGTGATTTCAGTACAGTAGGAGTTGTTAATTTGGCTGTAGGCTACTAGAATCGTGTCATCTGGATTATTCGGCCTAAAAAGAAACATTATATTATATTGTAATATTCTAAGTAAGGAATAAAAACCAAGATTTTATGATTTATGGCCTAATATATGACCGAAAATTTTATTCTGTTCATTGTTAAAAGACCGAAATTGTGAAATCATCTTTGGCAATGGCCAGAATACAAAATGAGGTCATATATTTGATTCTAATATGATAAACAGACAAGAAACACAACTTTTTACATTTATGAATTTTACATCCAAAAATTATTGTTTTAGTAAATTGGATAAAGAAGAAGCTATTGTTACATCAGATATAATATAAGAATGACGATTTCATAATGGGGAAAGAGGTCCATGGGCATTGCTAGAATTAGATCTGACTAAAATCAACCTCATTTGGATTGAGTGTCAATATGTTGTGCGTTTCGGTTCGTGTTTGTGCGAGGTTTATATATCCAGATATTGAAATAACGTTTCTAACACAATCCAAGAGATCCAACAGGAGATGTTCGTTCGATGATTGAAATGGAGTGACTCTCTGATTAGAATGCGTGATGTCAGTTATATACCCTCTCTGATGTATCAAGTGTCTTAGCCATATATGGCAAGTGACTCACCATATATGGCAAGGGAACAGAGTGGGAAGTTAGCAATACTAGCAAGTGAGTCAGGGTTCAGAGGTCAAGCTGATGATATCACATTAACCCTCCAAAACCCACCACCCAGATACCGTAACACTACCCCCCACGGACAAGACACTGTTGACTCCTGTCAACTGAACCAGAGGGCATATAACCTCCATCACCGCATTTCATCAGAATTCAAATCCAAAGTTTATTTATATTTTGAAACAAGTTCCAATAAACATACATGTTATAACATGAATAAATATAAATATCATTAATATTGCACAATCTTAATTATGTATATTATGCATAAGTGTGAACTACAGTAATCTTGCACAATTTTAATCATGCACATTCAAAATTATTAACTTCAAAAGAAAACAGATTTACTTGATATTTTCACTTCATAATCAATCAATTTCATAAGCCATACCACCACCCTTAAGGTAGTCTTTTCAAAGAAAACCACGAATATTACAGTACTTAAGAGATATTTGAGGTAGTGGATCTTTATACACTGAAAGGCACTAAAATGTACTGCCATGCCATCTTTGTGGCGTAAATAGAAATATTTATACACTTCTAGCTTACAGCATCAATCTTACAAACCATTTCTTAAAGATAAAAGAATATACTCCATTTAACATATCATGGCAATATAGTTAAACCTCTACACAAAATAGAATAAAAGTTGAAATAATTAATTTCAACATGCAAATAACATTCTAATTGTAATAACTAAGTTATAATATAATATACACATATATACAAATCTGTTGAAATAGGCTAAAATGCTGCCTGATAAATATTTCCACTGGTCGGTTTTTAGGTTATTAAACTAGCCTACTCAAGAAATCACTTCTGCAATGCTTTGGCAGAGCCCTTATTTTGGATTTCTGGAGTAGACAAGATATTCCCTTGTATAACAGTATGAATACACAGTTATTTACAATAATACTATAATATTTAAAATCTCAATAACCATATTCTTAATTGACATAATAAATTCAATACTTCAAAAAATTAATTGATAATTAATCTTAATATCTAATAATATGATTAGTAATTAACTGCTTGACTGTACATGTATTTTTAGTATTATATAACAACAATTTTACCTAACCGTTATCATAACATATGTTTTAATTTTAACTGACACTGAAAATCTCGCATCAAACAGTGGTTGATATTCTTGATATAAATACATCAAATCTAATTAACTTTGGATTATACTGGAATGTATGGGGAGGCATTGAATAAGGTGCGCCTGCAGAAAGCTGAACGCTACAGGGAAGAATTGCAGGATGTGATTAGGGAAAAAGAGGAGCTGGCGGCTGAGGTAATGTCCCTTCGGGATGTTATAAAGTCTAACCCTACTACAGCTGGTTCTGTGTCTTTTTCCTTACCACCTGCAATAACATTGCCATCAGTAGTGACTACATCGCCGTTGCATGTTCCTTTTAATACAGCAGCAGCCTTTACAACAGTCGCAACACAATCTACTGAAATATCACTCATTGATGCTCTTGACAGATCCCGATCTGATTGTGCCATGATTTCCAAAAATGCTTATTAAAGTGACCAAAATACAAAATTAACTTACAAAATTACTGTTGCTCTTTCAATACAGCTTGGCTTTGATTCGGCTTGGCCCCCAATGTTGCGCGTTTCGGTTCGTGTTTGTGCGAGGTTTATATATCCAGATATTGAAATAACGTTTCTAACACAATCCAAGAGATCCAACAGGAGATGTTCGTTCGATGATTGAAATGGAGTGACTCTCTGATTAGAATGCGTGATGTCAGTTATATACCCTCTCTGATGTATCAAGTGTCTTAGCCATATATGGCAAGTGACTCACCATATATGGCAAGGGAACAGAGTGGGAAGTTAGCAATACTAGCAAGTGAGTCAGGGTTCAGAGGTCAAGCTGATGATATCACATTAACCCTCCAAAACCCACCACCCAGATACCGTAACAAATACATCCCAAAAATATGCAATCATGAGACCACAGTAGAGTATGAAAAATAAATTTATATGCAAAGCATTTGCATTTCTTGGATTGCTCGTGGTTTGGCTAATAAACAATGTGATGTCACAGTTGTCAATATTCACATTCATCATGGATTCTGTTTACTTCGGTCCAAAGCCTTCTCTATATTCCGGCTTTGAGGAGGAAGATTGAGCTGCCTTAGTATTATAAATATCGTAAATCATTGTGTCACACGCACAGTAAATATGGCATAATAATATGAAATATACCTTGATGTATAGATTTGAAGAACACCAGCTCACATCCCCGTCTGAATCTATTGTTATATTTCATTTCTTTAAGCGAGAATAATTTCAAATGTTATTCACGTCCAGAACCGGAAGCCA
Organism: Owenia fusiformis; assembly: GCA_903813345.2. Classification (NCBI taxonomy): domain Eukaryota; kingdom Metazoa; phylum Annelida; class Polychaeta; order Sabellida; family Oweniidae; genus Owenia; species Owenia fusiformis. Next base: position 9,700,902 of record CAIIXF020000002.1, on the reverse strand, counting down.
TTTTTAGCTACAGCGAGAAAATTTCACCATGTGTTGAAACTCCGAAATGAAATTTTGAAATATCTAAATCCAGACAAGCAACGCTTCATCCTAAATATGATTAATATTCTTAAAAATATTTATAAAATTTATTAAAAATGAGTTCTAGGTGCGTGTAGGTGCGTGTAGCACAGTACATACGAAATCAATGAAGTTTCGTCTAGCTGTAAGCTAGAGACTCGAGTAAGATTCTGTCATGAACCATTCATTGACACTGACACAACCAAATTAATTGATTTAACATCTGGAGTCCAATTTATCGAAATGCACTGGCATTGAGTTATATATCGAAGTCTGAAAAAGAATCTCTCAATTGGTATGCATTCTCTCAATATTTATCCTAAATACATACCCAGCTTATTATCAAACAAAAGACAAATTCTTTTGTCCCAACTTTTTCAATTAGGTTACCTTCAATTTAGAGAGCTGTGACACGCCACAAATAAATCTTTTTGTCGTAACGAACGTCATGTGAAGACAAATAAGGAAATATCTGATGCAATATGATAGTAATTTCATGTTCTTATCAATTGCATTGTGTATTTTATCTGTGAAACAATCATAATTCCGAGATTTAGAGCATTTTGTGAAATCAAAAAATTGGAATGTGATATATTGCATTGCACTGAACGAACCGCTAGATTTCATAAGAGGATCGGGAAGTATTCCCTTCCTTTCCATTATTTTGGAGCTAAAGGGAACTAAATGTAGGTATACGTTATGAAATCTATATCATCGTATTCAAAAGAAAGTACAAATTACACACATATACCACATATACGTTATGTATGTAAGTAAAAAGCATAAAAACTATCACTGCAACCATCAAATTCTGAAAAACAAACATTTATGCAACACATTCCAATTTTTTGGCATATTTCAGGTACTGCAAACTATGAGTTCATCAAGCCAAGTACTCACACAGACGATCCAAGATGCTGTTCTCAAGCTGTGTACTCAACAGCTCTCATTTTGTAAATCCCTTGAGATCGATGGCATCATTTGTATTTCGCAAGGTGAAGACATTGCTAAGGATATTATCGTGAAAATGCACAGGACAGTCTTCAAGTCAGCAGAGTCGCAACCACTAGGATATGAAATTGATGGAGGCTCACATTATGAACCAAGTCAAACATTTTCATTATTAGAGGATGGTGTTATATGTGAGGAACCTCCTAGAGATATTACACCATTATCGTCTTTCAACACTAGCCCCCAAAAATTACAAGGTACATGTATTATTTGTTTATTATGTTATTGCGTTACTTGTCAAAATATTTGGTTGAATTCTCTAATCATCTGATTATTCAATCTCTATTTTTCATTCATGCTATCGAAATATTTAAATATGAGAACTTAAGAGTATATGATAAGTAGGAAGTTTTGCATTTTTAGGTAAAAAAACACGAAAAAGAAGTTTGGATGATGAAACTGCTTCAAGCTCAAAGCAGCACAAAAAATTAGACAGTGTTGTAATTAAGATTGAAACAGAAGATTCAATAACCCTCGATAGTGCTGATGTAGGCGATAATGAGGATAACTATGATGATAGTTCAAATTGGGCTAATGAGGAAGACACTACTGAATACAAAGACACCCCTAAGGATAAAACTGTCAGCACAAAAGATCCAGATGATGGTAAGAAAATACTTATATTTGATCATAAAACAAAAGCACCATTTGAAAGAAATATTGAGCATGAAAAACAATTAAACATACAATCAGCCCATCAACCTTTATCATAAAGGTGCAATAGAAGTGAAGGATAATAGATTGCAAAATGCGCAAAACATAACCAATAAAATTAATTAAGTGAGAATTTCATTAATGGTTGCAAAATTCTTCAAAATAATATAGGGTGATTCAGTAAAAACAGCCTGTGGAATCGAAAGTGAGGACAAAATTTGCTAGCCCCAAATGCGAAAATGTATCAATGACAGAGACATTCAATCTTAATTTTACAGCAGGGAACTGCATGAAAAATCCATTGTACCTATACACCTGTTAAACTCATGTTAACTCTAAGGTGTGAATTAATCTGTTTATAATTAATGCTTTGGGTTAATATTAAGAAAACTGTCAATAGGAGGTAACATCACACCTATTGTTGACTTTTAAGTATCCCATAGTTTTCACACAGTTATAAGTTAAATAATTCATTCATAAAAGTGAAAGTCATATGTTGGCGAAAGACTATATACATCAGCATAACTGTTTTTGTTCATTATCAATGTTAAAGAGACCACTAGGACTCCCTGTTCAAAAATTAGCTTAATTTGAAAATAAATAATGAAAAAAAATCAACATCACTTTTGGAGCATTTCTAAGCAGAAAGATGGCTTGATTTCAAGTTTTTATGGATGCTTTTTGGTCATAACTCATTAAAATCACAGATATAATTTTACATTATTATCATTCACTAACAGTTGATTTTTTATGTGTAAAATCCCTTCCAAACATTGCTCAGACATTTCATTAATAGATGAATGGTAATGATCCAATTAAAAGCTCTGAAATCTAGTAATGTCATCCTCCTAAGCAGGTGTCCAGAATTCGTACCTCTTTCTTCCCGCTGCTATAACCAATTTGGAAGTGCCCGGTTTAACTGAATCATGTGATCTAATTATGCGCAATGACTTATACATGATTTCTGTCGCAGTGTTGGGACAGCCAATCAGATTGCGAGTTCTTAATCGGGGAAATGTTAACTGCTTATCGCAGGGGGTCAAAAGGAAGAATATATTCTGGATTTTGAAGCCCTGTGATCGGAGGATGAGTAATGTGTGCCAAGCAACAGTTATCAATCTGATGTGTGATTAGGTTGCTCATGTACGAAAAGTTAGCCAGAACTGTCCAAAATATTTGAATTTAGAACTCGGCTATCAATAACTGATTATGAACATTATGTAAGTTAAGAGTAAATTATACAGGGTATCCATCTAGTTCTCTGCCATTGTACTTTCAAATCTAAATATTTTATCGTTCACCCTATATTAAGAGATTGGAATATTTCTATATGGATATGGTAACTAACAAAAATGGTCCAATCTCTTCGTGTAGCTGTTGTTTGAACAGTTTTTGAATGGTGCAACTGTGACACTGGTAATATGAATTATTCATACAGAGATTTTTTACTTGGCAACAGAACTTATTGGATACCCTGTATTTTCAGGTAATGGCAATAACAGTATGTATTCGCAACTAGCAGAAGAGAATCAACTTTTATCAGCTGAAAAGAAAAATCAAGATATTACATCAACTATTGACAGTCATCAAGCAATTATTGAATGTAAATATGATGACAAAAATGACTATGGAAATAATTTAATGCCCCATGAACAAATTAAGTCAGAACTCACAGGGAATGGCTATAATTTATTAGTGACTGGCCAGGAGGAGGCCACAATATGGGAACCTAGAACAATCCCTCATAGTGGTTCATTTGAACAAATGTATTGTCCTTCAAAGTTTAGTACAATGGCATCTAAGGCAAAACTGGCTCCAATGGCCTCTAGTTCAGTGCCCTTTGAACCAAACCAAGGTGTCATGAATTGGCACAAATCATCCGAACCTTCAAATCTTGATAGAAAATTCCATTGTGACATTTGTTTGAAATCATTTAAACGGAAACAACACCTGGAATATCATAGACGTTGCCATACTGGGGAAAAAAGATTCCAGTGTAACCTATGTATGAGGAAATTCAGCAGGCTTGACAACATGTTAACACACGAAAGAAAACACAATAGGAAAATGTAAGGAATATATGACATGGGCATTTATACATGTCATGATATAGGGAGAAAATCAATAAACTCAAGGCCTGTGATACACTTGCTAAATGTATATTGAATGCTCTTACTATGCTAGAATATTTTCTCTCCCTATATCTTGACACTGTTGTGGGCATTCCAGCCATGAGGCAATTGACTCCTCAAAATATTACAAAAAATAGAAATGAAATATAGAAAAATATTAATGCTTACATTTTTCAATTCAAACTAATTAAATTAAACAATAGGGAAGGTAAGTTACATGTATGTGTTAGTAACAGAACCTGTAGGTGAGCATGTAATATTCTGACCACCAGGGAATACTGTCCCGTTGTCAATTACCTTTTCCAGGAACTTAATTACAATTATTTTCCGTATACCTGTATACTCAATCGCCCAAGTAAACAGATTGGAGAACTAATCCACAGAGGACCATAATTCTACACATTCACGTACACATTTTTAAAAAACCTCCCTAATGATCAAGCCAGGGTCCCCCCTAAAATGGTGTATTGTTGCCAAGAAATTGAGCTTTCTTAGTACAGGTGTATATGTATATGATTTTGTGTTTCTAAAATAGAATAACTTTTATTTACACGAAGATAAAAAGAATGAATGTTCCTCCAGTATTCATATTCTATTAAAATCACAGATATTTTAGTTAAAACTCACTATAGAATAGTTTGTCTTACGTCCATACATAAGACTTCAATTGTCAGTTGTAGCAGGAAATTTTGAAATAGATGCTGGACATTTGTGGTTCAGCGTCGTCTCAAAAGTTGATGGTAAATTGGTTTTCTCTAAAAATATGTCTGTAAAAGACAAACTTTAAATTTCCACAAAGACAAAACACAAGGATGATAGAGTTTTGGTCATTTCTCAATAATTTTGTTTAACTATTACAGTTGTTTTAAATATTTAAAATTCAAATTTTTATCATCCTTTTGTTTTGTATTTACAGATCTTGCCACCCAAGATAATCCTGATTTTGGTGACAGTAATCCTGAATTTTGCCACAATAACTTCCCCAGTCACGACATGTCGGAATTGAGTGGTTTTACGAAAACAGAGCAAAATGATGAAAACAACTATTTTAACACTATGACTGAGGAAATGCATGTTAAAACAGAAAACAATGAATCTGGTACACTTAACCTGGAAGACAAATCAATCTCAGATTATCAAAATGGTTTCCCTGATAACAGATACACCCAGTTAAGATATTTGTGTCCATGGTGCAACCAACGATGTCAGAATACGTGGTGTTTAAAACGCCATATAAGGAAACACACAGGGGAAAAGCCATTCACTTGTGCTCATTGTCAAAAAGACTTTTCTGATAAAGGTAATATGCTGAAGCACGTCAGAGCAAAACACGATAATAACCAATTGAACATCCCGAGTTATCCATGTTCAGAATGTTGGAAAAGTTTCCCGTCAGTCTATGCATTAGAACGTCATAAAAGAAGCCACACTGGGGAAAAACCATTTGCATGTGATCAGTGTCCAAGAAGATTTAGCGATAAAGGCAACATGAAGAAACATAGGAAAAAAATTCACCAACCTGTCCTTGACAAAGAATACCAGTGTGAATATTGTTCCAAACAATTCAATATATTGGGCTCCCTCAAGCGCCATCTATTAGTACATTCAAATGAACGACCACATATTTGTTCCTTGTGCCAAGCTGCTTTTAAAGATCGTGGAAATCTCTTAAAACATCTGCAAACTAAGCATGCAAAGTGTGAATAGTAAAGTAATATGTAGCTCTCTTGAATGAAAAATACATGTTTCACAAATGTCTTTAAAATCGTTATTTCATTGTATTTTACCTGAAATCATATGCCTACATGCAACATGTATCGTAATATATTTATAATATATTGGTATTCTTGTTACATTAAAGCTGATTTATGGCTGATATGGCGACAAGGACAACAGTATCCTGGAAACCTGTTGATTAATCCATTATTTACTTTGATACAAATCTCTCAAAGTGAATAATGTGATTTAAAATGGTGCAAGAGTATTTTAATCAAAATATCTGGATAGCCCCTTGTATAATGTACATGTAGGATCAGATTTCTAGTTATTAGATATGAAATGTTAAATAAAATGTGGCTAATGAATTGTCTCAATATTATAGTTGTAAATATGCACATGAAAATTAAACACATTACCTCTTCTGTTTGTAGATCTGATATTGTACAACATATGAAATTGAAATAAACATATTGTTACTTTAAGATTAAGTAATAATCTGATATTGTACAACATATGAAATTGAAATAAACATATTGTTACTTTAAGATTAAGTAATAATCTGATATTGTACAACATATGAAATTGAAATAAACATATTGTTACTTTAAAATTAAGTAATAATCTGATATTGTACAACATATGGAATAAACATATTGTTACTTTAAAATTAAGTAATAATCTGATATTGTACAACATATGGAATTGAAATAAACATAGTGTTACTTTAACAAAGAGAAAGTAAAGTATATTTACTCAAGAGAAATTTGTTTGCAAATGTATTTATCGGGGAAGTTCTCTCCACATCTGACTCTGAGAGTAGTGAATCAATTATCATATTTACATGGGCTTTCAAAAGAGTAGAAAAATTCATATTGGTAAATGATTTTATGGCCACCACTTCGCCCCAAGGCCTGCCCGGAGTCGTTATAATTACTATATTATCTGAATAGAACAAATAAATATGCAGTTTTGATGAGAAGGGTATGTTACTTCCCATTATTCTTACATGAGTATCGCCTTTCAAAAAATGCTTCCTGCGCACATTCCAAGAAAAATATTTTGTTCTTTTCATGTATAATATAAAGAAATAACTCAAAAATAATAATATAATTATATACATGTGGTACATGCATGTTGATTATACAATACAAAATGGATTTCATCATAATTATGGAAAAAATGAAAGTGTTAAGTTCTCTCACAAATTACATTTTTATTGAAATGTGTTCCTAAATAATTAGCCACAATGCAACATTTGAGGAGAAAATTTAGAGACATCTTTCTTATTGGTCAATTTTGTTTAATTTTAAATGAGATGAAACATATTTTATACTTTAATCGGATTCAATTTTTTTCAAGATAATACTGAGACATGTACATTCATCTAGTACTCTTGAAAGCCTATGGTAAAATATAATAACCATGGCCATGTATTACCATATGTCATGATATAACCAATTGGGCCCTTTCGTAATAATTGCCATCTTTATAAAGAAGTGAAATTTCACGTCAACTAACAACTCAGCAACTCAATCAAGTATTTTACACATTTGGAATTTCATATAACCATCAAACAAACAAAGTCTATTTTGACATAAAACTAACTCAACTGACTGACCTAACAACTCAGCAACTCAACGCAATAAGTTACACATTTGGAATTCCATATAACCATCAAGCAAAAGAGTCTTTTGAAGGTAAGACATACAACCGAGTTTTGCAGATTCAATCTGACGGACAATGCCGAGTCTCTCTTTTTGACCAATTAAAGACGTCCTCTTCCCATTCGTAGTACCCTCGGCCAACTTCGTTTGCAAAGAAGATCTCCGGCTTTTCTCCAGGCATCTTCGGTTGTCTTTTTTGACATAAAACTGTTTAGTTGTTTCTCCACAAACATATCTCATTTTTGAGAATTCATCTCCAAAATTAGATATCAAACTTTGTATTGTAATGTTACGGTGGTGTGTGGTATAAATCTTTAGAGTGCCAGACAGTAGACATTTGCCAAGGCTCATGAATCACCCTGCTATAGCAAAATAGATATCAAACTTTGTATTGTAATGTCACGGTGGTGTGTGGTATAAATCTTTAGAGTGCCAGACAATAGGCCATTTCCCAAGGCTCATGAATCACCCTGCTATAGCAAAATAGATATCAAACTTTGTATTGTAATGTCACCGTGGTGTGTGGAATAAATCTTTAGAGTGCCAGACAATAGGCCATTTGCCAAGGCCCATGAATCACCCTGCTATAGCAAAATTTGATATCAAACTTTGTATTGTAATGTCACGGTGGTGTGTGGTATAAATCTTTAGAGTGCCAGACAATAGGCCATTTGCCAAGGCTCATGAATCACCCTGCTATAGCAAAATAGATATCAAACTTTGTATTGTAATGTCACGGTGGTGTGTGGTATAAATCTTTAGAGTGCCAGACAATAGGCCATTTGCCAAGGCTCATGAATCACCCTGCTATAGCAAAATTAGATATCAAACTTTGTATTGTAATGTCACGATGGTGTGTGGTATAAATCTTTAGAGTGCCAGACAGTAGACATTTGCCAAGGCTCATGAATCACCCTGCTATAGCAAAATAGATATCAAACTTTGTATTGTAATGTCACGGTGGTGTGTGGTATAAATCTTTAGAGTGCCAGACAATAGGCCATTTCCCAAGGCTCATGAATCACCCTGCTATAGCAAAATAGATATCAAACTTTGTATTGTAATGTCACCGTGGTGTGTGGAATAAATCTTTAGAGTGCCAGACAATAGGCCATTTGCCAAGGCCCATGAATCACCCTGCTATAGCAAAATTTGATATCAAACTTTGTATTGTAATGTCACGGTGGTGTGTGGTATAAATCTTTAGAGTGCCAGACAATAGGCCATTTGCCAAGGCTCATGAATCACCCTGCTATAGCAAAATAGATATCAAACTTTGTATTGTAATGTCACGGTGGTGTGTGGTATAAATCTTTAGAGTGCCAGACAATAGGCCATTTGCCAAGGCTCATGAATCACCCTGCTATAGCAAAATTAGATATCAAACTTTGTATTGTAATGTCACGATGGTGTGTGGTATAAATCTTTAGAGTGCCAGACAATAGGCCATTTGCCAAGGCTCATGAATCACCCTGCTATAGCAAAATAGATATCAAACTTTGTATTGTAATGTCACGGTGGTGTGTGGTATAAATCTTTAGAGTGCCAGACAATAGGCCATTTGCCAAGGCCCATGAATCACCCTGCTATAGCAAAATTTGATATCAAACTTTGTATTGTACATGTAATGTCACGGTGGTGTGTGGTATAAATCTTTAGAGTGCCAGACAATAGGCCATTTGCCAAGGCTCATGAATCACCCTGCTATAGCAAAATAGATATCAAACTTTGTATTGTAATGTCACGGTGGTGTGTGGTATAAATCTTTAGAGTGCCAGACGATAGGCCATTTCCCAAGGCTCATGAATCACCCTGCTATAGCAAAATAGATATCAAACTTTGTATTGTAATGTCACGGTGGTGTGTGGTATAAATCTTTAGAGTGCCAGACGATAGGCCATTTCCCAAGGCTCATGAATCACCCTGCTATAGCAAAATAGATATCAAACTTTGTATTGTAATGTCACGGTGGTGTGTGGTATAAATCTTTAGAGTGCCAGACAAAAGGCCATTTGCCAAGGCCCATGAATACAATCATAGAGTGGAATGTATTAAAGCAATCCCCCGAACTAAAGTTCGAGGGGATATAGAAAAGCTGCCCGTCCATTCGTTCGTTCGTCTTTCAAGTCAAGTCTGGCAAGATTTGTTGATGATCTGGTCTATTTAGACAAGAAAGGTCTATTCACATGCAAACCCAAGACCAATGTCTTTAAGATAAGACATTGGACAGTTAAAACGTTCTACCAAATCCGTGATGTACTACCACTTATCCAAGTGTCATATTTTTTTCCTTTCAGAAGAAGCTTGTTAAATATTCTTTTGAATTGATTGCCCGATTATCTATCCCCTTTCACGAAGAATTTGACTTCTAAAGGTGACACACTAGGTGGCACTAATATCCATACGAGAGAAAGTCCTAAATTATTAGCCATGAAAGGTACTTGTCAAGAAAACTAAAAACCTAAAATCCTGTTATTGAAAACATTTATGAGAATACTGCAAAGGAATCTAAAAAGGCTAATTGAAGACGAATTTGTGATTATTATTCAAGCAAACATACTATACGTACAGAAAAATATTCAAGCAAACATACTATACGTACATAAAAATAATAAAAAAAATGTTTAAATCTTTTTTATTATGCTTTCAGGAATGGATATTGTGGAAAGCATTTGCTCGATTATTTTGAAATCTGATGGCTCTTTCAAGTCCAGACTCTACACGTGTGGTAGATGCTCGAAGAACTTCCAGATGAAATCTTTAATGAAGAACCATATAAAGGAATTCCATGCGAAGGCAATTCTTGAAGATACACATGACGCAGTGGATAACGCTTCACCCAACGCTCCCACGGATCGTGCTATTCCTGTACCAAGAGATGTCATTACATCAAGTCCAGGAGGGCATCGGTGCATGGAGTGCCATAGATGTTTCAAATATGAAAAACACCTGAAACGGCACGAGCTTGTTCACACTGGCGAGCGTCCATATAAATGTGTACACTGTAACAAGGATTTCCGACGAGTTGATACGCTGATGAAGCATTCGTTGATTCACACTGCGCGTAAAGACTCAAATGCTAACGAGGGTAAAGTCCTGGTTAAAACACCATGTGAATCTCAAATGAGTGTTCAGGGAACTACAGAGGAAGTTAAGAAGGTCTGTGCGGAATGTGGAAAGGAGTTTACCAAGATGAGGCAACTAAATAAACATATGAAGACTGCACATTCTGATGAGAGACCATACAAATGTGATGCTTGCCCAAAGGCTTTCAAACAGCAGGACAAATTAAAAGATCACGTTAATCGGATACACAAAAAAATTACTAAATGCATCCAATGTGAATTCTGCGCAGAGCTTTTTTCTTCCAATGCCGCATTACGCAAGCATACGCTAACAAGACATGACCCAAACTATCAACGTCCAGAATTCATGTGTGATCAATGCCCCAAGAAATTCCTTATTAAAAACCACCTAGAATACCACGTGAAAGCCACTCATACTGGTGAACTAAACCTAGTTTGCCCCGATTGTGACAAGCGATTCACTCGAAAACTACACCTTAAGCGGCATATGCTAACACACAATACTGGGCCAAAGCCATTCAGTTGCCAACAGTGTGATAGTACATTTTCTCGTAAAGAACACATGAAAAGGCACCTTATAAAATCGTGTCGTGGTACATCGAAGCACGTTGTCATTTTTCAAACACCAGCTGTTACACAAGAACATGTTGTGGAAGAAAGGCAGAGAGAATTAGAGTTGTCCACATTGGCTTTATTGAACATGCCAAAAAGCCCACAACAAGCAGACTTATTCACTGGTCAGCAGAATAATATTTAGTTATGTTTAAAATGTTTAACAAGAGTCTGTCGATTCTACACAAGCAGAATTACGCAGAATTCATTCGAGGGTTCATTTTTCCTTCTTTGTACCTCATGATTATGAACAATTGTAAATAGAAGTAATGGATAACAAAATCGTGAGTTGCGAAAAATGGACCTGTGAGTCGCACAAACCATACACGCGATACAATTGTGGGCAAAACGTTTCGCTTACTTCTGACCATATGGTTGATTTTGGTTGACATAACTAATTTTGTTCTCGTTACATTGTTACCATAGTAACAGCTAATGAAATGAAAATGACATAAACTCGCATAATTCTAATCTAACTGCATAAAACAGATCATTTAATACTTCACTAGAATGAGGTAGAAAAATGAATCCCTGCATTCATTTAACCTCTTGACTACCCAGAATGACGAGATTTCTCGTCACCTCAGAAATGACCTTAAAACCCAGAGGGACGAGAAAATCCGTCACAAAAATTTTCACAAAAATTGCTCTTATTTGAACAATTTTCATCCAATTTACACAAAAAATGTTTTAAAACGTGTAGAAATGATCTCTGCTATCTTATTTTACTAAGCTGAGCACTAAGTTGTATGGGTATGTAGTAAATGTCAAAAGGTGGAAAAAATGAAAAAATTCTCTGGTTTCAAGTTTCAACCGATTTTAGAGCCTGGGATTCAAAAGGTTAAATAATTCGTTAAGTCAAGGGATTTAAAGAGAAAGTCGGGGAGAAAGCCCATGCTTAAGTAGTGTATCTAATTGTAACGGTTGCTGATACTGACGTCGCGAACTACGTTCCTTGCACTCGAACCACGATTCTCACATTGCGAACGTAAAATCTTTAGTTGCGCACCACTATTTCCTCGCTCCCGAACATATTTCTCTAAACTCCCATGCAGTGCCTCGATATGTTGAAGACAATCACTGCCTCGGAGTTTGATATTTCTCCACTCGCGCACAGAGATGCGTGGCCGCGAACCACTATGTACAAGTGGTTCGCAAGCACGGATCTCTGTGTTATAAAATGCATATTTGTTTGCACATTTATTGATGATTCTGTATTTGCATATTAATTCAACCGTTAAGTTTCATCAGAATAGAACTATCTAAAGTTGATAAAAACGCTCAGATTGCATCAAATAACGTATTCGAAAGAAAATTTCCCAGGGGATCATTTCTCCGGACCTCGCAAGATGCGCGGCCTTCGATGCAATCAGACATCCCCAAGTGAGTGAAAATCTCATTTTAAGGTTGTCTCAGTAGTCTAAGATCATCTTCTGCATCTTCCTAGGAATGTAGTAACTATGGTGAATTCTATTAACTTATGGGGTGATGAACCATACGCATAAATTGCTACGTCCAGACATAGTACTGATAAGTCACCTTTATTTTCTCTCGCCTCCTTGATAACTCAATGTAAGTCAGATATTTTGAAAAAACTCACATATTTTGACTTATTTACGAAGTACTCTTTGGCTATAAAAATAGAGCAAATACGAAAACATGATTATAATTCTCGCAAAATATTTCCTGTACATTTCATTGTAAAGAAATGGTAATAAGATTATTGAATTGACGCGGTAAGATGCATGTGAAATGGAGTGAATATGAATAAAAGAAACACGTATCAGAAGTAAATATGATAAACATAAATATTTGTTATCCAAAAAAAAACAAAAAAAAGTTTTCTACACGTTCTATGATGTCATGCATCGTATATGTTTAGGCCAAATAAACATTCCAGTCCATAGGAAGCATTTAACACATTATTTAATGCACTATTTAACTTTATTTTGAGTCCAAAAGCAATACAACATTAATGAATTTCAGATTGAATCTCCTGATGTAGACAAGTCACGTGACCATACCTGGCTAATATGATTGGTCAGATATGATAACATGACAAAAGAGTAGATTTAATTCGTGGCTTATGCTTGCGCTCACATATAGCCGTATTTCATAAACTTTATTACAATCGGCGTCTTCAATATTCGGCTCTCGAGCAGTCGTTTAAGTGCACACATTGGACACACACATCCCAGTAGAACCATCTCGCTTCTCACAATCAAGTTGTCCTTCGATTTGATTAAAACTGAAGACAATGTTACCAGGATCACCTGTATTTTAAACAAAACATTTATTAGGTCTCCATATTACATAAATATATAGTTTTTCCACGCATTTAAAAAAAACATAGTTACATATTATCATACACATTTGACCCTGAAAAACATAGTTACATATTATCATACACATTTGACCGGGAAAAACATAGTTACATATTATCATACACATTTGACCGGGAAAAACATAGTTACATATTATCATACACATTTGACCGGGAAAAACATATGACATAAGTTAACAAAGATAACATTAAATTAAACTTTTAAACACCCATGATAATTTTACAGGTCACTTATTGCTCAGGGATGAACGCCACATTTGCAGCGAGTAAAATCAGAGATTCGGCAAAAGAGGACAAATACGACAGCCCCGTCAGAAATAATCGAACATGTCGGAAAGAGATCGGACAATTTAAAGTGCATAGAAACAGCTCGTTAGCAATGCCGTAAAAGTTATGATTAAATCTTACTACCAATACCATGGCCCGCGCACCAAAACTGCGCATCAGTCGATTTATAATCTAGCACATAACATTGTTTTACCCAAGTGTCCCAATCGAACTGGTAAACATACATTGACGAAAGGTCACTTACAGACCAAAGAGCAGGCAGGCTTATCATGGGCACTGGGCTTGTCAGTATTTTCGTCGTAATATAGATTCATGTTGAATATACCCGCCAGTCTTTGACATTCAGCAATCCTTGTGGTCGAGGGTGGTGCAGTTGGAGGACACGCAGCTCTGTTCAAACTGGCAGGGGCATCTCCGACATTAAGGTAATATTTTCCTGAATTACCTCCTGGAAGGTATCGGGCAACCACGTATGTCTAAAATTAGCATATAGTTTGCGTGTATTTGAGTCTACAGTGTGAACCTTAAAATTAAATCAAGCAACAATTCTGTTTTAAAAACTGATTGTTCCGGTAAATCTTAGGAATTGCCAATTACATTGAACAATCAAATTGTCTTTTCTTTTCAGATCTAGAAATGTTGAGATTCTTGTACCTCACCTGTCAAATTCCGATTTTTAGTGCTCATCCTGATTTTTACTCGAAACCCCAGATTTTTTCCCCAAAATCTCCAGATTCTTTGTTAAAAATTCTCGTTTTTTAACGAGACATCCTGATTTTAAATCAAAATCTCCCAATTTTAAACGAGATTCTCTCCCGACTTTTCGTTCAAAACGAAAGAGACATCCCGATTATTCATGGGCACTCCAGATATGACTATCATTCAAATAATATGTTTTTATGTAAGCTTACATTGTATGCGATATGTGAATTTACATGATGCGGGATGTTCCATCAAACAGTATGTGAAGTAATATGGTTTTGATTACGAGTATTTATACCCTATTAAGTTTATCCGAATTTTGACGAAATGTGCAAGAGAAGTGGTATATTTAAATTGAAAATAGGACAGGTATGTTGTACAACTAACATACCAAAAGCAAAATTTGGGGTAAAACAAAATACCATCCATTAATAAATAATAAATAGAATGCCCGAACTTTCATTTTCCTCAGATTTTAGGCGATCTGCATCTTTAAAAATTAAAGACAAACGTTTTCTTCTTTGAAGACATATTTGAATTCTAAGTTTTATGTAAATTTGAAGTTAAGTTTTCTGTATTCAATTTCGAAGATTTCCGAAATAAGATGAGCCAAATCCTCAATTTGCTTAATGTTAAAAACTTTGAAAGTTCATTTATTCTTTTAAAGGCTAGGGCATATCGTTTACTAACTGGCTAACTCGAACGCTCGTTTTGGTGTTGCTCGCCGTTTAGTATAAGAGGCGCGATCCGGAAATAATACTCAAGGTTGTACAGGTTGGTGCAAGGGCGTTACAATGCCCGGGAATTTATCGGTTCGTGCAGTACTTGTTTGTAATAGCGCCCTATGTAGGTCACTGTGCTTAGTAGCCTACAACAATACGGGGTAGGATATCGGGAATTCGGTCAGTTTCTATCCGTCGATTACGCTATGAATTGAAGCAAGTGTGACCACTTTATCCACTTAAACAATTTCATAATTGATTAAATCTTTAAACAAAATCGATAAACACGTTATACACTTCCTATCTCCTTAGAAATTAGCAGATATTTATGGATTGTGTTTTCGAACAAGGCTCGACCCAGACCAATAGGGAAATCCTTATGCTAATTAGTATGACGTCATATTTTCCTGGGGAATCCTAGATTTCAAAGCCTCAGTCTGTTATTGTGTCAAATGTAAACGCTCTTTTGCAGACAGAAAATTGACAGATTAGCTTTTAACTTTCAGCTTTGATGTTTAAATATTCTGTATTTCTACCGGACTTCTTGCTGAATATCATATAATGTTATAACTTGATTTGGACCATTGCCTGATTGATCATTCAGAAATTTTGATTGTGATTCATGATTGATTGGCAAGAAAAATAATTCCTATTGTTTTCCAGCGAAGTCAAAATGTTACAGCATGAGTTATAATGTCGAGTTTGCATCATGTTAAATTCTGCTAGTGATTAGAAGTCCATGCACAAGCATACACATAAGAGACAAACACACCAAGGCTCCAGGCCGTGGATGGAAATATAAAACTATTTAAGGCACAAACTGGTATTTAATAGACCGATATGTAGTGTCTGCCATGTATTGAAGGTAAACAATCTGCATTATTAATGTTACTTCTATCAATACATGGATTGTGCAATGGAAAAGCAATGGCATAATCAAAAATGTGCATATCAATCGTGAATATCTCTCGGTTCAAAGCTTATTTCCAACAGAATCGTGTCAAAATATGTGTCTGAGTAACAGTTATACATTATAAGATCGCAAACTCTTACCAATTATCAGCCGTATGGCTCATTTTCAACGAAATGTCCTTAAGACAACAGCCCTGGGTCGCGCCTGAGACCAAAAACTATATCAAATAGCCCTCCCCTAAATATATTTGATAATCACATTTATGCGTGCGCGCGCAGCGCATACACTGAACGGAACGCCATTTCCCGCTGAAATCACCGGGTATTGATCTTTCCCTTGGTTGGTGTAAATGTAGAAAGAGCTCTCCCAATTTATGTATACTAGCAATAGTGAAGTGTAGATCGCCACGCAGTTATAAAAGGTAGATTTTTATTTTGACAAATCAATTTCACATCTTATTGGTGAAGTTTGCGATATTCTATTTGTATTTAATAAAAAAAATGAGATCTAGATTTACCATCAAGTATTTGCACAAAGCATGGACGTATGAAATATCCTGTAAATAAAACAAAGCTGTTTGGATCAATACAAGGATTTGTGTGGGCTCATGTACATGTGTCGTTTGGATAATTCATCCTCTCAATGTTTACAGATGGTAATCTTTTCGGCGGATTGTTTTATCTCAGGATGACAATTTCAATAAACCTGAGTATAATAAACTCCCCTATTTTTTTGAAAATAGACTCATCCAGTAAACTCGCCTGGAGCCGCCATATTGTTTTTATACGGGAAGTTTTTCGGAACGCTGGATCACGATTGTAATCTTAATCACAATAAGCATGTCAACAAATCCATTTAGTTTCATCCAAATGGGATGCAGCTAGAGGTTTGAGAATGAGAAATAAAGTGACTTTTCTTAGGTGTCTCCACTCTACGTTGTGCATAAGAGGAGGGAAAACCCCATGATTCAATTGATGACATACAATTTCCTCCTTCGCGCACCTCCTTTTGTCGAAAACGTACCCTCCATCTTGGTTTTCAAAGTTTTCAAATTGACCTAGTTTTAAACCAATCAACGATCGACTCGCTAAACCAATCAGCGACAATGTCATCTCAATACAGATTTACATTATAAGCGTATGTCATCTTTGAACCCTGGGGTTTCTCCCCCTCTTGTTGTGCATAGTGTTCTTGCCAGACCAAACCCCTACCAATATTTAAAAAAAATTCACTTACTCCACCCGCGCCAATTGCTCTTCCAAAACCAACCTTTGTAGTTCCCTTCCATACAACTTGAGTAAAGTGTCCAGTTTGCTGTAACATATTAGTATACATTCAAAATTGCAAGCAATCTCATGGAGACCCTCGCAGGTATTTTCAACGATTTGAAGGAGAATCAAAAGTCAAATCTCAAAGTTGAGGTCAAATTTGATCTCCTGAGAACTTGTAGGTGAGTTTAAAAAATGCTTGGTCTATTTGAAGCAAGTTAAGTTGACCTTGAAACATTTCGAAAATTGATTTTTCATTTTTTTTAGTTTTTGTGCAAAATTTCAATAGATCAAGATAGAGGTACCTGAACTTTACTTCCTGCGAAAGCTATTTGAATTTTGATATAATAGCTTTCCCACGGAGCATTTGGACAGCTGAATGATTGTGACCTTTGAAATCGAATTAAGTCGATCAGCGGCTTACTTTTGATCTCTAACTGTGTCTTACATCAGTATCATCAATCCGTGTAAGTATTAGAGCGCTGAAATACTTCTTTTTCGATCAAGACTTGTAAATTGTTCATCGAGTGAATGTCTTTTAGACCGGGCTTTTAGACCTATTTCCAATATGGCGGTTTGCTTGGAGCGAGATACGCAACGAACGAATTGGCAGTAAAAACATTCACTCGACTAACAATTACAAGTCTTGATCGAAAAGGAAGTACTTCAGCGCTCCAATACTTGCACAGAAGGATGATAATGATGTATAACATAGTTAGAGAACAAAAGTAGGCCGCTGATCGACTTAATTCGATTTCAAAGGTCACTATTAATCAGCTGTCCACTTCCCCGTTTGAGAGCCATACGTTTCAAAATCGAACATGGCTCTCGAAGTGAGTAACCCGAACTCTAACTTCGTAGTCTGTGATCGTTTTACAGTGTTTCCTTAACCCCCTATCACACCAAACTCGTTCTTACCCGTTCTTGCCAGTCCTACGAAAACGTCGTAAAACGGGCTCAATCTGGCTGTGGTCGGGAAATATGTCTGAAATAATTAGCTTCTTCGTTCTTAAACAGTCTTCAATACGTCCTTCTCGTTCTCAGTTCGTTCAGGTCGCACCACGTCGGTGTGCAACGTAGTAGAACGCGTCCCTTAGTCTAGAAGGTCAACATGACCTGATTACAGAACGTTATGGTCGCCATCGAATTTTGAATCGATTCAAAATTCTAAAATCACATTCCCGTCTGAGAACGATCATAAAGTTCGTAAATAGACCTTAGAAAGTTGCAGCTACGTTCATTCCGTTCGCACACAGTTTTGAAGAACGCAGTGGCAACTTGTTTGGTGTGATAGCTATATTTTTGCTAACTCGTTCATAAGCAGTGTTAAATACGTTCTCAATCAGTTTAAACCCGTTTGCAATTAGTTCTACCTCGTTCTCAACACGTCCTCAGACAATTCAACTCGTTGTTAAAACGTCCCTAGTAGGATTGAGGTACGACGGTTCCGTTCGTAGTACGTCCAGCTCGTCGTTAGTACGTTGTCACTCGTTCTAATTGTAGAACGTGACGACCACGAGAACATTTTGAGCATTGTCTAAGTTCTAGAGGACCTACCCGTTCGAGTACGTTCGATGAAGTTTGTTAATAGATCCCAAACGGTTCTTAGTAGGTCCAGTCCGTTCGTACACAGTTGAAGCCCGTTTTTAAGAACGTAGTGAGAACTAGTTTGGTGTGATAGTAGGGTTACCTAGCAACAGGTTCATTATTATAAAATGACAACCTAGTTTTTCTGTAAGGTGGGGGTTAAGCACGGAAATATTTTGAATTTTTAAGGGAATGCATGAATTGAGTTTTATTTCTTTTTATTTACCCTTTCAATGACAAGATATGCAACTTTCTTATGTATGAAATAAAAGCGCAGCCTCCAGTCGGCAACGTTTAGCTTCATGATATATAGAGAAATGAAGTGGGAAATGACGAAATTTTGAAAATACTCGACGCAATGAAAATATACTGGACGTCATTGCCTACTTGGACACCCCCATATTCTACTGCCCTCGAGCCCGATGACTTTTGTTTATATGCTGAAGTCAAGAGAAATTAATTTTGCAAGAATAGATGAACTAATTAGATCAAATGTCTTAGCAAGACTTCGGGAAATGAACTAGAATGGCTTTGAAAGTTTGTTCAGAAATCGGTAGACCAGTCATAAGAAATGTGTAACTATAGATGGACATTATAGTGAATAGCCTATTTTCATAAAAAACCCTATTTTCATAACAATAGGACTTTATGCCTGTTTATAAATTGTATTTGTGGCAGTAGTGAATAAACCTACCAGAAAGATAAGTATATTTTGAAAAGTTGTGACCTAGTAGCCATAATTTATTCAATACTATGTTTGATGACATCAATTTTGTGTTATTAACACATCATTGTCTGCAAATACAAGTACTGAAAACCCGAAATACTTTTACGTTACAATTAGGCTAACAATACTATTCTTGTGTACTTACCTCGCTAAACCCCTGATCACAAAAGTCATATTCGTTCACTTCATTGTACCATGGGGCAGTCGCATCGTAGTTGTCCACTTGACCTAAAATATTTTTATCACTATTATTTGCAGTAATTATCCAACCGAATGAAGTTCGAGGGGGATATAAAGAATCCGTCCGTTCGTGTGTCCGGGCAATAACTCAAATACCGGTCGAAGGATTTGATAATTTTATAGGCTTATGCCTATAAAAATTCCTTTTGCACAATAATCCAAAATCACCCCTGGACCAAGTTTTAGACATGACATTGTACACGACGATAGAGAATCACCAATGAGGTTGATGTTCTCTGCCAGAACCTACCAATGATTCAAAATGCTTTGCGTGACATGAGGAGAACCACTACTACTTGCAGAGAGATGGCACTGAATGTAGTTTGCATGAGTAATATTCAGAATTAGATAGTGACTTTAAGTCACTTATCATTTCGATATTTAGCAGTATTCTAAAAATCTCTTCTTCAGTAAAGCTCCTTTGTCCCTAGGCATCAGCATTTTAACCATATCTGTCAACTAGTATTTGAGTTACATCAATGATTACGTTTTTTAGGAAAAATGACGGCCATTTTGAAATTAAGCCACCATCTTAAAAATTCTTCCTTGAAGAAATCTACTTTTCCCCTAGGCATCATCATATAAAATTTGAACCAAATCTGTTCACTGGTATTTGAGTTATCAAAGATTACGTTTTTTACGAAAAATGGCCGCCATTTTGATTATTAGCAGCCATTTTGAAAATCTCTTCTTCAGCGTAGCTCCTTTGTCCCTAGGCATCAGCATATAAAATTTGAACCAAATCCGTCAACTAGTATTTACGAAAAATGGCGGCCATTTTGAATTAAGTGGCCATATTGAAAATTCCATCTCGTTATTTTTGGGATGATATTGGGAACAAGGGATAAGACAAAAAGGACCATGCGACACATGTAAACAGAGAGTTTCAAATTTTTCGTTCAGCGCAACGCAAAAATACGGGCTAAGAGCTCTTATGATTTACACTCGCTTGTAAAACGTTTTAACGCTAAGACGTCTTGGCTATGACTAGAGTCCTAAAGACGTTTTAGCTAAGCGCTTTTAGCCGAGAGCCCTTGAGAAAATCTGGATTTACATTACATTTGTAAAACGTTTTAACGCTAAAACGTTTTAGCTAAGACGTCTTAGCGCACTAGTGTAAATCTAACAATTGTTGATGTACAATGATGTACAATAATTATGTCACCTAGCAATACCCAAGACGTCCAAAACCCAAAACTTTTGATACAAAATCAAAATTTGCGTACCAAATGAAACTTGAAGTAACAATCTAGCCACGTATTATGAATTGTAAACTTTTATTTAAATAACATGTCACCAGCGTCTCACTCAAACATGTGGTGTGCCATAAGAAATTAACATTTTTGGAAAATGTTCCTGAACTGACATGGTCTGATGATCACCAAGCTAATAGCCCTGATGCAAACCCCAGTGAGTATTGGGTATGGGAAGGTCTCCAGGAAATGGAATGCAGGCACCAAATCTCAAAAATTGCAAGACAAGTTGAAAGAAACTTAGTCAACATTTCATCGATATTGCTATTTCAGCAAGGCGACTAAGACTAAAAGATATCATCAAAGAGGGTTGCGGACCAATTAAAATCCTCTTTTAGATCAAATATAATCCCAGTTGAAGGACTTGTTACGATTATTTTATTACTAAGAAGTCCTTGGCACTATATAACTGCAAAATTTGGTGTATGTACGTGTAGTTTGGGACAACAAGTTATAGTGTTATGAAAAAAGTGACGTTTTTGGCCCACCCTGTACATTATTGCTGTATTTGTTATCGCTACTTATTACATCCAAATCGTTTTAAAATAAATATTTATGCTACGGTGATTTACAGTAGTTTTATGTCTATATCGAGTGCCAGGTGTCGGAGTCTGCGAGTTTAAAACAACCCTAGTAGCCCCAATGCTGTATACTATTATGTACTGAAGAAAATGTTTGTGAATAAATACCCCCTGACTTGGCGAGGTTCTCTCCAGCTTCACTTGTTGATGCATCGCAACCAATTCCTTGAATATTTTGATCCCGTATATCTGAACAATGTATGAACTTATTGTTAGATAATAGATACTCGGCGTAGGCCTGTGCCTCGTTGTTAAGCGTAGCGCTGAAACGGATTTGCAAGAAGTCAGTAGAGACGTTTCGCTTTCGCACAAATCAAGGTGTTATATGCTTAAATGTATCCGCAAACGCATCTTGTTTTAATATTGATCTATTTCATGTATGCATAAATCTGGTGAATGTGTTATGATTTTAGATACGTTGAGATAAAAAAACATTTTGCGAAACCTCTCTACTTTATAGAGTAAACAGTGAACTATTTATTATTAAATCATACCACTTTCTAATATTTAAAAATCTCACTGCAAGTTCAATTGTAGCTTCGATGTTCAATGCTCAGCATTAAAAATGACTAAACGTTCCAAACTGGATTCATTCAATTTTCGATCCGAACGTTCAAACAGAAATGGTAAAATGTTTAGATATTTGGTACAAATATTATATTTGCCTTGATATTTTGAACAAAATGCTTTGATCCTGTTTTTTTAAATTTTGATATATTTATATATTGTACATTTTTATTTGTTTTAATTATTATTTTTAATATTTAAATTATATCGAATGTAATATTGACATTGAATTTTGAGCCTGACACTAAAGTTAATAAACTGCACTTACTCAAGGACGAGAGGTGGAGCATTGTGTATGGCTCTTTTATCATTGTGAGCTTTCAGTTGGTTTGTCCTATACTGGGAAAGACTGACCGATCTTTTCTCTACCCCACTAACTGAAATAAAACACAGCCCGAAACCCAAATCCATTAGTAAACAAAAGATATGGCTTTAAATTGAAGTATATGATTAAAAGAACTTTGTGGAAGATTATTATCTAGAGACCCAATTTTTCTCCAATATTTTAAATTATTTTTATATATATAAAAATATTAAAATATTGTTTTGGGTTATTTAGGATTAAAGCTAGCAGTCGTTTGATTTAAACCAATTTTCAAACTTAGTGCTCTTAATGCACATGTATCCAAATGAAATGTTGTAACCTACCAGCCTCGTTCTCAAGCTGAAGTCCCTCTAGTTCTGCCAATCGGTCGCTTGGATTAGCGGACACTGCTATTGCCATGGCAACAGCCAAAGACACTAACATCATCGTATTCATTATGCACTTATCTAAATACGTAATACGTTAAAAAGTATTAAAAACAAAGTTAATAAGTGTTAAAAACAAAACAAAATGTTGAGATTTTCGTTGAGATTTTGTAAATCTCAACATTTTGTTAAATATGTAATAAATGAAATGATAATCGATGGAACCTATTGTTTTTCAAACATTCTTTCAACAAGCATTTTAATTCAAACCAATAATTCAAAGGAGTGGTATCGATATGGAGAACGTTTTGAACACACGTTTCTCTTAAACCAGTCATAAGAAAAATCTAAAAATTTAACACATCGTCAATTTAATGGTCATCTTTTGAATGGTAACAATATAATTTGAAAACTATATACTTTCATCTATATTGTTTTAGAAAACACATCAAACACTTGTTTTGTTCTTGGTATCATATTTCCAGAGTGAAATGAAACATCTTTCCGAAATTCATTCGAACAAAACGACATAAACACAACATGTTTAGGTCTCTCAATATTGTAATTGTACAAAGGAAATTTTGGTTGATTTCAAAAAAGTATCTTGTTAATGAAATAAAAGGTTTATCTTGATTTTTATCTATTTTGGGGGATTTTTTTTAAATTTTTTGAATACTTTTTAAAATCAACCAAAAATTCCTTTGTATAACTATAATATTGAGAGGTCTAAAAACCTGTTGTATATATGCTATTTTGTTCCAACAAGGTTCGGAAAGACATTTTATTTCATTCTCAATTTGACCTTTTGCGATCAGAATTCAGGAATTTTGTTTATGGATACTGTTGTCACGTATTTCGTCTTATTGGTATGACGTCATATAGAAATGATATTAGACATGATGGAATCACGAAATGGCGGACACGTGGCAGTTTTGAGCTAAAAATATTGTCGTTTCTTATATAAAAACCATGGGTCGGATATTTACCAGGTATGCCTATTTGACTAGATCATGAGTTTGTCTATATATATGCGAAGTTTGGGTGAAATTCATACTAAACATCGATGCCTATAAGCGCCCCCCGTTTTTGTCAAAATCGGGGGGCGCTAAACCGCTATCTAAATCATGTCAGTAAGACCTTAGACTTGGTATGTGCTTAGCATGAATGTTGATCTAGTCAAATAGAACGCTTTCGTGAAAAATAAATCAATAAGGCACGAAATATAGAAGATAATCTCTCAAAATAAAGCATCTAAAGCTGGGTGACCTAATTGTGACGTCACTAAAAGACAGAATCCATTCGGTGATCGCAAATCATCAAATTGAAAGGAGCAAAAACAACTGCACTAAAAAACAGTTATATAAAATATTTCTAAATAATTTTCGTGTTAAATTATAGTCAATCAGTCAACATTACATAAAATGCCGTGTTTTTTTACAGAATGTTTTCAATGATTGGGAAAAACATTGTTGAAATCAGTTCTCCATATCGATACCACTCCTTTAGAATTCCTGTGAAGTATACTCGTAAATGAAGCTCTTACCTTTTCAGTATCAGCTCGCAGGCGCCTTAACAAATGACTGGAGGTGGCGATGATGTCTTTATATAACCTTTTCAATCTGATAAATATCAACATTAAACTTATTTCAATAAACTATACACAGTCATTGACAATATCTGTAAATATAAATTATTCATTTTATTTCAAAAAATGCAGGACTCGCAATACATTTTCAGCAAATTGCTGTTAGAAGTCAGAGAGAAGATACAATCATTAATTGTATATTACCAATTTTGTTGTATCCTCCAATAAGTCCAATAAGTTTGCATTAGCTGCAATGCATTTTTATATGTTCCCATTTTTCTTCTATCAATAGTGTTTTATATATCTCTTGGGTCAAATTAAAGTTTGGCGCACCTTTGAACATTAATGTAAATCTATACATTGCAATAAACGGATACCCTACTTTTCAAAGAAAGACTCTGGCAACTTTAAATAACAAAAATACGAAAATATGTAAAAGATTCGATCCGAAAAATGGGCAATAATACTTATAGGGCTAATCGAATAATTCACTTTCAATCACTTTCAATTGAACCGTTCCTGTGTACGATGCGGTTCAAAATAACCTAATGGTGAAAATTAAAAAGCTATAATGAACGTTTATTCTGACCGCAATGGATTCTGACTCTCCATTAAAACTCTCATAGTGCATCATGCGAGTTGCCACACTGTGGATTCTGACTCTCCGTTAAAACTCTCATTGTGCATCATGCGACTTGCCACACTGTGGATTCTGATTCTCTGTTAAAACTCTCATAGTGCATCATGCGAGTTGCCACACTATGGATTCTGACTCTCCGTTAAAACACTCATAGTGCATCATGCGAGTTGCCACACTAAAACTCTCATAGTGCATCATGCGAGTTGCCACACTGTGGATTCTGACTCTCCATTATAACTTTCATAGTGCATCATTCGAGTTGCCACACTGTGGATTCTGACTCTCCATTAAAACTCGCATAGGGCATCATGCGAGTTGCCACACTGTGGATTCTACTCTCCATTAAAACTCTCATGGTGCATCATGGGAGTTGCCACACTGTGGGTTCTGACTCTCCATTAAAACTTTCATAGTGTAGCATGCGAGTTTCCACACTGTGGATTCTGAATCTCCGTTAAAACTCTCATAGTGCATCATGCGAGTTGCCACACTGTGGATTCTGACTCTCCATTAAAACTCTCATAGTACATCATGCGATTTGCCACACTGTGGATTCTGACTCTCCGTTAAAACTCTCATAGTACATCATGCGAGTTGCCACAGTTAAACTCTCATAGTGCACCATGCGAGTTGCCACACTGTGGATTCTGGCTCTCCATTAAAACTCCCACAGTGCATCATGCGAGTTGCCACACTATGGATTCTGACTCTCCGTTAAAACTCTAATAGTGCATCATGCGAGTTGCCACACTAAAACTCTCATAGTGCATCATGCGAGTTGCCACACTGTGGATTCTGACTCTCCATTAAAACTCTCATAGTACATCATGCGATTTGCCACACTGTGGATTCTGACTCTCCGTTAAAACTCTCATAGTGCATCATGCGAGTTGCCACACTGTGGATTCTGAATCTCCGTTAAAACTCTCATAGTGCATCATGCGAGTTGCCAAACTGTGGATTCTGACTCTCCATTAAAACTATCATAGTGCATCATGCGACTTGCCACACTTTGGATTCTGACTCTCCGTTAAAACTCTCATAGTGCATCATGCGAGTTACCACAGTGTGGATTCTGACTCTCCGTTAAAACTCTCATGAGTTGCCACACTGTGTATTCCGACTCTTCGTTAAAACTCTCATAGTGAATCATACGAGTAATTTCATTCAAGATTTGAGATTGAGAATATTCCCAAATATAAACACCTATGTTTCTGGGAGATTAGAGTGAGAAAAGCTACGAAAGGTAACTTTAGTACCCCCTTTACAATAGGGGGCATTTTAGGGGAGGGGGCTCATCAATTATTTTTCTTTAAATCATGATTTTCACACACTGAAAATATTTTTAGTGCATAATTCAATGTACCATTGATCAATAGAAGCTACTTAAGATGTCCTTATGTTTTAGTTATGAATATGATTATCTTTGTATATTTATATGGTGTCTCGTAAGCCGATGTCGGCTGTTGGGTTTTTAACACATTATTTTACTTGTAAAATTTTAGTTTACCAGTAACACAGAAATTATTAAACTAAAAATATAATAATTATTGTATTGTAGTTTACAGATTATATGAGCAAAAGCATACAATTGGAAAAGAGCTATTTTCAATGATAGCATACACATTTGAATTTTAGTAAAATTACCCTCTTTTACCTGGTATATAATTAACGTTAGGACTGCGATAAGAATAGTTTTAGTATGTATTTTGCAATTTTATCCATAACATTGAATACATTATAAGATGCATTATCTTAATGTATTTTACGAGTAGGAAATGTTTTTATTCAATATGCTATTCGCGTTACAAACCTCACGTATACAATTTTGCTAATGTTAAGCCGTTTGAAGAATCTTGCTTCACACAACTGGAAGTGTGTATTCACTTAACAAGTTGCAAAACAAATAGCAATGACATATATTTAAAGGCCCCATATGAAGTTTAAACCACTTTGAGTCATCTTGTATCAATGCGTTTTTTTGCATTACACATTATCAAAATATGATGTACTTTACAAATACTAAAAGTAACTAATGCATTCACATATGACTTTGTTGTCACAGCGTATCAATATTTTGTGATTTTTAAACAAGTGAGCCCATGTATTCATGCTAATAACGATTGGGATCAATTCTTTAGTAGATATGTCTAGTTCTTTAGTTTCGTTTGTCCATCGTAAAAAGAACCATTTTGTTTTGAATACCCATGCACACCCGATATTGCCAGAAGCGTCACTAAATAATTGTAGCGTGTCCGAGTCGACGAATTCTTGATGTAGGAAAAAAGAAGCGGAATTATACTTTATCAAGAAAGTATGCCACATTTCTAAATCCAGCCTTGCTTCTTTGGAGATAGTTACTTTTGCAGACTTTTTACGTTTTTTGTGTGTACTAATGGTATCAAGACGTTTCACCCCCTGGACGTTTCACCCCTAGACTGTTCACCCCTTAGACATTTCACCCCCTGGACATTTCACCCCCTAGACACTTCACCCCCTAGACGTTTCACCCCCTGGACGTTTCACCCCCTGGACGTATCACCCCCTAGACATTTCACCCCTAGACTTTTCATCCCTTAGACGTTTCACCCTTAGACGTTTCACCCCTTAGACGTTTCACCCCCTAGACATTTCACCCCCTAGACATTTCACCCCCATATACAGTCTGTGTATGGTACAATGTGATGGGTTGGGTTATTAGTGAATTTTGACTGAATTTACACGAGTAAATGTATACTGATTTCTTTTCCAAGTAACATTGACTGGAAAAGGTCATAGTGCATAAAACCACAACAATATTGGTACAAATAAGTTAAAAAAAAAGTTTGCACTTAGCACTGATTAAAGATGCTAGTCTCTAATTGCCTAGATAATCCCTTCCCTTGTTATCAATTGCATTATTAAAAAGCAACAAACTGATTCAATATTATTTTTTAGATTTAGAAAATTAATCCAATTGTTTTTTCTTCTTGTAGGTAACATGTGTTTGATGTGTGTACAAATGTATTTATAATGATATAAAAGCATTAGTTTTATGGTAAACAATTAGATATTAGATGTGAAATTAATTATAATTGTATAAGATTTTCAGTTGCTGATTTCCTGATGATCATTTAATTAATTAGCTGTAATTTAGGTTATGTTATGTAATTTAGTTTATTTGTGAGCGAGGATTTGCTCCTGGAATTAACGGTGGCAGGCATTTGAGTATTTCTATGACATATTTGAGCAGAGATTTACTTTGGTAGACATTTAAGCAATTCTATACTATATTTGAGCAAGGATTTACCGTGGCAGGCATTTGAGTAATTTAATTCCAGGAATTCAATGTCATATTTGAGCAAAGATTTACTTTGGAAGGCATTTGAGTAATTTTTTACTATATTTGAATGAGGGTTTACTGTGGCAGGCATAGTACCGTATTTGAGCAAGGATTAATTCTATGACATATTGGAGGAAGGAATTACTGTGGCAGGCATTTGAGTATGGCATTTGAGTAATTGCTATGACACTGGCAGGCATTTGAGCAACTTGAGTAGCACAAGTGTCAGAGGTTTGGGTATAAATACAGCCTACAATTCCAACTGTGTCATCAGTATACAACAAGCTATCAACAAGGATATAACAGAGAAGTCAACAAATAAAATATACATAATTGTGGATTACATCTTCATCCAAGGACAGTAGAACAATGCCACGAAGGCAACCATCAAGTCACCCGTGCGTCCTTTGCAGTAAAAATGTACGTGACAGACAGGAGTTCTTCACATGTACCAACTGTGGAGCAAGGCAACACAGGACATGCACTGATATGACGCAAGAAGCATATAGGTAAGCATTCAATACTTCTTAAAGCTGTTCCATATGTTCAGAAAAGACCACATGAAGTATGGCAAGTGATTTTAGACAGTCATATCTTTCACCATGTGTACTTTCTGGGCATAAATACTGTGGTATTTATTAAAACAATATGTTTTCTTTCAAGTGAAGTAACCATGATGATAAAAATATCAATCAAACAATTCGAAAAATTATGAATAGTAACCCCATGTCAACATTTTTTTCAAAATATTGAACCTATTTACTCAAAAGAGGATCTCCTTTTTCTGATTTTTATTGCATGGAAAGATTATTCAACAAGGGGTCTAAAACATCTTAAAAAATATAATGGTATTGAAAGTCTAGTTTTGAAGACCAGCTGTGGAACAGTGATGACATAATTTAAAAATATCAGTGTGATATATCATTGTCACACTATTAATCCAGTTTTTTGAATGAATGATAAATAAATAAACTTTGCAAGATGTAAAATTACATAAGAATTTTTATGCGATATCAGCTGTTTAAAAATAAAGTCAGAACTGCCTAGCTACAAGATTAAATAATGTAAGGGTGTCAAACAGAAGTTTTCTTTTTGTTGTATTTTCCTCAACCTTCCTCTCAAATCATAAGAAAGTGTTGTTCCTCTTCTAAAATACCATACATATCACAAACATTCATCCACTTGGCCTAGGCTTGAAATGACAACCAATTTCTATATGTAATTTGTGTGATCTAAGCCAAATCTACTATTTGCTTGTCTGTAATTTTTATTTTGGATATTTAAATAAACTTCTCTTTCAAAGACATTTTTTAATATAACATATATTCTCAAAACAGGATATTATAATTATGATCTTTCTGCCGCTAAAATTTATAATTCTTATACAGTTTTTTGTTATCTTAATAAAAATATAGTCATCATCAATTTTTTGAGTTTCCCAATATGAGAATGAATCAAATTTAATATATCAGTGACTTTGTTGACCTGCAGGTGCCTTTAAAACCAAGTTGATTCATTTCAAGGTCATATATGTTTATGAAGTATGCTTCCAGGTGATATATGAAGTAAACAGAGCCAATATAAAATTAACTTGATTTCAAAACATTAAAAAAAAATTTAATGGGTAAGGTTGATTTTTAACACATAATAAAGATTTAAGAAAAGATAAATGTTTTGTCCACCTGTCTCGCGAAATCGACTTTTGGACCATTTGCTTTAAAAACTCTGTTGTTAGGATTCCTGATTTTTAGGTCGTTAAGATTCCCCATAAATCTCAAAAAGTGAAGTTTTTGTTCAACATCAATACAAAAAACTCCCCTGTGACTCCTGGTTCAAAAGCTTGCCTATTTTCAAATGGGTTGCCATTTTTGTCTCGCAAAATTCAC